>OU898281.1:92267059-92508648 GCA_918026665.1 Diabrotica balteata | reverse complement strand
TTGATTTCCATAGATTCTAACAAAGATAGCTTAAGGCCTTTATTTTGAATGTGAAGAATTTTAAATTTGTCATTAAAAGAATGATTATGATCTAGAAGGTGAAGTGGTATGTCGAATCTGTTTTTCTATTCTTGAAAGCCTTTTATGTTCTGCTATTCCTTTATCAAAGTTTCTACCAGTTTGAACGATGTAAGTTTTTGGGCAGTCGCCACATTGGAGTTTGTATACACCACTATTTAAGTGTTTTTTATTTTGGCTCTTGTTATTTTTAATATATTTGCCTAGGTTGTTATTTGTTCGGAAAGCTGGTGTTATTCCTTTCCTTTTTATGTGTTTGGCAATTTTTGTTGTTATTTTGCCTGTATATGTAATCGAGTATTCAAGAATAGAAAAACAGATTCGACATACGCACTTCACCTTCTAGATCATAATCATTCTTTTAATGACAAATTTAAAATTCTTCACATTCAAAATAAAGGCCTTAAGCTATCTTTGTTAGAATCTATGGAAATCAACAAATTAAAAAACACAGATATAATTCTGAATGACCAACTTGAGACAAACAGTTCTCCCTTCTCAACCTATTTCATTAGGGACTATAAATTTGTAAACCCAAGCCAAAATAGATCACTTGAGAAAGGCAATCAGCCGAAACCGCTGTAGTGATAATATTTAAAATAAATTTTGTGGAAGTTTGAAAACAAAGTTTTCAGTGTTTTATTGTTACATAAAATGAATTTCCATCAAGTAACGGTCGAATCCATCAATTATTTAAAAAGGTAATGGTTTAAAGATTACCATATTATTGTTTATACTTTAACTTCGTAGCAAATGCCGGTCAACTTTGACCGATTGTATCTCAGGAACCACTACTCGTAATTCAACTTTTTTTCTTTTAAAAGCAGCGCCTTATCGTTTTTTTTAATTTTGTTTTATGAATTTAATTTAAATTAATAGTTACCGTTTTACTTGTTTATAAGCCAAAAAATTGTTTATAAGTAATTTTAAAAAATTTCTAAGGGTGATCAAATCATCTGATTTCAATTTTATAAAGTACGTTACATAGGTGGAGTTCCTTTTTATATGTAACCAAATTGGCAATCTTCTATAATGTCTATTTTTTGTTATGTAAAATTTTAAAAAAAATTCAACTTAGACTTTACAAAGATAAAGTGCAATCTAAGTTGTTGAAAAACATATTGAAATTATTGCTATTTTGCAGCAAGCAATGCGACTTTGCTCCAAAATGAATCGTTTTGAAGTTATAAGCAAAGAAAGTAGAAAAAACGATGTTTTTAGTAAATTTTTTATTTTTTATTAATATTCTCGATCTATTTGAGAGTCAATGCATAAACGTAATACTCCATTGGAAAGCTCGTTTTAATTTCATTTCCACGACACCTACACGAATACGGGTTAAGCCGAAAAATGTTTAAAATATTAATTTCAAACATCGTTATCATTAGGTAAACAATTACCACACTACTGTATTACTAACTACTTTGTATACGTATAAAAATTGTTTGATAGAATTCAATGATGTAAAATTGTCGGACAGGTGCGATTTTGTAAGATAATTAATTCTAAATGAGATCATTTGGCAATATGTATGTACTCATTTAAAAGCTCATTTTTACTGATTATGTCACTGAGTGCCATCAAAAACTACTTTAGTTCAGTTAGCTAAGGAATTATGAACTTCAGTTTTATGGTTTCGGAAATAAGATGTGCCCATTTTTAATGATATAATTAAAATCAATATTTTGACGTTTTTGGACTAAAACTTATAATCATGTATGTATCTATGAAAAGAACTTGAAACGAGCTTCCAAGTGAAGTATTATTTGCGCTATGTTCCCATTTAAAAATATCTTAATGTACGTCTCCCATTTTTAAAGATGCCAATCTTCCATTTTTAAAGATGCCAATCTTTCCTCTCTAAAAGGTTGGTCTTCGTTAACACTCGATGTATATTAGACCTCGTCATGTCACCTACTTTTCAGAATGGAGATCAACATCGAACGACACACAATATACAAAACTGTATCTAAGAACCGAAATGGAAGAAATGGAAAAAATGAAGGTACAAATAATGGGAATGTGATACTCATGTTTACATTATATTTCTAATTTACCTCTATGCGAAGTACTATTTTGTTAACAAATGCAATAGGTCAATACATTTTTAACAAATTCAAGTAGTCAAATACATTATCGTGCCTTAATGGATCAAGTTATCCAAAGCCATTAATTAAATAAAAATAAATAAATAAATAATGGGAAAGGACACATCAATATCAATGAGAAATATAATTCCGGAGTACCACAGGGTCACAGAGCAAAAGAAGGAGTCGGTATAATAGTGAATAAAAGAATAGAATCAAGAATAACAAACTACGAAGCAGTATCATCTAGAATAATCACAGCCCAAATAAAACTAAAAGACAAGATAGGAATAATACAAATATACGGACCATCAGAAGGTAATGAAGAAGAGATAATGATAGAATTCTACAACGAACTCCAAAACGCATTAGACAAATTAAAAGAGACCAGAGAAAAAATAATAATATCTTAGGCCATTGGAATTCAAGAGTAGGTAAGGACAATAACAGGGGATTAGGATGCATTGGACAATATGGGGAAGAAATATTAAATAGAAACGGAATTAAAATGCTGGAATTCTGTCAAACCAATGACCTGATAATAGGAAACACATTCAGTGAACAAACCATTAACGACAAATATACATTTGTGGCTGAAGAGAGAAATGCGAAAAGCTTAATCGACTACATATATAGTCTATACGAGAAACCTAGAACAAAATAAAAACATCTTAACGAAAAAGGAACCGGAACTGTCTACACAACACAGGATGGTCACTGCAAAACTGGAGAATACAAAATTGGAGGAAGTGAAAAGAAAAGAGTACAAGAAAGTAAATGTAAACAAACTAAACATAGAAAGTGTGCGAGAATTTTACACAGAGGAAACTAACATAAGACTGAGACAAATAGAGTACCAAAAAGAAACATGGACAATGGAAGAAAGATGGAATACTTACAGTGAAATATTAAAGACAACAGCAAGTGTGTGGAATCAAAAAATATAATAAACAGTTGAAAAGGACAAAATGGTGGAATAAAGAAGTGAAGACAGAAATTAAAAAGAAGAAAATAGCATGGAAAATACATCGAAACTGGATTGGAAGAAGATAAAGAAAAATACTATAGGCAGAGACGATAAGTAAAAAAGACAGTCACACAAGCAAAAGCAAAAACATGGAAAGAATTTGGAGAAGAACTTTAGGAAGAATATATAACAAATAATAGAAACTTTTGGACGACAATACGACACATAAGGCAAGGAAAACGAAAGGAAATAAACGCAGTAAGAGATACTTCAAACCAAATACAAATAAGCCCAGGACAAGTAGCTAGGGTATGGAAAGAATATTATGAGAAAAAATTTGATACCGAAGTGATAAAGGAAGACAATATATTCAATGAAGGCGAAGAAAATACAGAGCTAGAGCAAATAAGTAGAGAAGAAGTAATAGAAGGATTATCAAATATAATAATAGGCAAGGCAGGTGCAGATGATGAAATTGAACCGGAAATAGTAAAATAGATGGGAGAAGAAGGAATAAACTGGCTATGAAAAATAAAGAGCTATAAAAAGGCGTGAGAAAATCAAACAATAAAACCCTAAACCCTAAAGACTGGCAAAACAATTTCATCGTGCCAATATACAAAAAAGGAGAACATGTAAACTGCAACAACTATAGAGCAATATGTCTGTCATCGGCATGCTTTAAAATATATACGAAAATAATAGAGAAGAGACTGAGACAAGAAGTAGAAATGGTATTGGGAGAAGAACAAACGGCATTTAGGTAGGACAGACAAATGACAACATATATATCATTAGAAACCTAATAGAAAGAAGCATAGATACGGGAGAAAAACTAGTATTAGCATTCATAGACCTAAGAGCAGCATTTGACACGATAGAAAGAACATATTATAGGGAAATGCTTGAGGAAAATAAATGTACTTAATGCATTGATAAAAATTATAGAAAGTAATTAAAAAGAGGTAAAAGGAAGGGTACAAATAACAGGGGAAAGATCGGAAGCATTTAATTGGAAGAGAGGTATTAAACAAGGAGATAGTCTCAGCCCTTTGCTATTCATAATAGTAATGAACGAACTGATAAGAAACACTACAGTCAGAACCAATAAACTACAAACAATAATAGGTTACCACAGATTACAACCAGTAACAATAAACTCCTTAATTTATGCAGACTACATAGTACTAATAGCAGATTCCGAGAATAAAATGCAGAAACTAATGGATATATGGGTAGAACAAATAGAAGAACTACAAATGGAGATAAACGAGGAAAAAAGTAAGATAATAATAATCAGCGGCAAAGGAGATAAGGAAGATAATCAAATAAAGATAAAATGTAAAACTCAAAATTGGAAATAGTTTTGGAAACTTACGAATACCTGGAAAGTATAATAACTAATGACGGAAAATAGACTGGGAAATAACAAATAGAGCTAAGAAATCAAACGAGTTATACTATGCGTTAGCCCCAATAATGGGAAAAAGAGAACTTGCACGAGAAACAAGAATAAAAATATATAACACAATAGTGATACCGACTTTGCTCTATGCAAGTGAAAACTGGACAATTCTGGAAAAACATAAGAGCAGGATAAACGCAATGGAGATGAGACATTTAAGAAGGATAATTGGAAAGACAAAATGGGATAGATTAAGCAACGAGACGAAGAGAATGGCCAACCAGGAACCAATAATGAACAAAATAGCAAAGAGACAAATGAACTGGTATGGGCATCTGATGAGGATGCAATCCAATAGAATAACAAGAAAAGTTTGCAAAAAACGTCGAAAAAAGAAAAAGAGGCAGACCAAGAAAAAAATGGATACAGCAAGTAGTAGAGGTGGGAAAACTTAAACATAAATCACTCGGGGAATTGAAAATAATGGCAGGAAACGGAAAAGAATGGAAGATGTGGGTAAATGGAAATTAAATTAGCTAGCCCAAATCCGACACCCTGATAGTGTCACCTCGGGGTAAATGAAGGGGTCTTGCCACCTTCTGTACCACCGTGTGCTCTGTAGAGGCTTCGAAAAACATCAACGATAGCTCCTCTACTTAAGTCCATTTTCAAGGTATGACTCGAAAATGTTTTCTACTGGTATCTTGCCTGAAAAAGGCAAGATATTTCTTACATGACAAAGGTTAAGTCGAAATAAAAATACCAGGTTGCAGTAGAATAATAATAGTAGAATAAAATAAGAGCACCCTATAAAAAATATATACAGAAATTTGTTGGAAGATAGAAATATTTTTCTTTATTCATAAATTTTTAAAATTTGTATTTTATCTTATATTCTTTAATTATATCATATAGACATTGATTTATGTTTAGAAGTAAAACGTAAGTACACATTAAAGTAACAAATCATATCCGTAGTGGTTGCCAAAAAGATACTATAAAATAAGTGTTGGATCTGCTGCAACTGCTGAACTGTGGACGCATCAGACCGCATGAGGCATCGGGGTCAACAATTTAAAATGTTAGTCCCGGGTCCGTCTTCTACAGCGAGACTATATCCGTAAACCGCTTACATGAGCGTACTGATCGATATTATTATATTATTTTCTTTATAACGAATATTAGAAGTTGATTATGGTATCGTGCAGAGGTTCATAATGTATGTAGATATATATAAATCAAGTATGCATAATTATAATATCTTATAAATAAGTGGCGACGCAATTTTTTGACAACAGAATTCATCTACTTATCCGTTGGATTTATATCCATCAACTATAAATAAAGGAGTAGAATCCAAACCACATACATACACGTAAAACCTAGTTACTCTGACATTTTAAGTATTTTTGGTAATAAATTCTTTCTTCTTCTTCCCTCTTATATGTAGGCTTTAAAGCATCTTTCTTCTTCAATATTAGCCTTATAAATTGTTTAAATTATCGCATCATCTTTTTCTTGGTCTGCCAATAGTTCTTCGTCCATTTGGTGACTTATCTTGGGCTATTAGTACTAAAGTATCCTCTGCCGATCTACTAATGTGTTCGTTCCACTCCCGTTTCCGTTTTGACACCCATCCATTTATGTCTTGTATGTAGAATGCGTTTCTTATATTTTCGCTTCTCTCCCTATCCAACAGACTTTTTCCTGATAATCGTCGAAGTATTTTCATCCTTGTTGTTTCTAGTAGTTGTCTCGTTTTAGATTTGTCAGGTCTTGTCTCCGCTGTGTATATTAATATAGGTCTAATTTCTGCTTTATAGATTCTTGTTTTTGTGTCTTGTCTTAGTTGTTTGTTCTTCCAGATTGTGTGATTAAGAGACCCCGCCGCTTTACTTGCTTTTAAGCTTTGTTATCGTACTTCTTCTTCACCGTCTCCGTAACTAGTTCTATCTATTCCCAAATATCTAAACCTTGCTTCTTGCTTTATTATTTTCCCATCAATTTCGATTTTACATCGTATTGGGTATTTTGACGTTGTCATACATTTGTTTTTTTCTGCTGACATTATCATATTGTATTTCTTTGCTGTTGTATTGAAGATGTGTGTTAATTTTTGGACCTCGTCTTCTGTCTTGTTGATTATTGCGGTGTCGTTTGCATAATATTTGGATTTCTTTGTTCTCCATTCTGTAACCATGACCTTTACGTACTGCTTGTATTATTTCGTCCATTATCATATTAAAGAGAAGTGGGCTTAATGAGTTACTCTGTCTGACTCCGCTTTGTACTGATATACACTGTGTTAGTTTTCCATTTATCTTTGCCTATATTCGATTATAAAAGTAGATGTTTTCGATGTTTTGTATAATATTAATTGGTATATTTCTTTTATACAGTATGTATAAAACGTCTTCGACTTGTATGCGATAGAAACCTTTGGTGTTATTTTCATTCTTATTTTGGCTAGTACCAGTTTGTGTTCACTCCCTGCGTCTGCTGAGTTTAAAGTTCGGATTAGAGGTGTGCTTATTAGTTCTTTTAGAGGAACTAGTTCAACAGAACTATTTCACAAAAATGAACTAGTTCAGTGAACTAGTTCGCGAAAGAACTATTTGTAGGACCGACATCGAAATCCAACCCTAACAGAACTGGTTGCCAGATGTCTCGTCTCAATCATCACACAAGCTCGGCGCTGCCCGCCCGTTTACTTCGGTTTCAGTCAGTCTTTCACTAGTTCACTACCGTACAAGTAGTTCGGAAGTATTCGGAACTATTTCTTTCTTTCAGTCAGTCTTTCACTAGTTCACTACCGTACAAGTAGTTCGGAACTATTTCTTTGGATCGTATGTTTAGGTTTAAATGGTTTAAATTATTATGTGATTAGTTAGTTTTTATTTGCAAAAAATTATTAAGATTTATTTTTTATTAACCGTTATAAATATAAATATGGTTCAAGTATGATTTATTTTTATATTTACGTATATTTAAACTCATAGGTATTTATAATTAGGTTATTTCTAAAAGAACCTTTACAAAAAAAATCAGTGAATTTTCTAGGAACATTAAATAACACATTTTCATTCTCACTTTTACATAAAATTATATTTTATGTAAATGCCTCAATCATTTTAACCACAACTAAAATTTTTATTTCAAAATTACAATACAAGAAACAACACAGCATGGCAACATCCAAGCCAATACATGGGCATAAGATCCAAACCATTATGACATTAAGACAAGACCTTATGGTATTGTCACATTCATAGAATTATGAATCTGTTATCTGGGGCTAATCGGCATTTTTTTAAAACTAGTTAGTCCATCCATTCACAAAATAACAAATACATGTTCTAATTCATTCATTCATTATTTTCTTCTTTAGTCGAGACATAATTTATAATGCAAATCGTTCGCAGTGAACTAGTTCTATGAAAATTAATGAACTAGTTCAATTAGTTCAGTTGAAAGAATCGTTCATAAGAACTATTTCGATGGTGAACTACACATCCCTAGTTCGGATATCTAGAATCTGCTTTGGGTTAATTTTTGTATTAGTGACTATAAAATCAATCATAGATTTGTGCCCCTGGAGTTTTCAAATGTATATTTATAATGGTAATAAATACGATTTAATAAATATCAATAACCATTAATCTAAAAAATAAACCATATTTAAATGGTGAAAAAAAAACAACAGCTACTTACTACACAAAATGGGAGAAATAATTTCTTCTTTTTCGACTGACTCTACCGCACAATAATAAGGCAGTTGTCTTATACACAAGTATAGGGAACATTTTTTTTTCTATGCTGTGTTATGCTATATGTGACCGGGTAACTGGTGAAGACATACTAATGGCGAATTCAACCAACTTTATAAAAAGTCTTAAGTCTAATGGAATAGATGAAAAGATCTTGAATGAGAAGGTTGGAACAATTAAAGTTTTTGGACCAATGTTTTCCGCGGATATTTTAAGAACGGTTCTCAATATTGTTATTTGTATAGTTTTACGTTTCTTATTTTTCGCCGTTGGGGGACTATGATGTATCGTTTACGTAAATAATTACATAGAAGTCTAAAATTCAGAAAACATACATCAGATTACAGTTCTCAAAACATAAAAAATGGTATGATGTATCATGTCCTCGTTGCTATGTAGAAAATGACCAAGACAGCAGAAAATTACATAAAATGTTATTTATTGTTTTGCCATATCCTGAAGATCTGTCAATTAATTTAAATTAACCTAACTTTTGGTTTTGTGTTTGTGATTAAAAAAATGGAATTTGTAAATTTGTTATTACTTTTATGAGATTTGGTGGACGGAATGGTGTAGTTTGGGCTATTGATGATTATACACATATTGCAATTATAGCACCTGCTGCTGATGATCCGATCAGACCTGGCCTGGCATACTTCAATACAAGAGGATTTTAAAGTATAAATGTATAAATGTGCAAGCAATTTGAGATGCCAATTCTATAGTTTTAAATTGTAATGCTTGCTTCCACATATGATTCAAGATTTTGCGAGTTAAGTGTAGTGAACTGATTTTTGAGAAGACAATTTTTGGAATATGAAATTAATAATACATATTTAATTGGAGATTCAGGTTTCTCTATTACAACCATGACTATTGACTCCTCTTTCAAATGCTGGAGAAAATACCCCAGAAGGAAGATTCAACCATGCTCATATTGGAACTAGAATGTGATTGAGAAATCTTTCAGAATTTTGAAATATCGCTTTCGTTGTTTGCACAAGCACACGGATTTATATTACAGCCCCATTACAGCTGGAAACATTATATTATTCCTGTGTTGGATGTTAGAAGTGCAGAGAAAACGGAGAAATGTTATTACTGCAAACTTTATGCTGTAAAACAAAAACTTTTATAATAGTTATATAATTTTATAATAAAAATATTTATATAATGTTAAATGAAAGTATTAGTAAATGAAATATTATAATAAACATAAATCATGTATAAAAAAAAGCTAAAACAAATTAAAATATATTACAAAATGGTCCAAATGTTCTCAAACCCCTTATAATAAGGAGCAGTACTGCTGCAAACTTTGTGTATACAATTGTTAAATAAAAACGTTTATATTCAGTTTATTTCATAATTGAGACTTTTATAAACAATATATTTATAGAATATTAAATAAAAATATTGCCTTTTGATTTTCCCATGTTGATTTTCTTTTCCTTCCAAAAAATATTATACATTCTAATAAACATAATGCATCATTCATTAATGGAATCTATAGCTTTAAAGTCAAATGTATCTGTAACATGTGGCTCCCCACGATGAATCTTTGAAATAGGTTGCAAAATCTTCCATTCATTGAACACCTAAAAATTAAGTATTTTATTAAATTTGATAGAAAAAGAAATTACAGTTTTCTTACCTCTCCATTGTTTCCATGTTTTATTAGGGCCATCATTTACTGTATTTACCATGACAATAAATTCCTGCTACAACTGGGCTACTTTCTTAGCCTCCCTTTCCAGTAAGCCCTATTTATTTTTATGTCGTAAGTCGTAACATGACCTCGAATTGTTTCCTGGTTGTTTTCTTTGTAATTGCACCCATTATTTTATTTTATTATAATTATAAACAAATAACAAATATCTTCACAAATAACATACAATAACATCTTAACTAAGATTGAAAAGGGCACGTAACTTTAGACAGGTTAAAAATTATATTTACATAAGACAATTTACATATTAGAGTAGGCAACCCGTTATACGTAGATCCTACATCATACCGATTTGAAAATGTTTACATAAATGTGTTAAAATTGGAGTACACCATGCAATTATTTCACATAAACGATACACCATATCCTTCATTGTTGGAATCTTTTATTCTTTGACATTAGTATTTAAAAAAATAGTTTGTCGCCATTGTCGGAATCTTTTACGTTAATTCTGTGGCCTTTTTATTGACCATATTCTCATAGTTTTGATATATTTGTTGTATGTCTGATTTTGATTACCAATTCGAAAATATCTTTAAAAAACAATATCTCGTTTGAAAATTATTATACTCTCTCAATCTCGGCTTCATTCACTCAATATTGGACATACATAAGACCTTCCCTTATTTCTTCCATTTTTCTATGATTCCTGCTAGCTTCGTCATCTGGGACTCCAATTTATAGTAATCTTTGTCCTCTCCTATTGTCCCCAATGGTATTTACTATACTATAGGTTTGTATAGGCTTTATCATACTTTAGTTTTCTCTCTAATTCGCTTATGTCCCTAAATATAATTAGAGAATTATAATTTTCTCTAATCCCTTAGTTTTATGTTTAATATTTGCTTTTCGATAGTTCTTTGTTTTTTTATTGTATCAATAGTTGTTAGTATAGTAGTTACAACAAACAAAAACGGAGTGGTTTTGTTTTGAACTTGTTATTAATATCTAATTTAATGTAAATAACATTTATTGTAAAAATATACCCCTTACATATTGGCATCGTTGCACCAGTGATTCATGGGGAAGGAATTAACGGATACATCGCAATAATTGATTCTTTGAAGTCCATCCGACTCCAACAGAACTGGCACTGGCAACTTTGTGGTAAACTTTATACTATAAAGTCTCTGCTCTCTGCTACTTGGCAACTTGGTGGATTTTGCTGTTTGTTTCTACTGCTACGCGGCCTTCAATGGCCTCGTGCATCGAAGATGCACATTACAGTATTTTATATTTATTACAACGTTGCCACAGCACTAAAAACAAAATATATAAATTTATGAATAAAACTATTTTGGATTTGCGCGATATGTAAATTATTAAATCGTACTAATTAAATAGCATTATTTACAATTTATTTGGTATTGACAGCGAGAGACAAAGATAGGAAAAGGGAAATAAAGCTATAAACTTCAATTATGTACGTGACCGCTATGTACACATTGTGTTTTTATAGTGTTTATCAATTATGTGTTGTTGAGTAATTGATTTATTAAATCATCTTCTGCTGCTGTTTATTATTATGGATTTCCGTTTTTTTTCATCAATTTTTAACATATTTTTACATTATTTGTTTTTTTTTCAATTGTGTATTTTAATTGCTACTTTAATATTTTTATTAAGAATTGGTAGACTGTATCATCTGAATCTTGTTGATTTAAGTTAATAAAGGTCATTATTGTTACACTGTCTTAAAATCAGGTCTTTCACTGAACAGTGTTGAGAACACTGATTGAATTGAAGATTTGCAAGTGGAATATCCCCTTGTCCCTTGTCCCATGTCTCATTTCTTTTTGATAACTTGACAATTTTACGCTACATCTACGTTATTTTTGGTATCTTTTAATATACTTAATTCCTGTAAAACAAACGGTAAAAATCCGAAGATTTCTACTTGTTCGAAACCAAAATCTCACCTAAATCTGTGCCTTCTACGATTTACAAAGCAAACAAACGGTGAACTGTCTTTTCTATATAATTTCTGTAGTTTAGCTAAGCGAATTGTATATGTTCTACAGCAGTTCTGTCATCATCACCAGGCTTATGTTAAATCTTCCTCTAATTATTATACAAGTACTCGGAACTTGGCATATCTGCTATATATAAGCTCTACGCGAACATCTGATATATCTTTTAATTGGCCCTGGTATACATAGTTCTCTGCCGAAGCTGTCTAACGCACGGGATGGCATTTCTGCACGTTCCCTGTGTTTTTTATCTGTAGGGTTGTTTATTTGGGTGTACCTTATTTATATCTTCCCTATCTAGTCTATTCTGTTCTAACTACTACAGAGCTTCTACTTAGTTCAGAGCTGCCCTCTGCGTAATCTTAGACTGACAGGAATCATGTAATTTTAAGAAAAAGATAATGAAATGTGTTTGTATACTAATGTAATTGTTGTGAAATTTTTTTGTTGCGGAGGCTATCGAGATTATCCCATTATTTAAGGATTCTCTTTTATTAAGAATAGACGAATATCTCCTCACTTTTAACAGAGTTTGTTTTCTACCGTACAATTTTTAATTTTTTTGACATTTTATCAATAGTTGAGGATTTACATTAATTTTTATGTAGTGCATTAACCCACGAGTCTTTAGTTGTCACTTTTCTATTTGGATTTGTTTTCATAATAAAATATTATGAAATATTACGCTTTTTATAATATTATGTGTATGTAAAATAACTTAATTTCCCGAAATATTTTTTAGATTTTCGTTTAATACATCTTCAGTGTTTCGGTAGGGCAACGTCGCTTCCGTGCAAATTTTTCATATGTCGCAGTCTCTTTTCTCGTTGCCGTTCAACGCTCACAGTCAGTCGACTATGCTTATCTGACTTCTGACTTTAACAAAATAACCCAAGTGTATCGTGTCGGATTGCCTCTACCACATTCATCGCATTTACGTTACGCTGTCGCTGTACGACGCTCAGTCTTGGGTTCACAGCGATGTGAAGTGTTGGTGCATGTCGTACAATTCTTACCGCGCGCATAACAATCGGGATGCTGGTTTGTTTAGGTTGCTGTAGTTACTGATAAACAAAGTATCTTTTGAAGCGCCAAATTGACATTTTAATCTGCGATTTGCATACGATTATTCCAAATGATCTACAAAAAGTGACGTTTAAAAGTGGTTTTCAATAATTTTTTTAGTGTGTGTCATGGAAATTCCTGGAGATTCGAAGTAATTTAAATCCAATTAATTATATATTATAGTAAGTTTTGTGATTCTTGGAATTTTTAATCATTACTTGAGGTACTGAACATGAATGAATGTTAACTTGTTGGAATTTTTCTATATTGGACCATTTGCATTTTTTGCTTGACAGGGGTTTTCCCTCTGCGGTAATTTGCACTGATTTAGTGAATAATTTAAGTTTTGTAAAATATTTTGAAACGTTAGGTACATATTATATCAAAAGAAAGTAGACAGTATTATATTAAAAGAAATCTACAATATACACACAATTGATCCAATTTTTATACTTCAATATTTTCCCTCTCTTCATGTCGTGATTTGGATTTTATTTCTTAGTTTATTATTGAGCAAAGAGCATCCATATTGCAAGAACGTACAATTTAGCAATATTAACATGGCATGGTATATTAAGACCCAAACGGTCGGGAGAGTTTGCATAAAATAAACATTTAAACCAGCAGTAATAATAGTCCATGGATGGAACTATTTCATAATGTTCTATACCGTGGTGCCAAAGAAATGCAGTCTATCTGCTATGGATCTAAATGTACATTATTAAAAGTAGGTATCACAGATCTTCTTACCTCAATGGAGACTCTAATTATCTCTGGCACTTGCTTGTGAGACCTTTGTCATTTCACCAAACTTTATCAGGAAGTCCTATGCTCTAGATACTAGCTAGTAAGTTTCTTGGGAAGTTTAGAATTCTGTCTTCACAAATAAGATCTAGGAATACGAAAGGTTTTAATATTTGGTGTGCACATAATTAGCTCTCATCTCATAAAACCCCAATCCTTTCATCTTTTGTATGTTCAGCATATTACTCCTGCAATGTTTCTTCCGTCTGCATAGTTTAATTACCCTTTAGTATACTGCATGGCAGTGATTGCTTCAGGCTTTTTCTATTAGTGCATCTTCCTGCGTTTTCTATCATTTTTTTCCATCCAATGCAGTGTTTCAGTTTTAACTCGGACTTCTTTTACGCCCCGAATCTTCATGAGTCATTTATTTTGTTTACGCCAACACATGTTTGGATTTAGTGCAGATTTGTTTCTTACACCACCACAATCTTTTGAGAAAGAAGTTGTCATTCTGTTCTTTTTGTATTCTTCTCTTCAGGAGTATTTCTCGTAGGGTTAAACCATTTAGCAGCCCGTATCGCATCAGATCTCTCTGAGAAGTAGTTGAGATTTCTGTGGTATGATGATTTTGCTAGTACATATTAATACCCATCTCCTTCATGTTTCTGATCTTTGGATCAGCATTGCCGAGATACCTCAAGTTTCTTGGTATCTTCTGTAAGGGTACGCGAATCATTCTGTAATATTAGTTTTTGCTTTAATGTTTTGGTGACTAGGCAAATGTTCCTTAGTTTGTGGTACATCATACTTTTTGGAAGTAGTTTTGTTAGTTTTGGTTTTTAGAATTACCCCGTTTTCAATTTTTCTTGATTTAGTCAATGCTGGTCCTATCGGTATGGTAGAAAAAAGATTCCATTCCCAAAGAGCTAGTATAAAAGGATGTAAGTGTTGCTGTTATCTTGGTCTCTTTTAAGCAGTCTGCCTGGGTAAAGTCCCATAACCAATCAGGCACGATGGAGGAGAGCTCTCGTTAACGACCCGGGTTTATGACCTTTCTGAATCTCCGTGGATATTAATTTGATGTTTTAGTTAGCTGCTTAGTTTTTGGTGTATGTGTTATGTAACGTAATATATTCCTAAGGTGGGACTTAGGAATATACTTACCCTTACGTTTGTAACATAACACAAGGAAACTTTGCCTTTTTATTCTTGTTGATGGATATTGTGGTTGTTTTTCATTTTGAACACACACATGCATCGTTTGATTTCGTGCATATCCGTTATCTATACAAAGCGATATTAGTAGAAATAAATATTATGTACCTACATAAGAGCAATGTTTATGAGACCTTAAAACTTTTGCATTGATACATTAAAAAGTGATGATAAGTTTGGTATTTTATCACATATTTGTTTAGATTTGTTATGTTGAACGTGTAAATTACCAAGCTGATTTTTTATTTAAGTTTTACAGTAACACTACAAGACTATAGAAAGTTATTACATACTTAAATCTGACGCATGTGAATCCACTAATTTGACAACTGTCACCACAAAAACCAAAAACGCGTTTATATTTTTTATACCTACCTTGTGATTGTAATAATTTAGTCTGAAAGATACACAAATGTGGTCACTGATAAGATATAATGACTCATCTCTTTATATTTATATAATCAATTGTTTGTAATACAAATGACTAATTTTATTATATGTTACGTTCATACTAGTTATTATGGGTTTCGTGTAAAAATGTAGCTATGTTCGTTGAAATTGATATTTAAAATATGTTATCTTTTTTACAATCTTATTCAAATTTTACATATTGTCATAATACATTGAGTTCCAGTGGTATAGAAATTATGAATACATTGTTTCTCAAAGTGCCTTATGGACATTAAAATATTAAACAAAACATTAATTAAAAAAATACTTTTAAAAAAAAATGGTCCAAGCTAGATTTTTCCATGAGTGAATTAAATATTGAGTTAACATTAAAACTATAAGAAATGAATGAGACTTCGTATTAGACGGTTCTTAGACTATATTCCAAAGACGATAATTAAAAAGAAAATTGCTATCAAATTGTTATAATTAAGTAGACTATAATTTTTAGTTTTGCCTAAACCGCGTAAAATT
Source organism: Diabrotica balteata (assembly GCA_918026665.1). Classification (NCBI taxonomy): domain Eukaryota; kingdom Metazoa; phylum Arthropoda; class Insecta; order Coleoptera; family Chrysomelidae; genus Diabrotica; species Diabrotica balteata. The sequence continues at coordinate 92,492,694 of OU898281.1, read as the reverse complement.
GCGGATAAAATAGCATTAATTTAGTACACCGTACCTACTTTATATATTTGCATTTTACTTTTCTATTGTTTAAATATCATACATTTAGATAAGCATGCCTCAGATCTACGACTTTCCGTTAGAATTCAACTTGATGGTTTAAAAAAAAAGAGAATTCGTTTAGAATGAGGATTGGCAGACATTTTTCTATGGAAACTTGTATCTTCGCAGTAATTTACTTTCGACAAGGAGCTGGTATGTGTGCTTATATTTTATTGATAAAAAGAAATTTTTTATCATAAATAGCCATCATACTTGGTGATTTTTGGTTAGTTAACTAAAAATATGAAGTCTCGTACATTTTTGGTTTGAGTTCGAGTGAATTTAATTGGAAATTTTATTTTTAACACAATTTTACCTTAAAGCTAAACATTGAATTACAAATACTGAGTGCTTAATATAACATAGTTCTAACTTCATCTAGCTCAGTTAAAATGCAAAATTAAGTTTTGTTGAAACTGTTATCATTATTTTCCTTTTATTCGAATGAGGGGTCGGGTCTGCTTTCCTTATTACATTACACCATAATTCCTTAAGGTTTCTATATTATCTATCCCTTTACAGTCTTCTGAGTCTTCAACTCCTGCTATTTATTGGAACTTGCAAATCAGTTATTCTTTGTATTGAATGATTATCATATCGGTGTTGAAATGCACTGACCATCTTAAACCTATGGTCTATCATGCATCAATAATTGATGCCATAAATACATAGAATGCACCTAATACATTGATTTTATCTTTGTTTTTTCACTCATGTCTCCCATTTAAGCATTTTCATTTGCGTGACTTGCATTTTGTTCTTCTTCCTTTCTTTTTTCTTCTCTCTCTTTTCGTTCAGCCACACAACATAACATCCGCCTCGTTCCATTTCATCCATCCCGTTCTAACTTAACTGCATATTGCATATACAAAGTGGCCCAAAGTCTGGAAACGGCCAATTATTTCGTAAATTGCTAGTCATAATTCTACAAAATTTGAGCTACACCTATTTTGGGATACGGAGATTCCATATTTAATATTTACGATGTTGCCAGATTTGCCGTTTCTATAATATTATTAGTAACTTTTTTTCAAATTCATCACCCTGTATCCAGTCATTATTGGAATCTCCTATTCAATACGAGTTCAACCATGTGTAACACTTATGATTTTATGTAGTCTGGAAGGTCTTAAATACATAAAACAGTGCAAAATATGCATATTTTAAGAAATTTAAATATTTAAATGTAGAATGCTGTGGTTTTGACATTTGTTCACCATTTACATTATAAATTTAAACTGAGAGTAGCTGTGTTTCGAAAAGTTCTGCAAGAAAAATTGCTTCTCTAAAATGGCTCTTAACGAAAAAGAACGAATTATTATTCTAATGATGAGAGGGTAAGGTGACGGAAAAAGATCTTATTGTGAAATAGCCAACTTGTTTAATGATACTTTCCCAAACCGTTCTCCTATTCATAAGGCGACAGTACAAAAAACTGTAAATCAATTTCAGGAATCTGGAGAAGTAATATGATATCGATCAGGTAGACCGAAAAGAGTTATGAATGATAACAAAACTTAGATATAATGCAAAGTTTTGTGGAAGATCCACATACATCCTCACGCAGGGTTGCACAAGTACATGATGTAGGTCGTTCTTCAGTCTTGTGTGTATTACGTAAGAATAAATTTAAACCATACAAAATTAACTTATTGCAAGCATTACGTAAATAATACCAAACTTGAGCAAGTTGATAAAATCGTCTACCTTGGACAGCAATTAAATTGTAATGCAGAAAATCACGGCGAAATTAGATCCAGAATAGAGCAGGCTAGAGCTGCTTTTAGAAGGATGTCCAAGGTGTTATGTAACAGAGACCTAAAATTAACATTAAGGATCCGCCTACTTCGCTGCTACGTGTTCTCGGTCTTACTTTAAGCTGTCGAGTCCTGGACTGTGAATAAAATCGATCTAAATCGCCTTGAGGCTTTCGAAATGTGGTGCTATAGAAGAATTTTAAAAGTTTCCTGGGTGGAGAAGATTCGTAACTCCACAATACTTGAGCGTCTCAGCAAGACTACTGAGATCATAAAAAGCATCAAGCAGAGAAAGCTGGAATATTTTGGACATGTAATGAGAGGTCCCAAATATAGATTGCTACAAAATATCATGCAAGGAAAAATAGCAGGCAAACGCAGTCCAGGACGAAGAAGAACCTCATGGTTGAATAACTTGCGAGATTGGTATGGTGTAGATACAAGCATGCTATTTAGGGTGGCAGTGAATAAAATTAAAATAGCTATGATGGTAACCAACGTTCTGAAAGGACATGGTACATGAAGAAGAAGCATTACGTGAAGATGACTTCAATCGTAGATTAGAGTTTACCGATGTAATGATGGATAAAATTGAAAATGATAAAATTTCGTTAACAGAATATGTTTTTCCGATGAAGCAACCTTTACTCTGTGCGGAAGTGTAAATCGACCCAATTTAAGGTATTGGAGTGACGTAAATCCACACTGGATGCGTGAAAACCATACTCAAAGACCACAAAAATTAATTGTATGGTCAGGTATAGAAGGTACTCAGTTAATTTGGCCATTTTTATCGAAGAAAATATAACGTCAGATAGTTACGAAATGTTTCTGGAAACTGAAACTTAATGAAATTGTACCTACACTGAGAAATTTGTTTGGGGACAATTTTTATCAGATATGGTTTCACCAAGATGGAGCTCAAGCTCATTTTGGTCTAAATGTTCGGCGTTAGCTAGATGAGATATTTCCCGGACGATGGATTGATAGACGACGTAGAATTGAATAGCCTTCACGTTCACCTGGTTTCAATCCTAAAATTTATTATTATTGGAGATACTTGAAAAATTCAGTTTACAAAACTAAACCAGCAAGTCTTGTAGAGCTAAGGCAGCGAATTATCGATAAATCTCGGATAATTTCTAGACAATCATGGAGAAATGTGGAAGACGCATTCTATTATCGATTAGGGTACTGTCAACTCACAAATGGAGTACATTTTAAACACTTGATAAAGGAACCATTATGTTAAAAATGTTATAATATATCAATAATATATCATATAAACTTGTTACGTTTTAATGTAGTTGAAAACAGTTAGCATTAAACAATTTATTGAGACAATTGGGCGTTGCCAGAGTTCTGTTTTTAAAATAAATGTATTTAAGACCTTCCAGACTCCATAAAATCATGTGTTACATATGGTTGAACTTGTATTGAATAGGAGATTCCAATAATGACTGAATATACAGGGTGATGAATTTAAAAAACCAAAGTTACTAATATCAGAGAAACGGCAAATCTCGCAACATTGCAAATATCAAATATGGAATCTCCGTAACCCGAAATAGGTGTACCTCAAATTTTGTGCAATTATGACTAGCAATTTACTAGAGATAATTCCGTGTACTTCTTTTTATTGAGTGTCATTCACAAAACCTCTACAGCCACTATCACTTCGTTTTTGACGATCTTGCAATTTGTAATTTTTAAGATGTGCGTTAAAACCTCTTCCTACCATGCATTCCCAAATTTCCCAACTATTTCAATTGTAGTATCTCTAATAATATATAAATAATAATTTTGCTTTTGCTAGGTAAGATTTAATGAAATTAAATAAGTCTTAAACAAGTCTTAATGTAACTATTAAAAATTGAAATAAGGTATCTGGACAACTTCAGAAGTAATATTTTAACTGAGCTAAGTGGTTTCTTTAGCTTTAGATTATCTCGGGAACCGCTCACTAACAAAATTGGAGGATACGACTAATTTGATCCACTAATTGAGGACTTTCATTTGACACAATCTAGATCTTGAGTTACAATTATGTTTATTGTAATGTAGTATAACTTTGCTGTCACTATAAATTTACGTTGTATCGGACAGTATAGAAAATTCAATGTTTTGAAAGGTATTTAACTGATGCAGAATAGACTTTTTTTGTCAAAATTCAGTAGTTTTGAATGTTAAATATATTACATGGAACCGTTAAAATCAAAGTTTTCATCATTATCCAATCGTTTTGGCTTAAAGAGACTATTAAAAATCACTACCTACGTTTAATCCAGATTTAGAATTTACTTTCACTCTTTGTACTCTTTCATATCAGAAGTAACGATGTGGTGAAACTACAAATTATTTCTATCGGCATCTTCTACACCTCCTTTATTTTTTCGTCTCCTACATATCCAACTTCTTCTGGGTCGTCGTCTTCGTGTTCCTTCTAGCTTTCTCTCAATAACTTGTTTTGTTATTAGTTTTTTCCATGTTGTTTAACATTCTCTCAATATTCGGTATTTGTTAAAGTTAAATATTGCTGATGTTTTTATTTTTTAAGAGCTGATTTTTAAGAGCTGATTGCTCTTAAATCCAAAGTGTTCTCAATTTTCTGGTTCCACCAATATTTTTGTGCATTTGCGTCTCTTCATATTTGCCTCTAGTGCTGCTCGATGAATACAATGTTTTATCGATTGATAATGCTTGTCAGGATTTTGAAAGCCAAAATTGTCTTGTAATCTTTTTTTTTGGCTACCGAATTTCAGTACAATCATTTTATGGTTATGGTTATGATAGATCGGGCAGAGCCCACTTGTGAGCCCTTCAGACTTAGTTCTTTTAAGGCGTGTCCATTGTATCACCCCTATTATACGTACTAGGCCAATGAGGACCTGGTCTTCGGCGTTTCATTGGCCCAGGCTGCTCCGGGCTCTCATGTCTGCTATAATCAGCACGAGCTTCAAATCTAAGCTCTTTTTACCGTTCCGAACCTCTAACCCTTTGGTAACCTTGTGGCGTCACAGAAAGCCGCAAGTCTCTTTAAGGGTACTCCCTCATTTGGCTCGGTTGCATAAAGGCCGAACTTAGAATATGCCACTTAGGATAGATCAGTGCCGGGCACTTTCAGAGAACATGTAAGGAGGTTTCCTCCTCCTTCTCTTCACAAAGACGGCACCGTGAACCATCAGCGACCCTAAGCAGATCAAGGTGCCACCCGAGTCTACAGTGGCCGGTAAGCATACTGACCACCAGAGAACACCTTCTACAGTCTAGAAGAAGAAGTTGGGCTGTAAGACTTCTGGATGTCCCCACTATATGTAGCCTAGCCTGTCTCATACCTCCACAACTGACATCAGTGATCATTGTATGCTTTTCTGTTTTTTTTGCCTATAAATCTGTTGTGTGCTGACTTGAATTTCTTGTAATCTTTATGTATAATTTTTGTTTTTAGTAAGTAGTTGTCACTATTCCAAGTTCCATCTTCAATTATCAACTACTTTACAAGATTGAAATATGTTTAATAAAATACGACGCATTTCACTATAGGGATAAAAAGAAAAATGATTGAAAATTGAACGATTTTCTCTTTGTATATTGTTTCTTGAGAAAACGAAGGGAGGCTTCATTGGAACGTACAATTTATATGCAATTTGATTCTCCTATATACTTCGATCAATGTTTCCGAGAAATTTTACAGTGGAAAACAACGAGAGAATAAGTTTTTTAATTTTGTTTGAATTAATCATACAGTAAATTGTTCAATTCTGTAGTAAATTTTACCTTAATTTGGTTATAAAAGTATATTCAAAAATAATCTGGGAAATAATTTGTTTCGGATATGTCATATTACAATTTTCAAATTGTAGATATAGATTAATTAATGAGCTGGAAATAAGGAAAAGTTAGTTTTTAATCTTTCATAATTTGAAAATTCTAATTGAGTGTTGAGTGAGTATAATATATTCATTGAGATATACTTACGATATTAAGTCTATTTTGGATCAGTAAACTCAAACAATAGCAGGTTTTTTAAGTTTTTTTTATCAGTATTTGTTTGAATGAATGAGAATTGTTTGTTTTTGAAAATGTTTTGTTATTGGCAGTTGTATCACAAGAACCTAATTATAACATGTTTCTCAATAATTAATAGTATCTAAGTATTTGTATATTTTGCCTTATTCTATTTGCCTGAATAAAACATTATTGCCGATTTCTCCTCAACTGAGTACATTTCGTTAACTCTGTTACTTTTTAAACAATATCTAAGTAATAAAATAATATTGTATATATATATATATATATATATATATATATATATATATATATATATATATATATATATATATATATATATATATATATTGTAACTGTGACAGAACGCATTCTGCAGTACGTGTTGCCTAACAACAATACGCATTTATATTTTTGCAACATTTTGGAATGTATTTAATTCGTAGAACAATTTTATTGTTTGTTTTGAATATAGATTTCAGTCATAAAAAAATAGAAATCCACATTATTTCCAACCACACACACCTTATTTTTGTATAACTAGCCTATCTCTTTTAAATGCTCTTTTAAGTACTTTACATTAAAAAATATGTTATGAATTTTTCCAGTAAAATTGACCGTTTTCCTGTTTTCTATGTTGAGTTTCTACAATTTTTCGTTGAATACGAAATTGTCACCGTCAATGAGTTAACAGTTAATCAACAGTTTTTTTCGATAAAATATACGGTTTTTAAGTTATCCGTGAAAAATCGATTAAAAACAAAAAAAAATTGAAATTTTCAATTACAAATAAAATTCTCACATTTTTTGCTTAGAATACATTTTTCTATCGATCGTTGAGGTTAGGTTAGGTCTATATTTTCAATATAGAGATTCCAGCCATAGACATATGACAAGATAGACTGACTCTGCAATACAATCGCGTTTCCCCAGTGCGACAGAGAAAATTGACGCAAAGCAGTATCTGCATTCTTGTTTAATGCGCCAGGTTTATCGCCCACGTGACATTCTCATGGCTATTTAGGTCACGTGGTTAATAAACCTGGCAAATTAGAAAGATATGCAGAGACTGCTTTGTCAGTCTATCTTGTATTATATGAGGATGGTTTAAATTATAAACATATAATGCAAATAGACTAAGCGCTGCAATACGAGCCCGTTCCCCCAGTGCGACAGAGACAACTAACGCAAAGCAGTCCCTGCATCTCACTCTAATGGGTGCACTGTGTAAAATCACAACCTCACATGAAATTGAACAGTTTATTCTAAACTTTCCCTATTCTAGTTTTTTTAAACCCTTCTGTCTATTCGGATTGCTGAATATAGGCCTCTCGCCATTCATCTCTGTTGTTTGTAAGAAGTTACCAATTTTGAAAATTTTGAAAATTGGTAACCTTTTTTTATATTGACATCTTGCAGCAACATTAGGATGAGAAATTAATTCAATTAACGCTGATAACTGTTCGGTAGCGTAATGATCAACGTGTTAACTTAGTGAAAATTCATTGAGTCGCGGTTTTAATCCACCGAGCATGTAGTTTTTTACTAAAATAAAGGAAATTCTCAAGTATATCCAATGGATACTCACCCGAAGTGTAATATCTCAGTTATTCGGATATATTAAGCGACTTTCTGTAAAGACAGTGAAGCCGACTTTACATAGTAACAAGACATTTCCTCAACATACTTCTTTTCATGGCGCCGTCTCCTTGCGAAGGTTGGCGATCCAAATAGCAATTTGTAGTTTTGGAAACTGCTGCGCGGAAGATTTCTGCGGATGAGCTGTCGAGAACCATCTCCTCGGGTTTTTCAGCCACGAGTTCTGGCGTCTTCCTACTGATCTTTTGCCCTGTACTTTTCCTTCCAGTATAACTTGAAGTAATTTATATCTTTCGCCTCTCAACGCATGACCCAAGTCTTGAATTTTCCTCTCTTTTATTTGATTCTTAGATATTCTTTTTGTTTACACATGCGACGAAGTACCTCAACATTAGTAACTCTTTGTACTCATGGAATTCTCAACATTCGTCTGTATATATACATCTCAAAGGCGTCTATTCTTTTTTCTGTTTCAGAGTCCAATGTCCAACTTTCACAGCCATACAGTAAGACAGAAAAAACGGAACATCTGATCATTCGGATTATAAGCTACAGACTAAGGTCTGATCTTGTAAAAAATATTTTCATACTCATGAATGTTTTTCCTGCTTCTACGATTTTTGATAGGTTTGATTATTGCTGATTCTTGTTCCTCAACATACACACAACATAAAAGGCCAAAAAATAACCAAATCAATAAATAAAGTGTACAAATGGACAGGAGACGATTGCGCCGATGGTATCTGCTATAATCCGATCTCGATAAAGGGTTCTTTAGGCTATGGACACGATTACACCAGCAACATATTTAATTCTTACAGCACCATTAATGATTAGATACTTACTTACAGCTTTAATCTAATTAATTTTAATTTTTCTTTTTAATTCTTTAATTAATTAGGGTACATATCTCAAATAATAGTAAAAAATGTTTTATACTTAATAAATATAAGTCCGTAAGTGTAAGGCTATATACTTGGAGTAAATTCTTATATTTTATTTCCATTTTTAATTATATAACCTAATCTATTTCGTTTATTAATGCATTTCGGTGGTTCCGCGCAGTTATACTCGGAGATTAGGGGCCATCTAAGTTAGTTCGGCGCAATCGTGCCTCAGCTGAACATGAGCTGAACGTACCTCAGGTAAAATCGGCGCAATCGTCCCATACCCGTACAAATAATACTATTAATAAAAGAAGTTGACGTTCGGTAAAAGTCTAAAATATTATATTACATACTGTAATTACTATTTAAATGGGAATAAGCCACAATTAAATGGGAAAAACCGACATAGAGAGCATCGCAGAGACCTGGAAAAATTACTGCTCAGAATTATACAAAGACACTTCAAAAGATGACGCATCAGTCTCAGACCACAAAAAACATGCAATTAGAGAGGCTGAACCAATCATTTTACGAGCAGAAGTAGAGAAGGCTCTTAACCAACTAAAAAACAAAAAAAACTCCAGGAATCGATGGCATAACAGCGGAGACTCTAAAAGCAATAGGCGAAATTGGCGTAGATGTAATGCTGGATATGTGCAACATGATATGGATCACAGGTGAATGGCCTGATGAGTGGTGTGAATCAACCTTGATCCCTATCCATAAAAAAGGATCACTAACCATATGCAGCAATTACAGAACCGTTGCCCTTATCCCTCATGCAAGCAAAATCCTGCTACATATAATCAATGAACGGCTAAAGAACTTTCTACTTCCAGAGATAGCCGAAAAACAATGTGGATTTGTACCAGGAAAGGGAACGCGTGAGCAAATACTCAACACCAGACAGATAGTAGAAAAAGCGAGAGAACATACCATACCAATGTTGCTCTGTTTTGTAGATTACACAAAGGCTTTTGATTCAGTAAAATGGGATCCTCTCTGGAGCATAATGGAAAATATGGGAGTACCTAACCACCTAGTTAACCTAATAAGAAATCTGTATAATAAAAACTCAGCCAAAGTTAAAGTACATGGAATATATTCAAATGCATTCAAAACAGAGAAAGGAACTAGACAAGGTTGCATACTATCACCATTATTGTACAACATATATTCTGAATATATAATGAGAAAAGTACTAGATGAATGGGATGGAGGAATCACTATAGGAGGCAGAAAAATCAGTAACCTGCGATACGCAGATGACACACTTATACTAGCAGCGAATGAAGTCGAAATGATTACCATCATCGAACGGCTAAGCCGAATAAGTTAAGAATTCGGACTTCAAATCAACACCAGAAAAACAAAAATAATGATTGTAGACAGAGCAAATAATAATCTACCGCATATACGCCAAATAGGGATTTTCGAAGTAGTCGACAGATTTGTATACTTGGGCTCTCTGATAACCAACAGTGGTGATTGTTCCTCAGAAATCAAACGTAGACTAGGAATGGCCCGAACCGCAACTGCTAAATTAATGAAAATATGGAAAGACCGAACAATAACAAGGAATACTAAGCTTAGGTTGGTCAATGCCCTTATTTTTCCCATTGCTACATATGCAGCTGAAACATTGACTCTCAAAAAAATCGATAGGAGTAAGATCGAAGCCTTCGAAATGTGGGTATATAGAAGAATTCTACGCGTGTCCTGGACAGAACATAGAACCAACCTGTCAATTCTGGAAGAGCTTCATATAAAAGACAGGCTACTAAAAAAAGTAAACCAAGCATACCTAACTTACTTCGGCCACATAGCTAGAAGAACGGGCACCATGGAACTATTGGTAGTAGAAGGTAAGGTAGAAGGCCGAAGACCAAGAGGAATATCTCCAATACGATGGGTGGACCAAATGAAGAGTTTGGTGGGAAAATCCCTACATGAAGCCGTCCATATGGCACAAGATCGCAGTCAATGGAGACAGCAGACTAACAATATTTAGGGTGTCACTACGCCCTGACAAGGGCTAAAGGATTGAGGAGGAGAAGCCACAATTAAAGGTTAAAGTACACTAATGTTTGTATTTTGAGAACTATTTCCGAAGTGGAAATTAAAACGTCAATAAACGTACTTTACCCTTTAATTGTGGCTTATTCCCATTTAAGTAGTAATTATTTTAAAATATCACAAGAAAATAGCTTCAGAACAATATTATATTACTATTTCAACGTGATCACTATGGATATTTTGTTCGAAGCGTTTATCAATGACGTATTATTTTGGAAAATTTATTGCAACAATTTCTTTTTAATGTATTTTTAGATATTTCCATAATTTTTTCTCCATAAATTTTGGATTTCTTTTTTTGATGATAGTATTTGGAGTATTGGTGTTAGTCGAGAAATAGGTTTAATGATCGATAAACCATCACCCGTATTCCATTTTTCAAATAATTTAGTTATCATATCATTTTGATAATCAGCTGAGGACTGCTTTTTATTTTTGACCGATATCAAAAAGGACCCAGTGGTAGTTGTACCATGTAGAATTTAATGTTCCGATTTTTTTTACCTTTTTAGTTTAGCAAAATTAGATTTCTAATTTATGTTAAATATACTGAAGTTTTTGTTATTACCAAATTTTATTAAATTATTTATTGAGTTTTATTGCTTTAAATTTTTCACGGTTTTAGTATTATATTTTATCTTTAAGTTATAATTATTTCTTCAAAGGTTGGAAACGTTGTGTCACATAATATGTTCATCATAAGCTTTAACATTAAAATAATATGTTTATCGTAATTTGGCTAATAAAGTTAAAATCTGTTTCGTTCCGCATAAATCTATTTTGAATTTTAATTTCAATTTGTATTTACCTCTAGGCGTGCATCTCGCGTTTCTTTGATGTTGCAATATTTATTAATAGGCTATTTGTTTGTCGCATGTTTTCGACGATTCGAATCAACAGGTACCTACCAAATCTGTCGGGTTGGTTATACAACAATAACAAAAAAGTTTCCAAGAATAACACATTATCATACAAAAAATAAAAATATGGCAAGGTTTTCGAAAACTAATTTAGCGCTTCCGTCATCTTAATTAACAAGTTTATATTATGTAGGTGGAGTTTTTTTTTAAATTTAATACGAAATCTTCCTATAACATGAAATAAATGAATATAAAAGTTGTAAATTCAATTAAATGTTGCTCTTTGTTATATAATAATTCTTCTTCTACTTCTTCTTTTAACTCCTTTTAACCCATATTTGTTATGTTGATGCCTATTTTTTCCATTCCTTTTTATTTCTCGATATCCTTTTCATTTCGGTGTAGTTTAATCCACTGACTTTCCCTACTTTTCTTCTTCTTTACTCTTATAGTTACTTATATTTTTTTTGCCATCTTTCGTCTCCAATCCTCTGTACGTCCCAATTGTTTTCTTTTCTGGTTATTCAACTTGTGGGTTCTATTTGATTATTTCTGCTTCTGTATTTCCTGGCGTTTTATGATATTTTTCTTAACATTTTCATTTCAATAGCATTTAATTCACATTCATGTTTCTTTTGTAATACCCAGCTTTCACTTGCATATGTCACTATTGATATATTAGTCGTTTTACATAATAATATATATAGTATAGTGATATAGTAATCGTAATTTAGTTTTGTTTCTTATGTCCTATCTTTTCTTAGTTGCTCTTTTGCATGAAGTGTACCTGAACTAGTAGGTGGTCTGAGCCGGACCATGCACCTCCTCTACTTTTTAGGTCCTGAATGCTTTTGCTGATCGCTTTTCTATCAAGACGTGGTCTATTTGGTTCACAAATAGACGGTAGAAAATAGAAATACGGTAGAACTTATGATCATGTTTTTACCAGCTCCTTTTCCTTCGTGTCTCTATGTAGGGTATGCCTTCCAATTATTCAATGTATTCTTTTTCAGTTCCTAACTTTGCGTTTGTGTCGTTTTTTTTTGTTTATGTTATGTTTATATTTATCGCGCCATAGTGTTTAATTCTATATCTGGTTTTCTATTATTTTTGCTATTACTAGTCTATGATGTGTATTCAGTTCTGCCTTATTTATTACTTTTACTTTTCTACTACTATTCACAAGAGCTACTATATTTAACTCTTGTAAATATGTTTGTAATCTATGATGCTTCTTGATCCTATTTCCTCGGGTATGAAGGTATATCGTTGATATATTTGTTCCTAGAGACTGCTTTCTATTTTCATATTATTGGCAATATATATCATTCTATCTCTGGTTCCAATATGTCTAATAGTATACTTGCAGAAATCATCATCAATAACGCTATAATTCTTCGTTAGTCGTTCCTGCTTTTTCTATTACCTTCTATTATCTGTTCACAAATTGTTGATATCACGAAATATGCCTTAAAGTCATAAAGCGGTCGTTAAATTTGTATCATCATAGGCGTTCCTGAGGTGTTTATTCATTAAAATTAATATTCATATTAATAATGTTTTAATACTAATATATTTAGCAAAAAACAATTAAATCTTTCACGGCTAATGTTGGTTATTATATTATATTAATAAAAACTATAATTTAACCATTAACAATTTTGTAAATAAGAATACCTTATCTCTTTGGATATTTCAATACTAATCTTCGCGTTTAATCACTTTACTAGAAAACCTGGTATTCATATCCGAAGGTACTATCCGTTGCAAGATAATTAGGATAGAATTTCCCAGATTTTTAATAATATAATGGGTACAGATGCCGGCTTTGGCCACGTGCCTCGTCTGTTTAGTTTATGTTCGAAACTTAACTTGAAAGGGTGAAGTTATTACGAACGAAAACAATTTTTTTGTTTAGTACGTTTTTGATCGCATGTAATTTACGGCTCGTCGGTGTTTCCGCGTCTACGGCAGTAATTAGCGTCTCGAATATTTCTTTGCGAATTATATGCAGTGCGTGAGTGATTTTTTATTCCATATACCTACGAACATATACGTACCTTTCGCTCTTGCTCGTTTTGTTGGATTGTTTGTGATGGCTTCATCATCAACATCATCAAGTTTTACAGCGGTACTGTTGCGTACAGTCAGTAAGTCTGTCCATTCACCAAGAGAGAAGACTATTGTCCTGAATGTTCACGATGCTCTGGTTTCTTAGAATCCCACAAACACTGTTCGCAACATAGTCGAAAGTTGTGCCAACATGACTGGCGTAGGGAAGTCAACTATATATAGGTTCAAATCAGAAAGAAAAAAACACGGTATAGCTAACCCAAACACAAACGAACACTTAAAGAGAGGGAAAAAGCCTATTGAAATTGATGAATTTGCCAAAAATGGTATTCTAAGGAAAATTCATGCATTTTTTTCAAAAAAGAAATACCAAACGTAAATAAAATTTTACAAGAAGTTAGAGACGATCCGGATTTGCCTCATATCGGACGAACTAAATTATGGCAAGAATTAAATTTCCGGTGGGAGAAATCAGACCGAAAATCACTTTTGATTGACCGGGAGGAGATAATATGTTGGACATAAGAAATTATCTAAGATCCATACGAAAATTCCGGGCTGAAGGAAGGCCAATCTTCTACCAGGATGAAACGTGGGTAAACTCAGGTCATACTCTAAAAAAATTTGGTTAGATAAAAATATATTAAGCTCCAGGCAAGCCTTTATGGAAGGTTGGTCTACTGGTATCTCCCCACCTTCTGGTAACGGCAGTAGATTATTAATTTTTCACATTGGCAGTGAAAAAGGTTTTGTGAAGCATGGTTTGTTGGAATTGCAGTTCAAAAGCACAAAATAAGAGTCTTTTGAGTAGATGATTGAACACATACCACCAAATTCAATTATAGTATTGGATAATGCATCTTATCATTCACCACTAGTAGAAAGACTTCCAACGACTGCGTGGAAGAAACAGGATATTCTTGACTGGCTGCGGAATAAGTATCTGCCTTACGAAGATGGAATGGTAAAAGCAGAACTTTTAAAAATTGCCCGGCAACACAAATCTAAGTTCAAGAAATACGTAGTTGACAAAATGGCGGAAAGGCGAAACATCACAGTCCTTAAACTTCCACCCTACCACCGCGAATTAAATCCAATTGAACAAACTGAACAAAACCACATTACAGAACAAAACTGGAAAGATGCAGTAAGACATGTAATAGAAGAAGAACAAAAAATGTGGGATCTTGATAACATAATTGATGCGACCGTAGAGACACAACCGCTAATTATTAACCCTCAAGACGCCTCGGATTCCGAAGTTGATCCTATTTATTTTGAATTTGAATAGTTTTCTAATCGTAATTATATAAGGTACGTAATAGTAGTTGTAATCGTAAAGTATTAAAGGGGAAAGGCGCAAAATGTCGCCTGTCAAAATGTTCAATGTGTTTTAAATGTATCCATTTTTTTCAAATCCTGAGAAAACTAAAAAGCATTTTTGAAAAATGCTTTTAAAGGCAGAATAAATAAAAAGTTTCTTTTGCATGCAATATTTTCAATTAAAAATTATACTATATTTTCTCTTTTATTTTCACCCCTGTTACATAACATATTAAAATAAACATTGTAGAAGTTTTCAGGGACTTTCTGCCCTCAGTAATAATGTAATCTTTCATTCTTCGTTTAAATTTTTCAAAATATTTATTAGTTTTCTCCGGATTCGAAAATAATGGATACATTTAAAACACATTGAAAATTTTGTCAGGGGACATTTGGCGCCTTTCCCCTTAATTAAATAAATGTATCTTTTACAGATGGCAAGAAACTTTTTATTTTTGAATAAAATAAATAAGTTTTATTAAAACAAAAATACAATTTAAAAAATATATTTATTTTGTCCAAATAAATGTTTGAATCATATACTCTACGACACTGGTCGGCCAAAATACCTTCGTAATCGGATTATAAGGCTGACCGCTGTATTGTATTCCTACAGATACAAGGTGGGTTAGTCGAAAACATCTTAACCGTCAGTTTCAGGTTGGTTTTTACTATTATATCGTATTACCTGTCCTCTCTGTATTTCAGTTCTCTAATTAGGATTAAACTTGTAGTAAGCTATCAAAAAATTGTGAACCGAGTATAGTCTTGTCAGTCATGTGCAACTATTTCCGGTTGCCTGAACAAAACACATTGGTTGGAAAATGGTTGTCACATGTCCTACCCATTTTAGTCCATTGGCTTTTACGTACCTCATTAGATTTTCCTTTCTGAAGAAACTCGTGGTTGTATTCGTGTCTCCATTCGTTTGTCATACCATCTCTGCAAGTTCCATGTGAAACATCTTCTTCTTCTTGTAGTGCCTATCCGTTTCGGATGTTGGCGACCATCATAGCAATCTGCACTTTACACACTGCTGCTCTAAAAAGATTTGTGGTTGTTGTATTGAACCACGTTCGTAGATTTTTCAGCCAGGAAATCCTTCGCCTTCCTGGTCCCCGTTTTCCTTCTACTTTTCCCTGCAAGATTAGTTGCAGCAGTCCATATCTTTCGCTGTTCCTCATGATGTGACCGAGGTATTCGATTTTAGCTGTTTTTATTGTGGTTAACAGCTCTTTTTCTTTTTTCATTCTCAACAGAACACCCTCATTAGTAACGTGGTCGGTGTACGATATCTTCAGGATGCGACGATAAAGCCACATTTCAAAAGCCTCAATTTTCTTGCAGGTGGCGTCTGTGAGAGTCCATGACTCAACTCCGTACAACAGTATAGGAAAGATATAACATCGTAGTAACCTGATTTTTATGGGCATTGATAAATCATGACATTTGAATAACTTGGCCATTTTTTGAAATGCAGATCTTGCTTTCTCTATTCTACATTTGATTTCTATGGAATGGTCCCAATTTTCATTGACGTTCGTACCAAGGTAGGTGTATGTTTTTACTCTTTCTATTTGTTGACCGTTTACACTGATTTGTTCAAATTGCTGTTCCTTCTTAGAGATCATCATGCATTTTGTTTTCTTGGTGTTTAGTGAAAGTCCGTATCTCTGACTGACCTCTGTGATTCTGTTCATTAACTCCTGGAGGGCTTCAGAGCTGTCAGCAAATACTACCGTGTCGTCCGCGTATCTAATGTTATTGATTAATTCTCCGTTGATTCGAATTCCGGCTTCAACATCACCCACTGCTTCTTGAAAGATTTCCTCAGAGTATATATTAAACAGCAGTGGTGATAGTATACATCCCTGACGGACGCCACGTTTGATTTTGATGTCGTCGGATTCTCCTGCCTCTGTCCGGATAGATGATGTTTGATTCCAGTACAGATTGCTGACAATTCTTAAATCACAAGTGTTTATTCCAATATTGGTTAGTATCTCCATCAGCTTGTCGTGCTTTACTGTATCGAACGCTTTATGGTAGTCAATGAAGCACGCATAAATGTCGCAGTTCACGTCTCTACATCGTTGGAATAGCACTTGTATACTAAAGAGAGCCTCTCTCGTACCCACTGCATTCCGAAAACCAAACTGTGTACGGCTGATTTTTTCTTCGCACAGTCTATATATCCTTTGATGTATGATTTTTAGAAATAATTTTAAAATATGACTCATTAAGCTGATGGTTCGGAAATCACTGCAGGATACGGATTTTGTTTTCTTTGGTAAAGTAATAAAGGTCGACTTAAGCCATGTTCTTGGTATTACTCCGCTTAAGTATATATCATTAAATACCTTTGTTAGGTGTTGAATACCGTCGGTGTTAAATAGTTTTATGAGCTCAGCATATGCATTGTCAGGTCCAGGAGCTTTGCCATCTTTTAGTTGTAATATGGCTTTTTGCACTTCATCTGATGTGATTGGTAAGTGGTCATCACATATGTAAGATGGAGGTTGTTCGGATCTAGTATCATCAAAGAGTTCTTGTATGTATTTTGTCCATATGCGGATTTCTTGATTTTTGTCTGTGATGATATTCCCCTGTTGGTCTCGCAGTTTGTTAGCTGTGTTGGATTTCTGAAGACCAGCTGCTTGTTTCACCTTTTTATGCATGTTAAACGTATCATGTTTTTGTTCTAACAGCTCTATCTCTTCACACTGTGATTTTAACCAATTTTCTTTGGCCTTTCGTATTTCGGTTCTTATTTGTCTCTGAATCTTGTTGTACATTATTTTGTTGTTCTTTGATTTTCTTCTTTCTTCCATAAGTTGCAGTATATTGTCATTCATCCAACTTTTTTTCTTATCTTTCTTTTCTGTAAGATGTTCTTCTCTGATCTTGTTGTGCCATGTGAAACATGGCCCCTTGAAACAGATGGGAATTGATGACCGAGACCTCGGTATTATCAAAAATTTGTATTGACATTAATGTTCAAACATACGAACTGGTCAGACTACGATGGAAGCATTGGAAATACAACGTGAGTAGAGTGAGGCAGGGGTGTATTTTATCGTCTCCACTTTTTAATATTTACTACGAATTTATTTTCAAAGAATACTTAGATAAAGATGCAGGCATCAAAATCAATGGGATTACATGCAATCAAAAAGAGTTGCAAATACTTATAAACAAGGTGACCGAAACATGTGTTGAATATAGGCTAAAGCCTAACACTTTTAAGACCAAAGTTATGGTTGTTAGCAAAATGGAGTTACAACCAATGAACATCAAAGCGTATAGAATAGAGTTAGAATCTATAATCACCTACTTGGGCACCAATGTTAACGATAACTGGGATATAAGCAAAGAAATATTTCAATTCGCATTGAAAAAGCCAAAGCTTCTTCTTCTTCATGTGTCATCTGCTCTAAGAAGGTTGGCAACCATCATGACAATTCGCATTTTCGATACCGCTGCTCTAAAGAGGTCAGCAGAAGTGCAGTTAAACCAAGCTCTCAAATTATTCAACCAGGAGATGCGTCTTCTTCCGCGACTCCTTCTACCCTGTATTCTTCCTTGCATTATTAATTGCAACAAGATATAACGCTCGCCCCTCATGACATGTCCCAGATATTGCAGTTTTCTGACTTTAATTGTATTTAAAACCTCTTTATCTTTTCCCATTCTTAACACCTCGACATTCGTGACTTTATCCACCCAACTTATTCTTAATATCCTTCTGTAGGCCTATAACTCGAAGGCTTCTAATCTGTCCGAACCATCTTTCTTTAATGTCCAAGCCTCCAACCCATAAAATAATACGGAGAATACGTAGCATCTCAGAAGTCTTACCTTAAAGAAATTGAAATGTTCCTGCTGCAGAGTACTTTTTTCAGTTTGTTGAAAGAATTTTTTGCCTGTCCTATTCTTGCCTTAATCCCTTCTGTGTACTCATTATTTTCGTTAATTATTTTTATTGTACCCAAATATTTATATTTTTCAACTTTTAAAATTTGTTCTGCATGTTTTGTTATGTTTTCTTGGCGCTGTTGGGCTTTTGTAAATACCATAAATTGTGTCTTTTTTGTGTTTAGGGACAGTCCGTTTACTTCACTGACTTCTACCACTCTGTCAACCATTTGTTGTAAATCCTCAAGACATTCCTGTAAGAAAATAGTGTCGTCGGCAAACTGTATATTATTGATTGGTCGGCCATTTACTTTTATTCCCATAGTTAGTTCTTCTAGTGCTTCCTGAATTATTTCCTCTGAATACAAATTGAACAAAGTAGGAAACAGGACACAGCCCTGCCACCCCTCTCAATCTGTATTGCATTTGAAAGACGTTTTATTTTCTAAAACTAAAGAAAATTCTGATTGATAAAGTTATTTATTGGCTGTGAAAAGCGTCCCACAGCAGGTATGTATAATACCACCCTAACGAATATAATCCAAATTAATTTAAAATATCCAAAAAATGTTTTTTTTATATTATCTGATTCCTCAGAAGTCGGAACTGTTTCATTACTTATTTAGCATTAATTGTCATGTATCTAGATTCGGCAACCAATGTATTCTAGAGAAAAGGAGAAAGAAAGCCTGTTACATATTTTTACAACAGTAACAATAATATAAAACAGGAGAAAGTTAATTTTCAATTCACACCGTATATTGTAACTTTAGTAGAAATTAAACACTTAAATTATGTGAAATAGAATACCTGCAAGAAAG
This sequence comes from Diabrotica balteata, assembly GCA_918026665.1. Lineage (NCBI taxonomy): Eukaryota > Metazoa > Arthropoda > Insecta > Coleoptera > Chrysomelidae > Diabrotica > Diabrotica balteata. Next base: position 92,473,294 of record OU898281.1, on the reverse strand, counting down.
CAAATATAATAATTTACATTTAGTAGAAATGTCATGTATCTTCAAGGTCATAGAAAACATGGAATATTTTTTATTTTTATTTTGATGGATTTGAAACAATTGTTTTTACTAGCTGACTGCGGTAACCGCAATTAATTTAACAATCTCTTAGATATCTCGAAGTTTTTTGCATATAATTGAATTGAATACGTTCCCAGCATTAAAACGTAATTGTAATTACTGAAGCGGGCAAAATTTGTTTTAAATGATATGTTCCATTGTAAATAAGATAAAAATAAATCCAGCTACGGACTCAAGCTTTTAATTGCTTATTCTATCTTTTATTGTCTGCTCCTTCCTTATTTTCAACCAGAAGTTATAATATGAGTAGAAAGGAGATACAATATCACTAAAGTTATTAAAGCATTACGTATTTAAAAAATAGTTTAGTTATTACTCATAATTTTAAATGGGCAGATATTTTTTATTAAAAAGTTGATACGCGGATGAATTCAGAGTTAGAATAACTTAAAACTTAGAAAACAGTTTTAAATTAACACCCTGTATCAAAACACTGCCTGGAATGACTATAACGTGGATCGAGTAACTTGGTAGTTATCACAGCCAGCCCCAAGTCTGGATAAAAGTGGAGGATTGATCGGCAAGGTGAGAAACCTACCTTTCTTAAAAAATAATCAGTGCTATAAAATAAACATTTATCTATCTGGGAACGCAAATATTGTATTATGGAAACATCCCCGAAAGAACCCGCATACAAGCTAATAAAGCAGCGTACGTGTCAGGATGCCTACTGAACGTGGTATGGAAAAATAAGAACATGAGGATAGAAGGAAAAACACACACACACATCCTGTACTACAGAAACAAGCCTCTACAACCTCTACAGTCTCTACAACTAGAAGCCTTCGAGATGTGGTTATATCGTAAATTGCTCAAAGTATCATGGGTTCAACACATTTCAAACAGAGAAGTCTTGAACAGAGTCGGTCAAGGTGAAGGTGACTTAATAAAGATGATAAAAAAGAGAAAACTCAAATATCTGGGGGCATATAATGAGAGGAGCAGATACATGATAATGCAGTTGATACTCAACGGAAAGATCGACGGAAGAAGAGGAATTGGTAGAAAGAAATACTCATGGCTCCGAAACCTTCGTCAATAGACTGGCTTATCAGCAGATGAATTATTACATGCCGCGCAAGATCGAGAACGATATAAGATAAATAGAAGGATAATAAGAAGACAGAAACAAGACCAGAACCAACAGTTACAAAGAAAATATTAAGAACACCAAAGATGAAAATACTGAGGGCGATGGCAGGTAAAACTTAAGAGACAGGATCTCTAATACACAAATCAGAGACATCTGTAAAGTACATGATATCGTCAAATGGGGACGCCAAAGAAGAGATAGACTTGCCCGAATAGTAGAGACCGAAAACCAGAAGGTAAAAGACCACAAGGTAGACGCCCTAAAATAAGGTGAGATAGCTACCAGTCAACATAATAGATACTGCTAAATCATGACGGAAACAACAGATCTTAAGGCCTAACATATGAAGAAGAAAACCCTGTATCAACAGATAAGCATCCACTTATTTTATTTATTGTCACATAGGGCTCCAAAACAACTTTTACTAAATAGATCATTGAAACCTCGAAAGCATTATATAAAATGAAAAAATACTAAATTAGGTAAGACTTGATAATCTGAAGACATATTAAAAAAAAAGATCTTAGAAGAAAACTGCAACAGGGACAGATAAAGAATACACAGAGACCAGGCAATCACAAAAGCTGGTTAGATGGTCTCAAACTATATGTGGATCTAATATAAATCCTCAATATAAAAAACAATAGAAAATGAAGGATAGGAAAGCTTATATTTATATAAAGAAATTGTGGCTGACGAGGTTAACCCCACTGAGTTATTCGAAATGGTTTGTTATCTTTCAAATCTATTTCATTTACAGGATTGTATTCGCCAAAATAAACAGTACCAAAAGTGAACATTGTATTTATTTTTTAATTTACATAATTTACATGTTTCATAAGATTTCGCAAATTATCGGACATATTTATAAAGAGTGGTTGCCGCAGTTATTGAAAACATATTATTATCTTTTGTCGTAGTTCTTCAATATCTCCAATGTTTCAAATGTATGAATCAGGTATCGTCAAATCAGACGAGTGAGCTAGGTACTCGAAGCCTGTTCTACGAGAAATTATTCTGTTTTTAAAATGTCCATGAAGTAAGGCTAGGGAGCGTATTGCGCCATCCTATTAAAACCACTGCTCGTACACCTACAGTTTAGTGTGCGGTAAAAATGTCTTAAATCTCGTTCTTATATTCGACAAAATAAGGACCAATAATCTCATGTCCAAACACAGCTCACCAAATAGTAACTCGTTCACTATGGAGTGGTTTTTCTAGAATGACACCTGGACGTTAAAATCCAAGACATCAAGTTGTGCATCTATTGATGCACGTTGCACGTTTGCTTGCAACCTTTAGTCTTTATCAGTTTGAATGTGGTAATGATAATCGACAACGATTTGAACAGTCAATATATGAACGTTTCACTGATATTCAGTTTATACGCAGTACGTTGAAGACTTCGTTTTGTAGACTGTAAGTTCACAGCAAAAGCGCATCCTGGATTATTGTTGGTAAGAACTGTATTTAGATACCCGGAATAGCCCTTGCGCTGACGCAACACACTACCAGTATTAAGAAATTTCTCAACGATTTCTACCATTACGTTTTGACTGGGGGCCGCCTTATTAAACACTATTCAAAAACAGAAAGGCGTTATTAGATTTAATTTCGATGCAGGACATCCAGGGCCAGCAGCTTATACGTATTTGAACCTCATTAGGTCACATCAGACTGACATATGCAGTTGCTCTGAGAGAGATCTAATGAGATTGAAATTAAATCTAATACCGACTTTCTGTTTTAGTTGTTTACTCGGTTTCGAGTACCAGAAACTAAATTCACTAAGAATTTTTATCGTAATGAACGGCATGTGGAATGCAAATTATTGATTCCCTTGTCGACTAATTTATCAATATGTGCAATGTGTAGATAACAGTAGTAAAAAATTGAATTTACTTTCGCCAAGTAGGAAATCTTAGGATTTTTAGTGTTACTTAATTTAAACTTAAATCATTATTTCGTCCATTTCCGTATGAGCGAAAATAATGCTCTACTATAAACACTTTCTTCTCAGTTGTGAAAGCCATTTTCACGACGGTTTTAATGATAGAGCACTGTTAATGACAATAGTAGTTAATCAAATACATTCATATTGCATGCGAAATGTCATAGCCATCTAAATTTGGGTACTGCTTATTTGGGCGATTACAGTTTTTGGTAACCTCCCAAAAAAATTGTTTTTATGATTATATCCCTAGTATCACACTATATTTCTTTTTGAAGTATAAAACGTACTTTCACTATATTTCTCCTCCCTTTATCGTTTATCTTCTTATGTATGTCGACTAGGTTTTTTTTACATATTTATTCAGGTTTTGTTCTATTTGTTATTTGTCCCGGGCATTTGATTGTTATAGACAAAATATTTTTATCATCACCTACTTTTCCAATTTTATTACGGCGAATTTTTTTTTTCTTTCTTCGATTGCGTTTAATTTGTATTGTTTTCTTCGTTATCTGTACCCATCTTTTTAATATTGCTATACATATTCTTTTCTGAGTGGATTGTTTTTGTCATTTTTTGGTATCATTTCATATTGTGCCTAATTAATTTTCTAGCATTTTATATTTGTTATTTCTCTATAAATAGCTTATACTTAAGTAATTTTGCTGTATATTTATAAACATGGTTGAGTTAACGAAAGGCATTAAAACAAAAATCCTATTAGGAAACTTTAAGCAGGTATCATAAAGAGCTCCAAAACAGGATAAAAATACCCACAATTTGCATAACCACATTTTGTTCGATCCGTCTCTTGCAAAGTTGTAAAAGTGCGGGATTAAAACCGTACACAAAAACGAAAGGTGATTTAAAATTTCCCAGACGGATAGAATATAATGTGTCTTAATATATCAATGTACGGCGATTTATTCGTATCCTGTTGCTAATACGCCCTATTTACTCTGGTTGGGTAAATATAAGTATGCAGTAATTCTTGCAGGAAATACGCTAGTCACGACAAGTATTTAACAGGCAAAAAATTGTAACGTGTATGTATTGGTAATATAATTAAAGAGCGAAATATATTAAGGGCCTTTATAATGCGTCAATTTTGAAAAAAGACTTTATTATGTAACTTTTATGGTATAATCAGATTTTACATTATTATGGCTTAATAAATGCACAATATCCAAAAAAAAGAAATTTCTCTTAATTTTCAACATCTTACAATTCCAAAATGTCGGATTTCTTGTTCCAAAATTAACGGCGACCATAATTTTGTACTTATCTTAACATACAATTCACACAAATTTCTGTTTAGCATTCTAGTAACTATAGTATGAACTAAAAGAAAGCAAGTTCTATAAAGCAATGACTGAATGGCAGCAGTTTAAAGACGAAATTTTCGATTTTTTTTTGCAATTTTTGACAATTTGACAACTGAAAAAGGTAGAAAAAAAATTAAAAATAAACATTATTTTAGTTAATGAGATAGTCAAATATGTGACAAATACTTGGTTATAATTTCTGAAAGATCTTTGGATCTGAATCTACGGAGGATGGTTTAACAATCATTGTTAAACCATCCACCGTATAGCCCCGACCTAAGTCTCAATTATTCGATGTTTTGAAGCTCCAAAATCTCTATTGTCCTTTGGGCAGTGTGAACACTTGCATTTTCATTGTTCTGATGTAGGATGATCCACCATTGTGTATTGCTTTATATACTAATCAGAATTAACCGTTCTTCAATCTTCTAAAGCAATTGTTGCCACTTGACCAGATTTTGACACAAAAGTTGCGAACATTTTCTTTGACACACATCGAGAACGGATCACTTTTGTTGATTTTTCCTCATCGTGAAACACCCACACAGCTGATTGCAGTTTATTTTCCGATTCGTAGAAGTAAATCGAAGATTCATCGACACCACAGAATAATAAACAAACAGAATACCCACTCTCCACGGAAAATTAAGTACGCGCATCTCCTCCGCGCAGACGTTCCGCCATGTTTTAGGAGGATTTTAAAGAAATTAGTGTTGTTTATGTGGTGTGTATGGAAAAATTAACCAGGTTTATTTGACTTACGGCAATCATAGACATACTATACAATTATATTAACATTGTTAAATATAATAACATAAATATAATATAATTAAACATAAATATAAACAATTACATAACCACACAAATCATATGTCTGTGTCCTCCTAAAACATGGCGCGCGTGCTGAAAAACTTCAAAGGCGGCATCTGAGAGTGGCCCTTCTGATTGCTTATTATTCTATGTCGACACTAACAATAATAAAAACGTTTTTTGAGCTTCCTTTGTTGAACACTTTCAATCTCTTTCGACATTAATTGAGAATCGCTTTTTGCTCTTCTGTGAGCAAATGAGGAAGCCAACATCGTAACACCTAGTTCTTCATGTAGGATCTTTTGGATCGAGGTCATTGAAAGGCTTAAAAATGCCTCTATATCCTGGTATGTTGCGGTTGTCCTTAATTAGCTGACGAACCACATCAATGTTTTGCTGTGACTGATGTTTTGGGTGGACCTAGCTTAGATTTGGAACGACCACGTTGAAATTCGCAATACCAGCGGGAAATAGTTGACCAGACATGGTGCTTCATTCCCAAACACAGAAACCATTTTGCTGTTGGGATAATGCTCTCCGTATTATTGTAAAAAATTATTCAGAACCATTCCTAAGATCCACTTTTTATTCACAGTATCTACACGACTTGTCAATTAAGTTACATTTGTGTCGGAAGGTTTTATTGTTGGTCCCCTCTAAACGGCTATAAGCAAAGCTAAAAAGACAAACCTCATAGCAGTAAACAAAATAGCGATGGTCTATTGTCAGTTTTGACCAAATGTTGCAGAAGTTACCAATCTGTACCGGTCTTGGAGAATTAAGTTAATTTAAAGCTTTTTCCTAAAGTACAATGTTAACATTGATTTTTTTGTATCGTATAATTAATTATATTATTTACTTTAGTTACTCCAATTAGTTCCAATTGTTCAAAGTATTGTGTCAGCCTAAAATATCGGCTGTGATTATTAATTTATTAGCAGAAGTAATGTTTTTTTATGTTTTAACTTGAGCTGTCTATCAGGAAAGTGTTGTCCAGAAAACAATTATTTGTAACAGTGTAATCCAGTGTAATTTTTTTTAAATAATACTGTCTATTACATAACAATATAATCCTAATCAGTCATGTATTAAATATTTGTGTTTTACCCATTTATCTTTAAAAATTTTATATTCTACTACAATAAAAATTTCAGTGAAGATCAAAACGGTGGTAGCCATTATTCATAATTGATGACTAAACCATCGTTATGTCTTAAACCAATAATGAAAACGTTTTTATTAGAAAACCAAACAACCGGAACTGTTGGTCTTGTATTCCAATTTAAAAGCCCAGCCAGCAGATACAGCAGTTGTCACTTTATAGAGTATAGCTGCGATTACTGAAATACACAGTTGAATGGAAATGGAGGCGTGTCTGACATCGGTCCAGTGTAGGACTAAGACATTCAAAAATGATTTATTTTTATTACCTCGTTCTTTAAACTGACTTATTGTAATTGATTTATTAAAAATGCGGACAGTCCAATTTGCTAAACCATCGTCGAGATAACCTCATTATATTTTGGTGGGTGCTTCCGTTGATATAACCTGAATATTATTTGTCTATCTCTATACGAGGATATTGAAGGGTTTTATCTTTAATATACGATAACAATGTGTAATAAACACAAAAATGGTTATACTTTATTTGTTTGCAACTGGCAGCTTATTACAAATGCAAATCACTAATCTGCAAACAGCAGGTAAAGTGGTCAGACTGTCTTGTTGAATTGCAGTTTTAGATATTATTTTCTAAAGAATCCACCCTGTTCACCTAGAAATAGTATACAAACCGATCGATTAGATAGCTAACATGTATGAAAATCATGGGTTACTGTTGGAGAATCAAAAAGGGACAGATTTATATGTTAAATAAAATTATTTTGTAAATCATATACATCGTATAGATATCTAATGGCCCCTCTTCATAATCGACGATTACAGACAATTAAGCGCGAGCACGATTGTGTAGACGGCATATTCGGGATACAGTAGTTGTAAATCATCCATGATCGTCTACAACCCGTGAATTATAGGTTTTTCGGAGACGCATCAAACGGAATCCCTTGATGCTGTGGTTCGACATACTATTACGGATGATTGAGTGGACGCTTGCACGATGATTGTGTTGATCATAGACGATCACACGATCAGCTATCATCTCCAATTGGCGACGTGCAAGTACTTGAATGTGATACGAGAAACGATCGTGCGCGAGTAGCGAAGAAATCTTGCTTTTTTACTGCACATTTCATAGATTTCATAAATTCATATTGTCAATTGTCATATTTCATACTCGTTTGTTTATTTACACCTTCTGTCACTGAAGAAAATGGGATTTAGGAAATGCTGTGTTATAAATTGTAAAAATACAGCAAAAAATTGTCAATTTAAGGTTTATTTGTTTCCAACTTCGAAGCACAAATTACTACAAAGAGAAAAGTGGATTTATATCATAAAAAAGCATAAGTAACATAACCTAAATTATGCATTATTCTTGTGCCCGATTTTAAAGTCAGTTTGAAATAAATAATAAATAAAAGTTCACTTTTAAGTGTAAATTTTAGTTTCATAATACTCACTTAAAGTTCATGTTAACCCAAAAATCAAGTTTAATGTTTAAATTTTATTTTTTTCAAGTTTACAAAAATGTATTAAGTTCAATTTTTTCTGAAGATGCATTAAGATATATTATATCCATATTTCGCTGTCCAAAAGTTTACAGGGAAAGAATTAATTGTTCAAACCAATATGATGCTATCATGGGCTTAACCTGCTAATTTATGCATTAGCATTATTTATGGTAATTTATTTTTCTTAATTTTTCCATTTTTTTTACATTTGCCACTACTAAAGCTTTTCCCTTTGACTCAGTGCTTGGTTAAAAAGTTATTTGATGATTTACTTTCTCAAATCCAGTTTTTATTATTGCATCCATATTAACAGTAATGCTGTAATTTAATAATATATTTATTTGTATTTACACTACATACAACGTTTACCTTTTAATAACATACCGACATAACCTCAATCTTAGTTTTTCTTCTCATTCTTTTTTGGGGCTACGTCCTTGACAGTTATCCGGTAACCTCGATCTAACATGAAAGCGCAGTAAATTTTGCTGATTTACGACACCAGGTGTCACTGTTCCGAACTTGCACGGTCCCAATAGTGAAGTGCAGGCATAAAAGCAATGCGTAAAACTTACTGATATACTTACAGATTTCCATCTTTTCCTCTCCTTCTGTGTCAGATTCGTTGTCCGGCTTGATTGGAATAATTATATTTGAAAAAATTCTCTAATATTATTGTCCGGTACAGGATTCATTGGATTTTCATAATTTTATTTCAAAACATTACAAAACATATTTTTATGTACCAATTAATCACAAACTTATATCTTTCAATGTGGAATGACATCCAAACACATACTTCTCTTCCTCTTGAAGAATTCCTAGAGGGTGTAAATTTCTGCCTAAATTCAACATTCTTCCAACATAAAAATGAATACTATTCTCAGATTTCTGGAGTGGCCATGGGTTCGTTCACCTATCTCAGCACCAATGGCAAACTTAGTAATGGAAATATTAGAAACAACAGTTATCTCTAAATGACCGAATGATAACAACTAACTGGTTTATAAAAGATGTTTGGTCCGGAAGATATCTAAATTTTAATACCAACGCACCCATAGCCCATAAAAGAGGTGTTGTGTTCAGTCTTACTGACAGAGCAAATAAACTATCTAGTCCACAGTAACATTCCGCAAATTTGAGAAAAGTTAAAAATATTTTAGAAAAAAATAATTATCTACTAGAATTTTACAACCCTCTTATTAAAAAAAGAAATTATATTATCAAAAATCAATCCAATTCCAATACCATTCCAAAACAAACCCAAACCATACCTAGCAATAATAATAATAATGTCACTAACTCCAACAAATCCTATTATCCTTACCATACATTAATGGATTTTCTGATCAACTGTCAAAAATGTTTACAAAGTATAATATTAATGTTGGACATAAATCATCAAAAAACATCTGGAAAATATTTTTCAAAATTTATACCTAAAATTAATCAATCAAATGTTATTTATAAAATAAATTGTAAAGACTGCAATTCAACATATATTGGACAATCAGACCAATACCTACATAGAAGAATTGTTGCTCACAAGCATAGTATACAAACCAAGGCATTAAACACAACAGCCCTAGCCAAACATTCTCTTGAAAATACCCACTCTTTTGATTTTGAAAATGTACAGATTTTGGAAAAAGAACAAAATTTCAACAAAAGATGCATATTTGATGCAAATTCCATCAATAATAAGACTGACATCAAAGATCTTTCCAATATGTATAATAATTTAATCAATTGAGTTGTTTTTTAAATGCACTATGGCAGATTTTTAAGATACGACCCGGAACCACTCCTATTTTAAGATATCTGCCAGATGTCATCTCTCAATGTTAAATACCAATTTTTAATCCATGTTAAACATTTTAAAAAAGTGTAAACATGAAAGTATAAAAAAAAGTTTAATAAAGTGCTTATTGAAAATGGCAAATTTGTCGAAACTTTTAAGCAAAATTTAAATAGTTTTATTTACATCAGACCGACAAAACCCAGGAAATAAAAAAGTTTCTATTTAAATATTCACGGTCTCACAGTTCAAACAATATTATTTTATTTATTGTGATTAAAATGCAATAAAAGCAATAGGAAACATGGTATTTTAATTTTTGTTGATGCTAATAGTATTATGTTTTTGTTTTCCAATCTTCTCAAATCTAATTTAATAAAAGCTTTCAGACAATATCGATTTTTATTGTGTCTTGTTCATTTTAGTTAAAACCAAATAACTCTTGGGAGCGCTATTGTCTATTACGGTTTTATTAATCCCAGTCCGATCCTTATTAGACTTTCAATGAACTCCAGCAGTGCAGAAATTTTATTTTTATTAGCCCTCCTATGCAATAAACGATGGCAAAATTATTATTCTAGGACTCCACTTATTTGCACTAACACCCGCACATATATATCCTGCAGAAGATTTGGGAAGAGACGAGATAGGGAAAATGAGGGAAAAATTTGCATAGCCATCTAATACATTTTTCGATGTTTAATATTACGCATTTCTGAAATACTGAGCGGGCGATGAACTAACTGCACGTTTTTATATAATGGGAATATCAACCTTTTTCATTGAATTTTTTTATTTATATCTGATTAAATATTTCATTTCAATAATAATATACCTTAGAATTAATTAATAAGTGTCCGGTTAAATTATGTATTAGCTGAGTTGTATTAAATTTTTTTTTATATATTAAATTAATTAGATTTAATAAAAGTTTACATTATAAGGAGCTAATTCACATAGCAACAAAGTAACCATTAGTTGAATGGGTTATACTATACCTTGTGACATACTATATTTTTCGTTATGTTGCCAAGCGTGAGAATGATCAAAGTGGATAGTTTGTCAACACGTCAACATACTACGTATTTTCCATATTTGTTCCAAAAACATTAAATAATTGGCGTTATCATTTCTTTATCGACATAGCGAATTCAAATCGAATAGGATATTAAAGTCATTTGATTTATGCAATCATTGCATAAATCATTGGAATTCTCGTAATGACAACTTCCTTCATCCTTAAATGTTCCTTTGAGTATGTAACTTTCTTGTTTGTCATCAGTTAGTTTCATTCGATTATCGTGCACTTATTTCTAATGTGGGTTCAACATTGGTACATTCGTTCAAATTAAATCTCGACCATATTCACTTGTACGTTCCAATTCTCGATTGTAACCGACACCCGAAAATTACGATTTGGCGATGGCATTTCTAAGTTGACTAACAAACTGCTCACATGACGTAATAAATGTCTTGGATCAAAAGCAAAGCCTGGTTATATATCTCCTCATTTACTTCTAGATTGGACCTACTTGAACTGACACGAATTAGAGGTAAAGTGTCGTCTGGCATGTAATGCTTGTACTTGTTCCACAGTTCATGTGGATTCGATGGGAGACATGCCAAAATAATGATCGCAAACAATGAGCATAGTTGACTTGGAGATGCAGAACCAATTGCTTCAGCGATTGCCATGCCAAATGATAATATGTCGACACGAACATTTACCAGCAACAACCGCAAGTAGCTTTCGTCACTCATCGTATAAACTGTGTAAATACAACGAAGAAATTCAACTTCCTATGTTGAAATTTCTTAAATGAAGCGTTCTAAGTGTAATAACCAATTCCATGCTGGATTTCAGAGTAGAGTAGCATTCGTGCAAATGAAGCGCTTTGGCAACGATGGAGTTAAATAAACTGGTTGACTGCCTCCAGATGCTTTGTAAAATGTACAACCACTCCATCAACAGTGGAATGTTGAATTGCTATGTTGTGTGATAGGTACAAATCATTGCATTGTAGCTCACATATCAACCAACTTGATAGTGCTTGATTTCATTGTTGGTATCGGGATTTTGAACACCAAAAACTGCCATACCTTTTGTTAATGATTTGCAGTAAATTAGATAGATTTCACTTAATTGCAAAATTCCACGTTGTAATGAGTCTGTTTTGAATAGAAATGGTAAATATGGAACAATCCATGTGTTGTCGACCGCACATGGGTTGTTCTACATCGTTTCCTTTCGCTTTGTGATATTTCTACCGTTATGACCTGATGATCGACGCTGATACACTGGATAACCATGGCTGCTAGTGATAAAATATTTAAGATTAAACTTCTCCGAGTTTACAAATAATAGTATATATAAAGATCGTTTGCTTTATACTAGTTAGGAACGAAATGAGTTCGTCAATTCTCTGGGACATCGGTTGGGCACTTTTCCCAGTGTGCCATGTACCCCATGTGCATTTGGGCATGTGTATGTATATGTATGAGTAGGAGTCATGTTCAATCAACAAATCTACAGTTAATGACAGCCCTGATGTCGTGTTTTCAAATGATTGGTTAGTGTTTATTTAGTTATCCCTCATTTACACGTGTCCCGTGTTAGTATTATACCCATAGGACGTTCCTATTACCATTTTGAACCCACCGTACCAGGAATGAGAACTTCCTTGTCCTTGCCCAGTCTGTCGGAGAGTTCGGAGTCGCAGTGTCAGACTGGCACAGATGTTTTAAATTACATTTTGATCGATATAGAAAATATGGACCTGGTAGAAGAATTTGGTCTATTAAAAATAGTTCCCAGTAATATTTCTCGAAACGTAAGCAGAAATACTTGTTTTTTACTATTTTGTTATTTTGTATTATTTTACTAGTTTTTGTTGCGGCGCTGTATAATGAATTAACATATGTAATGTTTTTATGTTGTTTTAATTACAAATTAGCAAGCTAAGGTATTACTAATGCGAGATTTCTAATTAAAATTCTTTGTCGAATAGCTATTTTTTTATAAAAACGACGTAATGTTTGTCAATGAAATACAATATGTTATAAATTCATTTGCATAATCCTCACAGCAGAGGACGAGGCAGCTATTTTTATAATTTTTGTAAGAAAACTAAAAAACCTTACTTTTTGACAAAATTCGGAGTAGTCGTTTTGGCAAAAAAACATATAATCCAAAGTAAAAGGGGAAAATCCCAATAGTTGACTATATATCATAGTTAAAAAAATTTACAGCTACGTAAGAAACATCTAGTGTATAATACTATATTATTTTATTAAAAAATAATTAAAATTTATCCAAAATAATTATTCCAAAATTATTTCAAAACGTTGATAGCAATAAGTCCTCACAGACACTTCCTCGAAGGACTAGCAACCCCCAGAGGAGAAGTGGCTATGTGATCAATTCCTTCTGTAACTTAAACATCATAGTTTTTAATTATCAAAGATGTAACTCGAAAGTTTATCAAACTACTTTTAAAGGGTTTTTATCCACATATTTACTGGCTTCAAGCATGTACATCCAGATAGCACTGATGTATCCAACACACACCAGCCATCCTTAGAGATGGGTTAACCTGGTACGTTTTTAGAAATTTCCACCATCAGAGAAAAAAACATAGTTATTCCGAAAACGTTCTGTGATGTAACCCGATAGTTTTTTTATTATAATAGGAAGGAATTTTTTAAATAATTTTAGGTAAAAACATTATTTTTAAATTTACCAAGAATCTAACTTCAAGTTCAAACCTTGTTCTATCATTTTCCAAAAAGTTTCATTTCATTTTAAAACATTGTTTTTAATTTTTAATAAAGCGCTTATGATGGGACGGCGTTCGGACTGCAGCGTTTATAAGAGAGAGAAACAAGATCTATGGCACAAATTTATGAACAAATAAGTCCAGAATTTCCATCAGGAGCTAAACTTGAATTTAAGCACTTGATGGTTTCAAAAATAATATTTTTTACTTTTGATTTTGAGCCTTAACAATCGTAGTTTTGCGTTTTTTTCAGTTCTAAATTATTTATAACTCGAAAACGATCAACTTTAGAGAAAACTTACAACAGATCTTTTTTGTGCATATTGATTTAAAAAATGAACCTAATGAACTGCGCATTTCAGGGCGGGCGTTCATTTGTATAATGATAATTCAAACCATCAAAAATTAATTTGTGCCATAGATCTTGTTTCCGTCTCTTATAGAAGCCGCAGCTCGAGCGCCTGTCCTGTCATAAGCGCTTTATTAACGATTAAAAAACAATGTTTTAAAATTAAATAAGCCCAAAATATTTATCGGGAAATAATAAAACAAGGTTCGAATTTGGATTTAGGTCCTTGGTAAAAATGAAATTGTTTAGAAACATTTTTCGCCTGGGTAACCTCTTAAACCTTATCTTATAAAAGTGATTGTGCAAAAAAATCTCATGGGAATATTTTTCCGAACGAACCCGATCTTTTCGCCTTAAACAGGCCATTTACGTTCCGATTTTTAGTCCGCCTAGTGGTCCAACTGTCCAACGCAGTTGGATCTAAAATTGGACCGTGAGTAGGCTGGTCGGATTAGTTTGACAAGTAGTGGTACGATTCGGAACATCTACAGGGACGACTTGATGGTCCGATTTCCGACTGGGGACGAAGTGGGAGCGTGAATGGTGAAGCTGGAAGTCGGATCACAGGTCGGATCGAAAATTTCCTCAGTCAGTTGACCAGGCACCTGTTACGTATGAGATTTCTATGACTTACCTTACGCAAAGATCCCTAGTTCACAAATATTTAATATTATATAAACTTTCAATTGCACGAAAATTACCCCTATTAAAATACACGATTCTTCATCATTATCTACTTTTTGTTAGGCCAAATAATTTTCCTTTCTGTAGATCTATTTCGGACACTCCCACATAAGTACAATTTTCAACACTCCGGAATTTCTGCAGAAGAATTATCAACAAGCAGCGAAAATTAAATTATAATTGTGCTGAAATTGAAGTAACTGTTTTTTTATATTGTTCTAAAGTTATTTTCGTGTGGCATCTTAAGCAAATTTATTATTTTAATTGGAAATAAGCCTGAATATTAGTTAGAAAAAAAAAAACTCACTAACCCAGAAACCGAAATAAAAGTACGAGAACAACTAGGAAAGAAAATAAAGGACATTAACGAGAACACGTCGGACATAATAGAGAGATGGGATAAATCGAAGGAAGCAATCCAAACAACATGCGCGACTCTATTAAAGCGTGACCGACGAAAAAAGAAAGAATGGATGTCTGATGAGATAATGGATATGATGGATGAAAGACGTAAATTCAAGAATAAAAATGCAGAAAAATACCAGCAGATCCACAAAACAATAAGAACGAAAATTCGAGAAGCCAAAGAAAAATGGTTTTCCAACGAATGCAGGGAAATAGAACAATACGAACGAAAATACGACAGTTACAATATGCACAAAAAAATAAAATCGATGACAAACAAGAGGAAATTCAATAAGTCACCCAACAGCATAAAAGATAGCGATGGGAATCTTATCTCGGAGCCATCAACGATCTTAGAAACATGGAAATCATACATAGAAAAATTATTTGCATCTAACAGGACTGATGATCACCTATATGGAGAAGGAGAAACAGGACCTTCAATTCTTAAATCGGAGATAGAAGATGCCATTGCAGCACTAAAAAACAATAAGTCAGCAGGTCCGGACAATGTACCCTGCGAAATATTAAAGATCCTATGTAAATCAGACAAACAGTTCCTTGATAATCTAGTTGTACTTTTTAACAACATATATAATAGCGGTAAAATCCCGGAGAACTGGCTACAGTCAACATTTATTACAATCCCGAAGAAACCAAATGCCCAGATTTGTGATGACTACCGGCTTATAAGCTTGATCAATCATGTCACTAAAGCGTTCACTAAGATCATTCACAGAAGAATATATGATAAATGTGAGTCAAATATTGATAGATCGCAGTTTGGTTTTCGGAAAGCACTTGGAACTAGAGAAGCAATTTTCGCTCTCCAGGTGCTTATACAACGGTGTAGAGACGTTGATAAAGACGTGTATCTGTGCTTTGTAGATTTTAGAAAAGCATTTGACAATGTCAATCGTGAACAATTGATAGGTATTCTGCGAAAGACAGGTATTGACGACAAGGACATTCGAATTGTGACAAACCTATACTGGGGTCAAACAGCAAGAGCAAAAATTGGCAACGAACTCACTGAAAGCGTGTAGATCAAAAGAGGTGTCCGTCAGGGGTGTATATTATCCCCACTCCTATTCAATATGTATTCCGAGGAAATATTTAACAAATGTATGGAAAATGCAAATGAGGGCATTAAAATAAACGGCGAGTTAACGAACAATATAAGATACGCCGACGACACGGTGATCCTTGCCAGTACCATAGACGAATTACAACAAGTAATGGAAAGACTTTATTCAGTTAGTGAGGAATACGGCCTGAGCCTCAACTTCAAGAAGACAAAGTGGATGCTGATAAGCAAAAAGCAACAACCTGCTCGACAATTACGGATAAGTAACATATTAATTGACCATGTAGAGTCTTATGTGTAGCTTGGCACCAACGTAAATGCAAAATGGGAACAGACCATAGAAATTAAGGCGAGAATAGAACGAGCTAGAGCAGCATTTAGCAATATGAAAAAGCTCCTCATAAGCAAGGATTTGTCTCTTCCCCTAAAACTACATATAGTTAAATGCTACATCTTTCCGATCTTGCTGTATGGCGTGGAGGCCTGGACGCTGACGGAGACGCTAACGAGAAAACTAGAAGCATTCGAAATGTGGGTGTACCGACGCATTCTTCGTATATCCTGGACCGAACATGTCACCAACATAGAGGTACTCCAAGGCCACATATTGAGACACGATAAGTACCGTCTGCTACAATTGATTGTCCAGGGAAAAATAGACAGTAAGCGAGGGGCCAGGCAGGAGAAGACACTCGTGGCTCCAAAATCTGCGGAAGTGGTTCGGGCTCACATCGGTCGAACTATTCAGAAGCGCCGCAAACAAGATCAAAATTGCCATGTTAATAGCCAACGTTCGCAACGGACAGGGCACTTGAAGAAGAAGAAGATTAGTTAGAAATTAAATTTATTTGACGTTTCGACTTCAACTTCGGAATATTTTGCTAA
Organism: Diabrotica balteata; assembly: GCA_918026665.1. Lineage (NCBI taxonomy): Eukaryota > Metazoa > Arthropoda > Insecta > Coleoptera > Chrysomelidae > Diabrotica > Diabrotica balteata. Next base: position 92,456,378 of record OU898281.1, on the reverse strand, counting down.
CGATTTCCGAAGTGGAAGTACAAACTTCAAATACATTTAATTTTGAACTCATATAGTAAATTTACTATAATATCACTTTGTAACCTTCCTTCCTGTATACAATTTGCTTACAACATCGTTGCATCATCAGTACTGAACGTTGTTCAGTACTGACACATTCACGCATGACGGTATCTTTTTTGGAAATGAGTAGACCAACTTTTTCCAGCAACAGTGAAAAGGTGAAGTTGTTCATTCTGATGTACTTTTTGTAATCATCCTCATCAATGACATTGTTGGCTTCTTATCCTCAAATGATAAGGATAACAAGCACAATGCTGCCATTTTGCTCTTCCTAATTATATTTTGCCTAGTGTTTACTCGATACATTTTTGGTTAAGCGATGTACACCCTCCCTAGAACCAAACTAGAACTGAAGTTGGACCTCTAGTTGGATAGCAAGTCGGAGCGTGAGTGGAGACAAATATCCAACTATTAGTACTACTAAGTGGGACCACAAGTCGGAACGTGAATGCCCAGGTTTATCTAGTAGGGAATATAATTATAACGATCCTATTTTTTATAATCTATCTTGTGCAATTAGTTCTATTTTGTCATCAGTTCATATTTTTAAGGGTTTTATTAAATATCAACTAGAAACATTTTCCTACTCTATGAATATTCAACCCTTTGTTTAATTACTGTGACAAATTTTCTATTTTTATCATCGCTATTCATAATTGTTTTAATTGTTTTAGTTTTAATAATATTTATGTCCTTTACGCAAAGTTTTATTGTATTTCACATAAATTATATCACTTTATATCTTTTTCTTACATATTTTTTTAGACATATTTATTTATTGACAAATATCTTTTTTTTTAATTCGTATTTGTTATAAACAAACTAACCAGTTTTTATTCTATAAGATTATTATAAATTACATTTTACGATGAACCAATAAAGGCATGAGTCATCGACTACCATTAACAGATTCGTAAAATACTTATGATTTCATACATAACAAGACGACAATTGTCTTTCTTGTTCACCTACATAAAGATATATCCGGAAATAGCTGATATGTCTGTGGTTCTGGTTGAAGACGATTCGTTCGAACTCACGCCTTAATATCCGGTAGATGTATATACAGTATAATGTTGAGGTTGTAATTGTTAATGCTTTTTTTTTGGTTAATTTAAACATTTGGCATGCAAGGATAAAGGGCTGTGACCTGTTAATGATTAGTCTTACTGCTGCTGTGGGAAACTATCACGTACCGGCATTTTTATCTGCAAAAATTACCGTTTTCATTGTCAAATTTAATTGTTTCGAAAAGTGACTGTATAACACTTATTATATTAAAAAAGCAGCATGTAAATACACTGTGCATTTCTAAAAACGCACCAAATAATGTAGATTATTTGAAAAATAAATTCAATTGGAAAATTCATTGGAAATTTTGTCAGTTTTTGCACTGTTTCATATTGCGTCTCAATTTAAATATTAATTGCGATCATGTATGCTTGTTTTTGAGAGTTGTGATATTTATGTTGTTGCTTTCTGTAGTCGCTGTTTATCTTGTTAGTTGAAAACATTTAATCAAACAGTAATTTAGTTTTTCAAACGTGGATTTAGACTAATTGAATAATTAAGATGGTGTTATCTATAGTAGATGTTGCTTGAATTATTGATTTGCTACAAGATGGAAGAAGTCAAGTTTGTGTATCCGAAACTTTATGTATTCCGAGAACTACAGTACGGAGAGTTTTCCATCGCTTTAAAGAGATTGGTACATACTCACGTCGACCTGGTTCCGGTCGTCGAAAAGTTAACCCGTAAAGAGATCATCGTTTTTTCACTGTAATTGCTGCAAGAAACCATCTGCAGAAGGTTCGAAATATGAACGTGAGAGAACGACTATGAAACGCCTCAATGAAAGAGGACTAATAGCAAGGAGACCGGCTATTGCTCCCGAATTACAACCCAGACCCTGTAAGAATCGATTCATTTTTGCTCAACAATATCAACACTGGGATGTACAGGATTTGAGCCGGATTCTCTTTACTGATAAATCGCAGTTGTATGTCACAGTGAAGAAAGTTTGGCGGTGGTGATGTCATGGTTTGGGCTGAAAACTTCTTTGAACCTCGAACTGATCTTATTTTCATCAATGGCACCCTAAATGCTCACCGGTATATAGAGGATGTTTTGGCAGAAGCAGTAGTTCCATTTTATTTATTTATTGGGGACAATTTCGTCTTTATGCATGATAATGCACGGCCGCATACTGCAAGAATCGTGACAAATTACTTGGGGGAAGTAGAAATTGATACTTTAGAATGACCAGCCTGTGCAGCCCTGATCTAAATACCATCTTTGGGATGAACTTCATTGTAGGGTTAAAAGTCAACCATGCTAATCAGAAAATCTTGCAGAGCTTCAAAACATGCTTCGTGAAGAATATAAACGTATTCCTCAAGATTCAAAATTTGTTCCTTTCCAAGTCGTATGCCAACAGTTTTGATGTTTTAGGTAATAATACCCGATATTAGACAATTTTGTTCACGTTCACTAGTAATTTTTATTGTTTGAAATTCGTTTCGATATTACACTATTTTCTTTTGTAGTCTTCTAATTAAATAAATTATGCCAAGGAATCAAGCAGTAATGGTCATTTTACAATATATACATATATAGTATAGTAGACAATATGAAACATAAGTGCATAAAACTTCCAATATATTTTTATTTTCGGAAATTTATAGGATGGCCACTTTTTTGCCGGTCAGTGTGGTTATATTCAAATGATTATAACATGAAAGAATATTTTTGTCGTATATAGGTGAAAAACTTAAATATTTTGCACGTTCTATGTATCAGGTAGCGAAAAAGAGACTATTAGAAGAACTTATAAATTGTGGAAATACAAAACAGTTCCTAACCCAACAAGACCCAGGAAAAATCAAAGAACTGCATATTAAAATACCTTACAAATGCTACAATATTTAGAAAGGAAAAAAACATATAGTAAAAGGTGGAAAATCAAGAAAGTAGCCGTCATCCTACTAAATGAAACAAATTATATAATGAAACACTTCAATAAATGCTACAAGATCCGGTTACGAATACTGAAAGAAGTTGGTATTAAGAATATACCAACACTAACGAGTTAACAGCAGGTCAGAGACACAAAATCTGTAATCAACTACAACAAGCACATTAAGATCAGAATTCGATATCAATCCGAAGGTAACAACTACACCTCTCAGAATTTTCAGGTTCAAAAGTGTCATACATGACTGATAAATTAACTCAACTGTCAAATTGTTGTTTTACCGACAATCACAAACATTTATAGATTAAAAAATGAAAAGATGTAAGAACGGTGAAGAACTTTTACGCTTCTTTCTCCAAATATACATTTTGAACATCCTAATTACCTATTGAAGTTGCTTAAACCTACCTATTCACCTCTCGTATTCGAACGCTGTTAAATATTTTATTCCTTTTAAGATAGAAATATATATATTTATTTTAGCAAATATGCAACTTAAAATTTTTGCAATGCTTGCCTGACTGTTGGCCATTTATTTTTAGTTCTTAGAAGGTCAGATTCGGTTTTAGATCTCGGGTCTTTAACAACGACCGAACTGGCATTCTAGCGTTCGTGTGGTGGTTTGAAATTATGAAAAGGAATTTTGCACTTGCTGCGGTCTGAATTGAATGTTGAATGGATAACTAGGTAGCGACTACTTTGACTACTGTATGTGCTTTTAAACACAGTGTTACGCAATAGTAATTTTAATGAAGATCATTTGCATTTTTCTTAATACTTTTTGTTTAATAAGTATAGTTTGAGATTAACTGTGTTTGAGTATAGTGGGTATTTAAACAACAACAGGCTAAAGTTCTTTTTATTTTGAGAATTGATAGTCATTGAATACTGTTTTGAATATTTAATAATGCAGTAATTCCGTATGATAATAAAGAGTATAGGATAGTAGAGCATTAGGAGGAAGAGTCAAATAGAAATACTCAATGTTTTCGTTTTTTTGTGTTATTCTTCCGTATAACTTTGCAGCAATCGGATTTATTGATTTTGATGTTTTCTAGTTATTTATTTGTTTCACCGTCAAGAATTTAGTTTATTGATCATTTAATGTATTTAAGATCGAATTATGTTCCTCTGTTAGGTTCCCCTTTTAGACAATGGTGGGTCTGGTTTGAGGTGGAGGTGAGAGGTGGCACTTGTATTTTTGCAGAAAAAGTTATATGATAACTTCAATAATATTAATTTAGTTATACTCCCTCTCAAATAGGTCGGAATATTAATAGATAAATTTAAAATATTTAAAAATGATTAAAATCATCGTTTTTTTTTTCTACTTTCCTTGCTTATAACTTTAAAACGACTGATTTTGGAACACAATCGTAATGGAATAATATAGCGATCATAGAATTTCCTATAAGATACGACTGGTTAAAAATGTTTTAATTTATTACCCTTGCTGCAAAATAACAATAAATACAAAACAAGCCTTTTCTTATTCAAGGTCTTATTCAGTTCCTTCGTAATTCGCCTAGAAAATCTTTATACTATAACTAGTAAATTTGACCGTCGCATGCGATTCCATCAATTGTCATCTACAGTCAGTCATTAAATTTTTAAAATAATAAATTTGCATATAATCCAAGTGTCTGGTGCACTTCTGATCTGACATCATGGTTTTTTTACTATACCCTAGATATATGCTAGTATTAGGCTAGTTGTTTATTTTGTAATCATCAGTCAGAGGCCCTTTTCAGGTCAATAAAGCGAATTTACCTTATGCTTTATATATAAAGCAAATATGTCTATTATCATCCATAGTGTCATGTGATATGTCGTATGTCGCTATACGTTCAATAATAAAGAAGACGATGTTTAGTGCCCTGTTGGCAGTCTGTTTGTTTTTCTATCTAAATATATTCGTTATATCATCCCCTTTTATTTGCTATGACGCATGTTAGGATTCAATCAGTTGTTTATTTTATACTCAGCGTGAGGCCTTCTGTAGTAAGCCAATAAATTAAAATTTGTTATGGTAAATCTATGTTTATCCATAGTGATAATCTATCCTATGATATCTTCTATGTCGCTATATATTCATTACTAATGAAAATACTGTGTAGTGCCTTTTTAGTAGTTGCCTTGTTTTTTTTTGACATGGTAGGATTCAATAGTTGTTTATTTTGTATAAAGCAAGAGGCCTTCTTTAAGCCAATAAATCAAAATTTGTCTTATAGTAAATCTATTTTTATCTATGATAATACATGCCCATCTACAGTGCCCTATGATAACTCGTATGTTGCTATACGTTCATCAATAATGAAGATATTGTGTAGTGTCCCTTTTGTAGTCGCCTTGTTTGTTTTTTGTATCTGAATATATTCGTTATATCCTCTTCTTTCATTTGCTATGTCGCATGTTAGGATTAGATCAGTTGTTTATTTTGTATTCAGTCAGAGGCCTTCTTTAAGTCAATAAATCAAAATATGTCTTTAGTTTTATGCTTAGTGTCCTATGACATCTAGTATGTAACTATACGTTCATTAATAATGAAGACTTTTGAAGACTGAAGAATTTTGGTTAATTCTTGAAAATTGTTGTACAATTTTGATCTGTCCGATTTTCGAAGCAGAGCATCTTTAAAAATTGAAAGAGGGTATGTAGCATATCCTCTTCATATAATTCACATCATATTTTAAGTAGTCTTCAAGGTCACCTTGCTATCATGCATGGCTACAGTCATTCTTTGGAAAATTATTGCTGTATCAGTAATAATTTAATTTTTAATTAATTAATACTTTTTAATTAATAATCTTAAGACTTTTTGGAGATTGATGCTTTAATGCTACAACTCTATTTTTCCTTTGAAACTTAAGTTCAGCTACATTGTTCGCTATATGTTATCATCGTGTTTTTTATATACAATTTACTTGTAACATAACGGTCCAGTGCCCACGGCACAACTATTTTAAAACTACGGTCTGAAACTAATTGCGCTTCCAACGTGATCCGACTGTAACTGGTTTGCAATAAGTTTAAAACCGATTCTGTTTAACCTTCCTCCCGTGGTCACAGGTGCGCTGCAATTTTTGTATAGAACGTTATTTTTAGGATATAAATACTTTAAGATTAGTCAAATCACATGCACATTAAAGACTTGTTACATAAAAATCTTGTTAAAATTATTTTAAACATGATAAAGATTTATATTACGGAAGAATTATTGAAAACATGTACGGATAATTCCTATTTTAAATTTTTATTTTAATTTTGTGTACACATTAAAATTGACAGTTCGAGATAAATAAAAGTGAAGAAGCTATTACAAAAAATCACTATAATCTGTTGATTTTTCAAAATAACGAATAATTTTTTCACATTGAAAATTTAACAAAAAGTCTGAACATGATGTCATTATTTGTTCAAATGTCTATGGTAGTCGAGAAATATATTTGTGAACAAAAGCATTGTTTTTTTTTTGTTTCAGAAAAACTGAATAATTATTTTAAAAGCTAATTTTTTAAATTGGTTATTCTCCTACCCCTTTTAACAATGTTTTATAAGCTGATTTGTATTATGCCTGAACTGATTCAAAACTAGTCGCTTGGTCGCGGGAGACAGCTTTTATTGAGGTTTTAAATTGGTTGTAAACCGTTTGGAGATGAAACTAGTTTTCAACCATTGTTTTAAACAGTTTCGTCGTAAGCGCTGGACCTAAGAAGAGGGATACCTTATTGCCAAAAATACAAAATTAAATTAGAACTACTTTATTCCAAATGAAGTATAAACGTTAAATAAAGTAGTTTTAATTTAATAATATGGCTAATTCCCAGTATATAATAATTAAAAAAGTAGAATGTCACAAGAAAATATCTTCAGAATAAATATATTACAAAATGATTTATAAACTCATTTGTGTATTGGTATTCCCGGTAGTCCTTTTAAGTTGAAGCTATAAAAGAAACCATTAAGGAGTTCTAAAATGTACGTAACACATGCCTCTCCTAAAGATATCTGTTGAATGTCAAACCCCTTATAAAAAGCCATTATTCACTGGATTTATATCGTTCTAAAGTCGACAGAGATATACACACCACACTCACTCCTCCTGTAACCAATATAAGTACCCCCTGGGGTCCTTTTTGGGGTTCATAACGTTCGAATGTTGTTACTGTAGGGAATATGTACTTTATATAGGGTGATAACTGTAAGAAGTTAATATAAACGATTAAAATATTTATAAAATTCATATGTTTTTGTAACTTACACTGATTTTTATTTTTATCTTTGATCGCTTCTAAAATGGTTCGTTTATTCTTTGTATCTTCCAATTTGTAACATTGCACATATTAAGGCGGAATAATATGGACTATTACACAAAATGTACGTATATAATATTACTTAAATTATTAAGCCCAATTATAACAGAATCACAAAAATGGTGTTTATTTTTGTGTTTAAAATAAGTTTATTTTTGACGTTTCGATGTTCAATTCGGAAATCGTTCTCAAAATACAAAACACTAATAAATTAAATAAATTTTGTTTTTTGTTACTTCTTCTAATAATTTAATTTTATCTGACTTATTCATATTGAGAATTCAGATATATATTATACATTTTGAAGTAGATGACTTTAAAATGATATTGCCATTATTTTTGAGTTGCGTTCCTGGGACGACTTTATTGTATGATAGTTTATTCGATTACAAGAAATCCACGTTGACTTGAGAATACCCGTCAGAAAAAATCATAGCATGTGATCCGTCTTTAAAAAACAACCACATGCAATGATGACAATAAAATTCTTCCGTTAGTGATTCCACAGTAAACCATGAGGAAATTTTGGTCTAGTAGCGGACTCTAGCTTATCTCCATTATTAGCTAATATATTTATACAAGATTTTGTAACAAATATTATTTCTAAACAAAATTTAAAAGCCACAGTAAGGTGGAAATATGTAGATGATGTATTCTCAATATGGCCTAATGAATCAAGAGTTGTTGGATACACTCCTGATTGATATAAACTATAAAGAAGAGACAATAACCTTTATTATGGAAAAGGATTGTAATAACATAGTACCTTTCGTGGATGTTTTAATCTCAAAGAAGGATAGAAAACCAACACACACCACCAGTTATCTAAATTACAAATCAAACCACATCAATATTAAAAAGGGAATCATTAAATCCTTTTACGATAGAGCCAAAATTACGTGTTCTAACGAAAGTTCGTTCTTAGAGAAGAAAATTTTGTTAACATCTGTTTTATTAAAAAATTTGTCATTTATAAATAAGGAATTTTTAAGAATACACTGAATGAAACAGAACAACTTAGAATGGGATCCTACAACATTCACAAGCAATAATCCAAGGAAAATCACAATACCATACATAAAAGCAATATTGGTCAACTTAAAACGATATTAAATAAATTCAACATTTCAACAACATTTAAAAGCACAAACCACATTGAAATGTATTTTATCTAAAACTAACAATAAACAAGAAGGAACAAAGAATTGTATTTATAAAATACCTTGTAAATGCAATAATTTTTATTTAGGTATCACATCAAGACCATTAAGGCGCGCCGCACATTCAGACGCAGGTGACGCAGGCAACGCAGCGTAGGACAGCACAGGTTTCTGTTTTTCGTATAATTACATTACCCTGCGCGAATTGGAACGCAGGACAGGGCAGCACAGAACTGTGTTTAAGAAAACCTGCCAGTGCAGTCGTCCGGACACAGTTTGTTTGTTTCTAGTAAAATTTTGTGTGGTTATATTCGAAATGAATGAACAATTAATCGAATTGGTGAGAAGCCAGAGAATTCTTTACGATATCAACAATCCCAATTATTTAAATTAAATAAGTAATTTACAAGAAGATAGTGAAGATGATGACCCACAACAGGAAGACTCCATAGTTGATCCAGAGAGTGAAATTTTTGATGAGGTGACCAAGGGCCGAAGAAAGAGCAGTTGAAGGGCAGCATAAAAGCCTTTGGATGATGATCTCTATCATTTTTATATGTCGATGTACAAAATAACCAAAAAAATGCCTCCTAAATTTCAACATCGTGCAAGAAATGATGTGTTCCAAGCTATATTGCAGCTCGAAGCTGCATATCTAGAAATTCATGATCCCAGTCAAGAAAACTACACTCATAGTGAACAAAGTGTTTTTACAAGTGCATATGTTAATACCCATATTAAGCAGCCCCATTACTCGTCAACACCTCTTCCATCACCAAGTTCCAGTCACAGTAGCCAGCATACTAAGAATCAACATTGTAATAATCCTCTAGCTCCTATTCCCAACAACTCTTTTTTATGCTCAAATGATTACAACTCTAGAAGCACCAGTAATTATTCATCTACTACACTCATCCCCAGGTTGTCGGCTGAGATATCTCCTCAAACCGTTGATACTGGTAATGTTCGTAATTTTGTGGAAAATTACAGAGTATAGAATTATGATTGTTTAAAATGATATTTTTGTATTTTTTAATAAAACAAAATTAATAAAAATAATACCTTAAAAAACAGCTAGTTTTTCTTTGGTTCCTATTGGTTTTTGGGCATTACAACCATCTGAATAAATACTGTTTTCTATTATATTATGTACTTCATCAACTTGTTTTCTGCTTAACCGAAAATAATTTAAATAACGAGACTCAGAGAATTCTGATGATAGTGCTAATTCCCCATGAGTATTTCTCTTTTTCATATACTTGCTTTTCCAAAATGATTTTTTTTTCTTTGACATGTTGAATAATAAAACTGTTTCTTTAAACTCTGTGTCTGACTCTGATTTGGAACTGTCCAGAAATAACGCCATTATTTAAATTATAAAATTCTCTTTCTATGTTCATATAATATATTCGATATTCGCACCTCAAAATTTTCGAGAAGACTGCTTCCAAATATGCGCTCACACTGCGTGACACGTATATTTTCTGACCTGTGTAGCCTGCCCTGCACTGCGTCACCTGTGTCACCTGCGTCCCAATGTGCTGCTTACTTTAATGTTAGAATAAGTGTACATCAATCTTATATTAAAAATACAGAATTTGATAGATTTCAAATATTTAAACATGCGTGAGAAAATGAGAATAGGGTTCAATTTAAAGATTCAAGTATAATCCTAAAAGAAAGAGATGGTAAAAAGAGTTACATCAAAGAAGCAGCTCTAACTATTATTCATCGGCAGAGTGCAGTAGGATCTGGTTACCAAAAAGAGGAATTCAATACAAAGAAAAAATACCACTATTAGTAAGTCAATAACATATCGAGGGCACATGATTTATGTTTTTAAGGAACATACATATAAAATTAGAATTTGGTGTTTATTGAGAGTAAACTAAATATAAAACCAAATACTTATCATGTCAGTATAGTATAAGGTTTTTTCCTGGATTTTTTCTGATGGGCAAAAAATAAAAAAAAAATTAATTTATTAATGTTTTGAAATCCTAAAATCCAACATTATATGAGTAAGCTCTAAATGAAAATATCAAAATATTTACAGACTGCATTTTTCTTTGATCTGGAAGAAAAAGATGGCCCAGAAGGCAATGTGTTGCCCCCACTAAGTCTGCTCTTCCTCTCCTACTCTTTTCATCCACGAAATCCTAAAATTTTGCCATAAATTCTGCTAAAATATATTTTCTATGATATGACATTGCAGAGAGCAATGTCTTGCTTGCACTAGGTCTGCTATTCCTCTCTTAGTTTTTCCAGGAACTTTGCAATCGGATTCTTTGTGTTAGGTGATTATCATTTCGGTGTAAAATATATCCTAACTATCTTAACCTATGCTCTCTCGAGTTGGCATCAATTGGCGCTACACTTAGACCTTCCCTAATATATTCATGCTTAATTTTATTCCTTTTTATCACTCCGCTTATCGAAATAAGTATTATCATTTCTATTTAATGAATTAATTGTTCTTTTTTTTTTTTAAATATGCAGTTCGCCTTCATAAGAATCCTTCTTCACGCAAGACTTGTAAATACCTATCATTTAATATACTACGCCAAAAAAGTATCGCATCACTTATAAAATTACAACAATATTTCTGACAGCATTTGGTTAATTTATATTATTTCTTTCTGGTCCTTAAGAATAAATATTAAAAATAAATTTGTAAATATAGCTTACTGTTTAAGAAAAAAAAAATGTTAGTTGCTATTTTGTCTGGTTTTTATATTATCAGTCTTTATTTTACTTTTATAAAAAGTATACAGTTTGCGTTTAATTTAAAGTTTCGTATTAAATTTTGAGTAACGATGGTCGTGACAATTTTTTTTTTAACCTATTCTCTATCCTTCTATTGTTGGATATAGTTCATCCATCAGTTCTCTCCATCTTTCCCTATCTTGAGCTGTTCTCTGCCATGTGGGACCTCCTTGTTTCCTGATGTCATCTTTCCACCTCATCTGTGGTCTGCCTCTTGATCCCTTTTTCAACATATAAATTTATTGTCGTGACAATATAAATTTAAATTTAACGGGAGATCAAGTGGTTAGAATAATTTCCCTGATTGAAGACGGAAAGAGTCAGAGATATGTGGCAAATTTTGTGGGTGTAAATCAGTCGACAGTATCACGAGTGGTAGAGAGAGGTACCGAGAGACTGGTCTTTATGAAAGTTGGAGGAGGATCTATTATGATCTGGGGCGGAATATCTCTTAGGGGTCAAATCCAATTGATACAGCTAGATGGAGGATCCTTATCTGCTGATAGGTACATTAGACAAATTTTGGAGATGCATGTTGTTCCTTACGCCCCATTTATTGGTAATGACTGTTGTTTTAATGCATGACAATACACGCCCACACGTCACAAGAATCGTTACCGAGTACCATCAAGAGGTAAATTTACAAGTTTTGAATTGGCCAGCGCACAGCCCGGACTTAAATCCGGCTAATCTTTAGGACCTGCAACAGTTGTTAACTGCAGAATGGGATAATATCGATCAAGATTATCTAAGAAGATTAGTTGAGAGTATGCCAGAACGTTGTCTCGATGTTATACGAGCTAGAGGAAGCAATACGTCTTACTAAATTATCATTACTTTTTATTTTTATTTTTTTTTATTCAATGATGTTTGTGCGCTTACTTCTAATTTATGAAATAAATTAAAGTAAACCTTTGTTTTCCGTAGTTTCTGCATTTTTCTTTTAATACTTGTTTTAACTTAAAAAACAAAACAACAGTAAAAAATCCATGTTTTAAATTATTTTTAATACAAGATTTGCAGTTTCATAGGTGATGCAATACTTTATTGACGGAGTGTATATTACGTTTTACCACCCAAAGCCACCATCTCATTTGTAGTACTAATTGTTGACGTAATGGTGAATTTTCACTTGATTTCAAAATAATCATTTCTACATAATATATAGTTTTTTTCAAGTTTTAAACCCAAAATTTATTTTCAAAATATAATATTGCATAGAGTATATTAACCTCGTGTCTCATTCCTAACCGTTTTCATATTAAAAGTGCTATATAGAAGAAGACGCCATGTAAACACTACCATTATATTAAACGCCTTATCAGCATATAACAGCATGACAACATCGATTATAGCAATGTTTGTCGTGTACTGCATAATAATATGAATTCGAGACAGGTGCTTGCCCTTTTCTCCGTTCCTTTTTTTCCTTTTTCTCTTTTGAAGTGCACGCACGAATTATATTTCTCTGTTTGCATTTATGCGCGACTGCAATACAGGGGCGTACAAAGAGAGATCGGGTGCGATCAAGATGTAATTATAATCCGAATATACATGGATGGAATGTAAGCATTAAAATCATACATTGAATGTCATAAACGATCTATGTGATAATTATAAACAGTAAAAGAGAATCGCCAACAAGTTTTGCAAAAATTTTAAGAGTCAGAACTCGCTCCTAATATTCAATATTCATTAGTTATATGTATATCCTCCATTCATTATCTTTTAGAAATATTGAAGTCTGGAAATTAATCAAAGAACCAATCAAAACAGTTTTCCATAATGCTATTTTATGCGCTTATTGAAAGGCTTTTACTTAATCGTTTTTACAGATTTATCCAACTGTCTCCCCAATAAATCTATTGTAGTCTTTCCTTTCTATACCTTTTTGGTACCAATCAGTGCGACATTCAGATTTCTCGTATAATATACATTCTTATTAATAGTAGTTACTTTATCTTCAAATAGACATTCTAGATAATTGGTTTTTGTTTAGTTTTAGACGTCTTCTTCAAGAGACTGCCTGCAACGTTCTTGTTTGAACTTTGATTTCCTAGCTAGTATTTACTACTAACAAATATAATATAATAATGTTATAATACCTAATAATGTATTAATAAACATATATATACATAAAATATATGAAGACAAACGATATAAATAGTATAACTAGACGAAAATACAAATCCCATTCCCATTAAGAGAGGAGTTCCACAAGGCGACGTGATATCGCCAAAGCTGTGTAATCTAGCCATAGTAGACACGTTTATGTCATCAATGTTAATGACTACAAGTAAACCATCTCAGATTTGCTTACGACATCGTGATTATAGTGAGCACATTCCAGGAATCACAAATTATGATGTAGAAACTCGCAGACAGCTTCTAATACATCGGCCTAAAAACGAATATGACAAAAACAAAAACTTTGCCAAACACAAACTACCCCAGACATAACTATACGTGGCAATGTGAAAAAACATCCAAGAGAATATCCAGCTAAGCCAAATTCTGAAACTTTCATTCACTGAAAAATTCACTGGAAGAACAAGACTGGCATGTGTATGATTTTGAAAACTCAGTTGGATACTTAAGAACCGCAAAATACGTCGATACTTGAGGAGCAAAGTGTTCAATCAGTACATCCTTCCTATCATGATATATGGATGTCAAACCTGGACCCTAATTAAGGCAAACATGAACAAACTAGCCACAATAGCTAGGGCAATTAAAAAAAAATGCTATGTATACGCATTGCAGGTCACGCTGCTAGACAAAAAGGACCAACGTTACAACGTCACAATACAACATTGGAGACCCTATAAAGGTAGACGAATAAGAATAAGACCACATATGAGATGGTAGATGACATCAAAAAATATTCAGAACAAATTGGAAGAATGTTGTTCAGGATAGAGATGGATGGAAGAAGTTGGAAGAGATACATATTTTACTTAAAATATATAGGATTAGAACACTAATATCAACAGAAGTCATTAAAAAGACAATACCAACATTAGTGAAGGTAAATACTCCATAAGAATAAAAATGCTAATTAATATGTCCACTAGAAGAAAGCAGATATTTCAATGACCTAGAGACTAGAATGTTACGAGACATAACATTGAAGCACAATACAAAGAAAGGATACAATGGTAAAACTTTATAAGGCAAAGACCATACTTACTCTGTTATAATGGATGTGAAAGTTGGATAATGATATATTAATACAAATAAATAACTGTAGAATCCAATTAAGCGAAATAAAATTTCTCAAAAAGGGGATGTGGCACTCCGGAAGTGACCGTGGAGGGGAGGGAGCTATGATTTTTAATTTAATTAAATTCGATTTGGTACGATTCGATTCGGTACGATTCGATTATTTTATTTTAATTTTATCTTATTTTATTTTAGTGTATTTTATTAAGAAACACGCATGGTAGCGTTTGCTACTCCACGTAGTGTTTGGTCGCGCGATATGTCGTTACATTGCGTTTATTTTGTTTTTATTTGAATTAAGAATTATATTAATAAGAAAGATATGCTTCAAAATGCTTAGAATGGTTTAATTTATTGAATAGTGTAGAACAATTACAAAACTTTTCAGAGCAGCAGTGTGCAAAATACAGATTACGATGATGGTCGCCAACATTCGAAACGGATAGGTAGTACAAGAAGAAGATTACTTACTTTCTTTGTATTGTAAGCTAGTTTTGATTCAATTTTTCTGTCGTCTAATATTATGCTTTCTAGCATTAACATTATATCATCTGTATCCAGGAGTTTTTCTATTTGGACCGGTTTAAGTGTTGTTGTTTTTGATTATTTTGCCCATTAAAGTAATTCAAAGTAATATTCTCAGTTGGTTCCAATCTAAAGTAAACTTTCTAACTGTACGACCTCTGTCACAGTTTTGTACAGATTTTTGATAACATTTATGATTTTATCTGGTATTTCGAGTTGAAACTCGGGTAACCATGTGAAAAACAGCCTTTAAGTCTGTAAATGTCAAAATAATTTTACTTCCGGTTCTAGTTTCCTTTCTATACTGTTGCTCAGAGTGTGTATGTTGTCTTTTGCTTGCGTACCAGCTCTACATGCGAAGATATCGACAAAAATAGCCAAACACATAAAAAGAAAGGAATAATGCCAGCTTTTAGAACAAACAACAACTTGTTGGCAAATATAAGAACAATAAGAACCAAAAGAAAAAGCACTTACACAGTGGTGTATACGAACTTTAATGTTGCGACTGTTCAAAAACTTACATCTGTTAAAATGGTAGTACTTTTAACAAACGGATGCGTACTTAAGTTGGTCTATTCTCTATAACTACCCAAGTTGGTCACTCAGACATTAAGTCTGAATCACCAACTTGAGGCAAATAATTCTCCCCTCCTCAACTTATTCAGTTGAAACAGCTCTAGTGATAATAAATTATAATAAATTTTGTGGAAGTTTTGAAAACAAAAGTTCTCAGTCTTTCAGTGCTAGAAAAATAAATTTCCATCAAGTAACGGTCGAATCCATCAGTTATATATCTTTCCATTGTTTTAGTATTTTCTCAGTTTTCAATGCTTCTTGTAGTATTTCCAAGAGTCGTTCTTTTTGCTCATAGCTCATAGCAATTTCATAATTTCAGGTTCAATCCGATATATTCCGCAAGCTTTTTCTATCTTAATCTTTACAAATGCTTTTTTCTGTTCCGTTTTTTTTTTAATTTAATTTTTTTGAATTTTATTAAATTTTCTTAAGTTTACTTTGATAACATTTCCTCTATTTAAAACCTAATAATACTTATTTTATCTTTAATTCCATATACCCGTTTACTCTTTCTCCCTTTTAAAGGTCTGACCGTATTCCAAAATTTTTAAAATTTTTGTTATATATCTAATTTATATCATTTTCAAACACTTCCCAACTTTTGTTTTTTGACTTGGATGTTATTTGTTTTGGCCGCTAGGCCTTAGAACGATATTTTTGTAGCGTTATAAAGGTGAATTTATTGTTTGCATTATAATATACGGTCTAGTCCATTCAGTCACCTTAAAATATTGCAAAACCTCTGAATTCTAAATAACCGCTCCAATTTAGATGATGCACTGTGTGTTTATCTAGTTATTTTTGAAAGTCCATTCAAAAACATGCATTTTTATGTAGGAAATCATCAATTTCGATCGTGTATTACTCTGTCAATATCAACCTACCAAAAAAGTCTATATAACATTTTTTGCTTAAAATTGAACTATCTATCGATTTTCGAGTTTATATTGAGCTTAAATGTTTCCACCCCAGAGAAGAGGTGGTATTCACCCCCCAGGCAAAAGCACACATCGGCACAATATTACTATTTATCTTTGACATGTCAGCTATGTGTATGCAAAATTTCATGTCAATTCACGCTGTTCTTTAAAAATCTGAGCAAAAACTCTGAGAGTAAATGGACTAGTCATTTTTGCCTTTTCATGTCAATAATCTCTAACTTATTAGATTGGGACATTAATTATTATTTAAATTTTTGTTACTTGTTTACTATTTTAACCACTTATCCTTTTGCACAGGCTGTTAAATCATTCTGATTACTGTTAAATTGTTCCTTTCTGCTTTTATTTATTATTTTTTATTAGTTCCTTTTCTAAATCTATTAGAATTACAAATCCCATATTCATGATATCCAACCAAAAATTCATAGAAAATTGTGGTCCTACAGTATTACAAATCGGCATTTCATTAAGACCTTAAACAGAGCAAGCACCAGCACGGTTTATATCCATCCCATAAAATAAACTAAGGTTGATCGTTAAACCCTAAACCAAACGTTATATTATACAAAAGCTACAAACAGCAGGAGCTACTATTCCCACTATGCCTTTCTATGTACACTTAATATAAATTTATACAAAATTGTTTATAACCATCTAAAAATATAAAAATTGATATTAGAAAAAAACAAATAAAAAATAATAATTAAATAATATACAAAACAAAAAATAATAATAAATAATTAAGTTTGTGCGTTGAATTTTTTTTCTTTATTGGATTCGATATATATTTTTTATTATTCCTAGTAGTTTCTCTTAGAAGTAAATTCACCGTTTGTCTAGTTCTCGAGTTTTATTTATCTTGTATGTATTCTTTTTGTTTTTTTGTGTGTATTTATTACCGACATATATCACCCTTAAAACGACAGAGTAATTAACTTAGTGCATTGATTAATTATTATGTGTCTTTCCGACTGTCATTTTATCTCCCCGTTGATGTAACATCCGAGTGTCTACCGTCTACTCGTAATCCATTTCAGCGACAATCCGTATGCTGGCAGGAATATAAAAAAAATTGCGTGCCTGTTTATGTGAAGCAAGCCTGCAGTTTCAATGTGCGTTGCACCTGGCTAATAAATTAATATACTTATTACACATACCATAAAATTCTTACTTTCTTTATGCTTCATTAGTCACGGTATTTTTAATCGTGAATGGTCGTTCGTACCAGATGCAGGCTTTGTTGTCTTCATGCTCTAGTAAATTTACAAAAATAAAACAAAACGTAAAATTTGAATATAAATATATACAGCGTTGGCCACATAAAAGAGTCCACTCTGATAGTTTAACGATATAGACATCTGTCATTTGTCAACCCTCTTCCCTTCCAGTAAAATAAACCCTTAACTTTAAATAGTGTATAGACCATGTATGGCATCATTAGATAGGTATCTCGCTGGAGAATATAGACATTTATGATGTTTCTTTCGTAGTGAAAAGTATCAATGTATTAAAAGTGTAACAGCTTTCAAAAACTGAACGTAGCATCTATGCTTTACTAGAGTTAATGATAATTTTTTCCGTCAGTCAAAAAGTGCATTGAAAGAGGTTTGCACAAAGTTTAGTTATACCGTTGTTGATAGAGTTTTGATACTTAAATTATTCAATCAACTTCATTAACTAATACGTATAGTATTAAAACTAGTTAAAGAGTTTTATGAAACGGGATCGGTAGCTAATGATAAAAAAAGGCGTGTGAAAAACGTGTTAGGACTGAAGCGACAGAAGTAGAAATTTTAGATCATGTTAATATGTATATATTAACCAATAACCTGGTTTTTTGTGCAGTACTGTCGGAAGAGTACTGAAACATTGCAAATTGCATCCCTATAGTACCCTTAGTAGAAGAAGTAGATGACAACCGCGTAAAAGATGGATTGATAATGTGGAAGAACACCTTAAGCTTCTAAGGGTCAAAAGATTATCGAGCCAATTATGATGATGATAGTAGCCTTGGTACAGGAAATAAATGAAGGTTATCCAGACATTCAACTACAATTTTTTACACTGTACCATGCCAATGACCATTAGTTGTCGACGCATTAAACCCAATAAAAAAAATCATTTCTAAGGCGCACATTATTTTGAAAATAGATGTTATCTGTTTGGCTTCCACAATTTGGATTTTTTTGCTTTGTGCATCTTAGTTTATGGAGTTTATTCGTTTTGCTTTAATTTATAATTAATCGTTAATTTTAATAATTCGACCTTTCCATAATTTATTAGGTAAATTGTATGAGAGGGTAGATATTTGTAGATTTTTAGCGTATCTTTCGTGCCCTTCGCCGACATGCTGATGTTCATTGTTTGTGTCCTTCGGCACTAATTTAGAAGAGGTTTTTTTTCTGAAGAATATAAGTTTAACAAAGAAAATATTTCAGTGTGTAACATATTTCTTATTCTGTTTTAATCTCTTAGTCGGAGGCTGAATATCGATATAAATCCTGATATTATTCTTCTTCTTCTTCAAGTGACATCTCCGCGGCGGAGGTCGGCAATCATCATAGCATTGCTATTCGGACTTTTGAGACGGCTGCTCTGAAAAGTTCATTTGAGGTACATCCGTACCAATCTCTCAGGTTGCGCAGTTATGACATTCTACGCCTCCCTATGTTTCTCTTTCCTTGAATCTTTCCCTGCATAATCAGTTGGAGCAAGCTGATATTATTGGAACTTCGCTAAATATTTGATTTGTTCTATTCGCGTGATTTTTCACTTGTCGCTCGTCAGCTAGTGATAAGCTAAACACCAACTGGAAGGCAGAAAGTTCGTGTGCCTAGTAGACGAGCAACCACGAAGTTTTCATTTACTGAGGGATAAAAAGTACCATGGCACTTACTTGGTTACCATAAAATTGGAAAACTTCGTGTTCGTTAACATTCTAGACCAAAAACTAATATTAACTACGTAAGAAGGTATACCCGCCTCAGGAAAAATAAAAGCTTGATAAAGTATGAAGCAAATGGAGATATTAACCCGATTAAATATTATCAACTAAAGTCTAAGAACAAAATAAAACAGACTTGTGATCAGTATGGATTAAAACTCAACGTTAAGAAAACTAAATATATGATAGTTAGCAAACAAAATTATATACATGATGACGGTATAAAAGTCGGAGATGCCACACTGGACAGAGTAGAGAAACTCGTGTATCTCGGCAGTAATATCAATGAGAGTTGGGATCTAACCGCAGAAATTAAAAGCCGAATAGAACAAGCCCGAGCTGCCTTTGTAAAAATGAGAAACGTACTTTGCAGTCATGATCTTAGCATTGACCTTAGAGTTCGTATGATATCTTGCTACATCTTTCCTGTCCTGCTGTATGGAGTAGAAGCGTGGACCCTAACTGAGGCTATGCTTAAACGCTTGACAGCCTTTGAGATGTGGGTATACAGACGACTACTGAAAATAAGCTGGGTCGACAGAGTTAGAAATGAGGAGGTCCTTAGACGGCTGAACCAAACAACACAACTGGTCAATAGAATAAAGAAACGCAAGCTGGAATACTTCGGTCACATTATGAGACGCCCTGAAAAATATGATCTTTTATATCTGATCATTCAAGGAAAGATCCAAGGTAATCGTGGTAGAAGAAGAACATCATGGCTGAAAAATCTAAGGCAATGGTATGGAAAATCAACTACATCGTTATTTAGAGCTGCTGTCAATAAAGTCACGATAGCGAAATTGGGAGCCAACATGATATCCAACGATCGATAACGGTCATGGAACTAGAAGAAGAAGAAGAAAGTCTAAGGATGATGGAATAAACGCATGAAGGGAACAAACATGAAAGAAAAAGTCTATAGAAATGTTAAAGGCAACTCTGTATATACGTATTTCTTACTTTAGTCTTTAATTTATATATATATATATATATATATATATATATATATATATATATATATATATATATATATATACATACATATGTCAATTTTCCTAGTATATATTTTTATTCCACATGAATTGTGAATGCTGAATAACTATCCCTCTGACCTTTTTCCATTTTTAATTACGAACCAACACACCATCAATAGTGCCCGTGACATGTAGCGCAAATTCATGAATAAAACAACAATGACATCACACACCCGCAGTTTCTGTGTATTTCAGCCATTGAAAAAAATTCTTTTTAGCCTTGGACAAGGTAAACGACTCTACCTCGTAAAATCTTTAATCGGTAACAACTTTGGCATTTGTTTTGTATTGTTCAACATGTTATGGCGTATACCGTTATGTAGCTACAATAATGGCAATGGCTTGAAATTCATTATCCATGGGAGCTCAAATACTTCAATAAGGAAGTAGCAAAATCCTATTGTTGTAGAAATTGATTTGAAATATATATATATATATATATATATATATATATATATATATATATATATATATATATATATATATATATATATGTATATATATATAGTTATTATCATAATAATTATTAAATGCACGTTCGTAAGGTTTAAAATATTTTATTTATTTTCGTCCTAAATTTGAATTTAGTTTACCCCAATTTCTTTTTCATGATTCAATGATTCGTCTAGCTTATAAATCTTCCAAAATTCTTTGATATGTCATAATAATGTTGTTTCATTTCGTAATAATGCGATGTAATTTCTGGGTATTTACGGTGTATCATCTACAAATGAAAACTTTTTCAACAAAGAAATTGTGGTGGTGATTGAATAGATTGTGTTATATACTAATTTAATTTCATTGGCATACACAATGTGCATTATGTTTTAGTACCTCCATAATATAGAAAAGTCGGATAATTGGAATTAATCGATAAAATGAACATGTGGGTATTTAAAAACCTTTTATAAACAAATAATATAACATTTTTTAGTTTTAAAATTAAGATGAATACGATAACTTTGATACCATATTGATATGTTAGAATAACGGTAAAGGTTTACATTAGTAGAGATCAACTTTGTAAAAGAAATCCCTGACGTTTGCGCACCAAACAAAATATTCTACACATTATACTTTTCTTTTCTGCTAGTGTTATTTTAATTTGTTAATG
Source organism: Diabrotica balteata (assembly GCA_918026665.1). Classification (NCBI taxonomy): domain Eukaryota; kingdom Metazoa; phylum Arthropoda; class Insecta; order Coleoptera; family Chrysomelidae; genus Diabrotica; species Diabrotica balteata. Next base: position 92,434,740 of record OU898281.1, on the reverse strand, counting down.
ACTATTTAATAACAAAATTAAACCTAATGAGGGGAATAGTAAGTAAACCACAATCCACTGTTCAAATTTCAGACTAATCCAACGATCCTTAGTAATGTAAACGTTTACCAAAATATAAATAAACTTTAATAAACTTATGGATGACTGATGAAATTAGTGTTGCCCAAAATAGGTCTTGGTCTTGCAATCTTGGTCTTGTTCTTGCGTTTTTGCAAGACCAAACCAAGACCGCCTAATTTTAGCAAGACCAAGACTGACCGTGCAAGATTTAAGCAAGAACAAGACTAAGCCTGCGAGACTCTTGCGTCTTGCAATTAGGACTTAGTTTCGTTTTAAGGAGTATAGTAGTCCTGATATATGTTTAGAGACTATGAGATTAAAAAAAAATATGTAACAAAAATTTGGAAAATTGGATTTATGCACATTAGGAACAATATCATAAACATACGTAGCGATTCAAAATATTTATTAAAAGAACACTTGGCACTTTCCACACGCACTCAGAGGTCATAATTATTACAATGTACAAATAAAATATTTTGTACATTCTTTCCCAGCAGAACGACTTCTTCGCCCTAAAATATATTGTATAAATTTTGAGAATAGTCGCCCTCTAATCATAAAATAATCTTCTTTTTACGAATATGTTACCTTAGCTGATAAAAAATATAATAAGGTTAGCATAACTACTGTTAAGGACACTCACTTAATAATTCAATTTTTTTCCTTATTAATAACTTAGGGGAAATATATACCATAACTCTTATCGGCCTAAGACTAAACATCGTTTCTGCTCAGAGTGCGATGAAATTATTCGGTTAAACAAATTTTTCTGAAAGAGCGCAGCTAATATTCATAAGTAACGAGACAAATTAAAATTAATAACAGATAATGCCGGCTACCATGTAAACAAAGTACCGAAATATTTAAGGTAAGGAAGTAACGATATATAATTATCGGTTTAGTATTCGGCACTTGGGGTATTGGATAGTAACGAATATAAAGCAACTAGTAGTTACTTTTTCGACATCACTAAACCTCATTCCCAATTGAGCTTTCCTTCGAGTCTAATGTAATAATTGTTTTTCATCTAATCTTGAAATACAGTCAAGTTTATGTCAATAATTTGGTTTTTCTGTGTTTTAACCATGATTTAGCACATGTAAGCTTATTAAGAAACAGATTGTGTCCCATGGGACATGGTAGATAGCTCGGATAGATAAAGCATAGGCACTGTTCGTTTAGATCGTGGATAGAAATCCCACCCGGTGTCAGTTGTTTAGACATTTATTAATTTGGTTGGTCTTTATTATGGCTATGTTAATTCAATCTTAAAATTTACCTACTCTGTTACGTTCTTGTAAGATATAAAGTAACGCTTAATAAATAGCAATAGGCCAATGGATAGCTCCGAGACCTAGCACAAGACCAAGCTTGTCTAAGTGTCGTCTTGTTCTTGCATTTGAGCAACGCTAGATGAAATCTTGAAACTAATGTAAAACAGACTCTGCACAGAACTCTTCTGAACAGAAAAATAAAAACTCTGAAGAATACAACAAAATCAAAAAATAAATCGGCAGAAAAATCCGGGATACAAAATAAAAATGGCAGTCTTGGCAGTAACTAAACGAAACAATCTTGGAACCAGAGAAGCATTATTCAGTTTGCAGGTCATGGTTCAAAAATGTAGCGGTATAAAACAATCGGTATATATGTGTTTTGTTGACATCGAGAAGGCATTTCACCGGGTAAGACCTCTGTATTATCAAAAATTTATATTCGCATCAGTGTGCAAACATACAATTGATCAGAACACGACGGAAGTAGTCGAGATGCGACGTGGAGTGAGGTAAGCGTGTGTTTTATCGCCTCTACTCTTTAATGTCTACTTCGAATTGATAATTGATACTGAAGCAGGCATTAAAATCAACGGAATTAATGGTAACAATTTCAGGTTCGCAGACAACACGGTACTGATTGCTTCCAATAAAGAAGAGTTGCAATAACTTACATAGTGACCTAAACATGTGAATATGGGCTAAAACTTGATAATTCTAAGAGAAAGCTTATGTTTGTCAACAAAACGGAGTTACGACCAATGAACATCGCTTATTTGGGTGCCGGCCTTAACGATATCTACCGACGAATATTACGGATAAGATCGAATAAGTCATCATTTCTTTAATGGTTTCATTTCTGACTGTCTTTTCTTAAAATCCTGAGTGATCTTCGCAATGCATCCAGTTCACCAACTTCTAATCTTTTTTATATTTTTCAGTTAGTCTCCAAATCTCGGATCTGTAGATCAAACTACTTTTTACTAAACTTAATATAACCAGAGAACTACGAACACAGTTGTGTTGTGTTCGTTAGTTCTCTGATATAACGTCAAATTTTCTATTTCTTGTGATATTTTTATTTCGTAGAATGCCATTGAGGTAGGATATCCGGTTTTTGCAGGTAGTTGAAGTCTTGACAGTTTGTTATTGTTCTACTATTGTTCAATGTATTTGCTAGTTTTAGTAGATAATGTAATTTCTTTTTGTTCATGGAGTTAAGGTGATCGTTAAATGGTAAGAGGAAGGAAGCTATGATTATGATGGTTAGACTGTTATATTGGTTTCCCATTACTAATTTGAGGTAATTAGCGTTGTTAAATGTTAAAATAGAATAAAACTGCGTATTATTATGATAAGTTCATTCCCATACTTAAAACATTACGTCTTCCTATGTTAATATTTGCGTGTAATCGAATCTAATTTAAAAAATAAATGTAAAGCAAACATAGTATAAGATCTTGCATTAGTAGGTTCTAATTGGGATAAAGTCAAAGTAAATAGAATACTGAATAATCAAAAAAATATTAAAATAGAATTATCATTTAAGTATTGTCGGAAACACTAAACTAAAATTAAATACATATTGTGATAATTACACAGGGCGAGACATAGCTAGTTAAGAGTTCATTTACAAAGTGTATGCATTATTTAATGTTACGTTAATATTATACGTTGCTCACTCTAATTGTAACATAGTGTTATGAAAAAATTTTTAATAATCGTGAAGATCTTAGTTTGTTTATGGTAAGTTTTATTACTAAATTAATTTTCCCTTGTTATAACAGTATCTGATGTTATGTCAAAAATGAAAGACAATAAACAACATTATAGATCTGTTTAAATTGAAAGTACAAGGTCGTGATGAGTATGAACGTGTATATGTGCGATTATATCATATCTTCTCGGTTCTCATGATTTAGTCTTGATCCTATAATTCTTTAGGATTTTTTTTCTAGAAATTGGTTAGGCGCATCGTTTCAGTTATCTAGACCATAACAATCCTGCAATTTCCTGACTAAATCGAAACATCAAAAATATGTCATTTTAATTACAATCATACCGACAAGTCTCTCAAGCATACTCTCCTCTCCGTCTAAAATTCTTTAAGGATTGTTTGGTGAGAGTGAATATTTGAAACAATAGTTGCTTAAATCATCCCATTTTAATGATCCGTAGGTTATTTTTTTCGGACTAAAGGCGGGATTTTTTTAAAACTGCTATCGATTGTTAGTTGAAGGGCATGGTATGTTAGCGGAGTTAACTATAGATTGTCGATTCCTATTCTTTTATCGGTCAACATGTGCCAATACCCTCTATTACTACATTAATTGTCTACTTGTCTTACTTTTATATGGATATTTCCCTTAGTGATTCTACCTATCGTTGTATACTGAGCGCTACGCCTTTTATCATGTATTCTGTGATTATATTCCTAAACAGATCTGACGGTTCCGAAGATGGCATAAAAATAAATTGATGAAGAAAACTGATAAATAATTTAAGATATATCGATGGTATAGTTGTAATTGCAGACGGTTCTGAGAGCATGCAGCAATTGCTTAACAAGTCAAAAGTTTAATTGAGTTTTATTGAGCTAAAAAAATTTACACTTAGAATCTTAGGAAATTTGTTTTTTTTTTACTATTATAATGTATATAATTGCGACCAGACGAATACCTACGTGAACAAACTGAAATATTCGATGATCATTTTGACTATATGCAAGGCAAATCAAAAACAGATGCAACGTCTATTATAAGATAGCTGATAAAAAATAAAGGAATAAAGAAACCAACGCTCAAATAATATTGATTGATCTTGAGGAAGGATATGATAAAGTTCCTCGAGAGGTTCTGTAGTGCAAAACTCAATCAGAAATGAGTTTCTGGTGACTATGTGAACATTGTGAGAGACATATATCAGGGAGTAACAACTAGGGTTATGGCAGAGGTGAGAGCGACTGATATGTTTACTGTGAAAGTAGGGTTGTATCTGGGCTCAGTACTAGTTCTTCTAACTTCATTTGTATTGGATCAGATAACAAAGAAACTACAGAGTAACATTCCCTGATGCTTAATATATGCTAATGATGTAGTGTTAGTAGGAAATACTGAATGAGATTTAAAACAAAAACTGAAACTTTGTAGAGAAGATCTTGGGGAAAAAGTTGAAAACTTAGATAGATAGATAGCCACCCTCTTGATCTTGAAATTTCATTTAAATAAGTTTTCGCATTCGCGATGTATTTTATAAATACAATTCTTTGCTATTATTTGTTTGGTTTAGTTTTAGTCAAAATAGATCTCAATAGTTAGGGGAAATAATTTAAAAAATACCGTGGTTGGGACTTTAGAATTGCGAATACATGTACATAAAACGTACATCATAAACCGTTTCTATATATAGAAAATAACTCGTTCCTGGTATATTCTCTATAGTTCGAAATTGTATCATCTTCTCCACACACCACTGTCACTCATAGCTCCGGAGACTCACCTCAGTTTCTTTCTAACACTGTCTACATTACCCACTTCGAAATTCTGCGAAAAATCGGCAGGGTGAGCTTATCGAACTCATAAAAAAAGCAGAGAACTGCATATCTTGGTCATGTAATTAGAAACAATAAATACAACTTCCTTCAGCTCATAAAAGAGGGCAAGTTCGAGGTAGATGCGGACCACGACCTAGACTGTTCCGGGTCTAAGAAACTACCCGATTGGAAAGGCTTGGGCTCTAACTACTGCCGAGAAAGCCCTAATGCAGATATGAATTTGCCAAAATGGTGCATGATCTTCGATAGAAGAAAGCACTATAAGATCGTTTTTACTATGGATCGTTGCAATGTAGCCATATTATGCGTTTCTATTAACAGTTGTCTGTCTGTTTATGCAATCAAATGTTTGTTGAAAGATTATATATAATAGTTTTAAATGTGCATAACATTATTCAGTTCTCATTTGAATGAGGTTAATGAGTCTGTCGCGTCTAGGCCATAGTATCATTGTGGTAACTTATCACCTCTCTATCTATCTATATTTCAAGATGTGCTCAGTGTCTATGTAAATATTGTCCATTAGATCTCCAATATAAAATATGTTTTTTTTTTTAAATCTGTTGTATTATTTCTTGGAGGACAAGAGCAGACAAACGCAGTAGAGGAAGACCACCTACACGTTGGGCCGACGACATCAGGCGTATCACTAAAAATTGGCAACAAAGAGCACAAAATCGTGAAGAATGGAGGAGTTTAAGGGAGGCCTATGTCCAGCAGTGGACGTGATAAATAGAGGCTGGATGATGATGATGATGATGTATTATTTCTCCTCCTTCATTTTTAATTTTAAAGTTCCGTGTTGGTTTCATCTGGCCCAGCTGCATTTCCTCATTCTATTCGTAACAAATTGAAAATATTCTAAAACTGTTTTCTTGTGGCATGTCTAAGTTAAGTAATATGTTTATATGATATTAAGCCACAATTAATTGTAATAAAAATTAAATTTTTAAATAACATTTAACGTTTCGATTTCAAACGTTTCGAAATAAGACAACGAAGTTATTGTTTGTAGGTTATGTTGTTAAAAATTGAAACACCACAAGCAATGTAGAAACACTCACAAGAATGGATTCAAAAATGACAAAAACCGTATTCAAAAATACCGTGTGTAAAGGGCTTATGAGAAAAATTAAAAGGATAGGAAATAAGTACATCACACTAAAATTTATATCAACCAATACACTGAGATCCTGTCCAAAACCAAACCCAACAACACAAAAGAATAAAAATACTCCATATATAAAATACCCTTTGAATGCAATAATTTCTATATTAGAGAAACAGCAAGACCACTAAATGTCAGGATAAACGATGAAACATACGTTAAGAACAGAGATTTCGACAGATCTCAAATAAGCAAATATGCCTGGGATAACGAGCACAGATTACAATGGAAAGACGCATCAATAATCATGAAAGAAACAGACATGAAGAAAGAAAAATCAAACAACTACCGACAATAGTGGAGTAAAGGAAGTCGCATACATGATCTACAATTATATACATAATAATACATATGCAACACGCAACACACAGAAATATGATCTACGTTAAACACACTTTATACAAACAAATAAAACACACAAAAAAGTCAGAATTTAATTTTCTGATTAACAGCACCCTCAGATTTTTTGTTAACCAAAAAAAGGCTATTGTCTAGATCTAGAAGATCAAAACTAAGTGAGTCAACCGTCAATTTTGGAAAACATAGTCTACAAAAACAACGACTTGGTTGGTTATACATTTTCCCGTAATTTTTTAAAATATTCCTTTTTTAAAAAAGATTTTCGAAGTTGAAATCGAAATGTGAAATGTTATTTAAAAATGTAATTATCAGTACAATCAATTGAGATTTAAACCCCATATAAACGTAATATTTAACGTAATAATTTGGACACATTTTTAGGACATTGAAGACTCTGTATAGTTAGCTAATTTCATTGCATGTAATTTTTATTATCGATTTTTGGCTCTACCGTTGTGCCTTGTTGTTGTTATCTTTTTAGATTTTTTGCTGCTTCTTCAACAACGTAAAGGCAACACTTATATAGTGTCTTTGTTCAATTTGTATCTATACTGCTTGTAATTACGCTGGATTTGATACCGCCCAATAATTTTTGTCTTTTGTTTCCATGGTCTCTTTTCCTACTTTATTGAGCTTGGGTTCTTAGTATCTTAATTTTTTATTGATTTAAATACGCTCACACGAGTTATGGCTATATTGACGTAAATCTTATGCCATGTTGTTAGATAAAATTTACTAGATCGTAAGAAATATCTCTAAATTTCGTAATTAGATTTAATTTAATCGTAATTTTGTGCAGGATTAAATAACCCTTTTTTAAAGAGCATTTAAAATATAGCTAATATAATAAAATAAAGTATATCTTTTAATAAAACAGGTGATTACTGACTGTATAAGATTGCATACGTTCCATTATAGTATTGTGGTACTTACTGGTTTCACTAAAATAAATGTACTCAACCTGTATATTGACAATTTTAACTATTGAAGGCATAAACCCATTTAATTTTAAATATCATTAAGGCAACATACAACATTAAAAATTGTGTAAACATTCGTTTAATCTTGTGATACAACCGTCAAATAATGGCAACTATTTTAACACTCTGTAGCATATTATTTATCTTTCTTATCAGATTAAGAGGGGACAGCGACGTCATCTTGTCAACACAGCCTCCACGCGCACGTTCCACAGAAGTGATACTGGTGCCTACGCCAATTTTTAATGTGTAATTTTTGCGACAGATATTAAAGTAAAAACAATCGGAATCATAGGATGCATATATTAGTCAGTGAATAATATTTTACAATAGAAGTGATTCATTAATAACTAATTAAAAAAATACATAGTTATGTGACTGTTTTTTCTACTAAAGTTTACTGTGGCTGTGATACTAAAAAATCCGAAATTCGTTTCGAAAATATGTGATAATGACCACGCTAGGAGGAAGTAGAAGAGGATCTCTTAGTTCAAATGCTGGTCATGTTTCCAATTGGTTTTCTTCTCTGAAAAGGGTCAAAAAAACGAAACATAAACCTGAAAGGACATCCAAGAGTGCTTGGGATTTGACGACGTTGTCTCATGGGATCAAAAGACTGGTAGGATAATATTTTTATATCGCTTTTTATTCTAAACTTTTTTTAAGTATAATATTAAATTTCTACAAAAAAAAACTTTATTATAACTTTAGTGGTACTAGACCAAAAGTATACCGGACTTACAGTACAAAGCAGAAAGATAAATTATTTTCTTTCTCGGTTAATTTACAGTAATAAAAAAATGTGCAATATATTCTTGGAGCATTTTCCTTTTTGATTATTATATTTTTTGGAGAGGGTTTTCCAAATACGAATTTTGAAAACGTTTTCTGGGCTGAAAGTCGAAACGTCATATAAAATATTTCTCCTTGCATTTCTAAAAAATGTATTTAAAAATGACAATTTTTCTAATAATTTTTGCAGGAATTTATCTATATGTAGTTATTATTTAGTGTTCAACATAATAGATTAAAAGTTACTGAAATTTTCATTGGGGTAGCGCCAATTCTCTTTGGTTTCTTTTATTTTGATTAGCTGCCATTTACTTTTATATGGATAATTTTATTTAATAGCCCTATTAATTGTGAAGTCTCACTAGAGGTTAAACAAAGTTCATGTCAGGATAAAACATTTGTCTGGTGGAAGTTTTTCGTTTATTTTATTTCAACTGTTGCTTTTGAATTTTGTTGCTTGAATCTTAGTATTTTTGAGTCTTAAAAAATTCGTTTTATATTTTGGGAATAGTAGTGGAATCAGTTCGTGTGTTTGAAGGCAAATACACTACTGCCCAAAATAAACGCACCTCCTTAAATATACTATAACTTTGAAGCTATTTTTCTTCTGAAAGGTTGATTGGATTTCAATTTTTTTTTCTTCCTGTTTCCAATAAATCACTGTAATCTTGTTGTCTGAGAAATATTAATGTTTTACCCGTATACGGGATGTAAAAGTATAGTTGTTTTCTCATTTTATTTTGTAATCACCTGTGGAATTTATTAGAAATTTTATTAATATTTTAAGATAGCTTTATCATTTCCAATCATTTTCGTAAAAAAATCATCTCGTTATCTTTATTATCAAAAAAGAAAAGTACATTCAAAACATTACGTGATTTTCTACTCTCCAAAATTACCATAACTAGTATCATAATTTTTAAACTATTTTTCTTTTGAATCTCCTTGATAGAATTTCGGTAATTTTTTTTCGTATTGATGGTCTATTTTATTTATTTTGACGCACAACAGGCCGTTAAGGCCTAGGGCATTTTTTTTTTAAATAATCCATAATTATAATTACAATTATTTTAAACAAAACTTTAACTTAAATATGTATATACAACATTCTTAACTACTCTGAAGGACCTGGTGGACAATATTTCTCCATTCGCTTCTATTTTGTGCTTTTCTTTTCCAGTCCCTCACCTTCGCGTGTTTAAGGTCTTCCTCCACTTTACTTATCCACCTCGTTCTGAGTCTACCTCTTCTTTTGGGTGCGATTAGTTTTCTGGTTATTACTAGTTTAGGCATTATGTTTGCTGCCATTCTTTCCACATGTCCCAACCATCTGATTCTTTGTGACTTGACGAACTTGGTAATTGTAGGTTCTTTGTATGAAGCCATTAATTCATTGTTGGTTCTTCTCTCCCAACCATCTTCTGTCTTCCGTCCTCCGAATATGCGTCTCAATAGTTTCCTTTCCCATCTTTCCAGAGTATCCTCTTCCTTCTTGTTTAATGTCCATGTCTCACCGGCATATGTTACTGTGGGTCGAATTACTGTATTTATGTTTTCTGTGAAATGTCAAAATTGTAGTCCTATACGGGGTGTATAAATAAAGTGTTTTCTCTTATTCTTTCTCTTATTTTGGAACACTTTGTTTGCTAAATAGCTTTAAAATCATGGTACATTAGAGGTGGTGCGTTAATTTTGGAGAGTAGCATATAAATTGTAATCCTAAAACCTCCAAATAAACGTATTTTTAACTGAAATTGTTGTTAATTCCTGTTAAAGATAGTAAATAATATTAAAATTCCACGAAAATAGCTTCCGAACAAGATAAATTGTAAAATTCTGGACCGTATTAACGGATGTAGTTATTTTTTGCGTTTTGGTTATTTGGTTTCATTGACATTACTAAAACATATATTACAAAACAAATAGAATTGAAACAATGTTCTTCTTCTTTTTCTCATAGCACAACAGTCTAAATTCTACTTTAGCTCCTATAATTTCCATTTCCAAAGTTTGCGGTCGCATGCCGCTCGTCTTATACGTATGTTCACGACTTTTTCACGACGTTATGACACCACTAATGTTTTTTGTGGTCCGCCTTTTAGTCTTCTGCCCCTCCTTTTGGTATTCTGCCCTGTATTTTATTATTTACAGGTCCTCTGCGAAAGACTTGTCAACCATCTTCACTACATGACATTGATTCAATTTCTTTGATCGGCCCAAAGATCTTTCTTGAATGTGCTCTTTTAATTTTTGCAGTGTACAGTTTGGTAGCGGATTAAATCAGTCAGCGAGAAATAAATAATATTGCCCTCTATTATTCCTTTTTGAATTCTGTTTCTAGGCTATACGATTCGGTCCTAGATATGGGAATCTTTTTACTGCTTCAAATTCTATAAATTCTATTTTAATATCCGCTTGTTTTTGTTTTTGTATTTTATATGTTTTATTGTATTTCTAATCCAATCTCGTTGGGTGCTCTTTTCAGTTTTGAATGTATTTTAGTTACGGCCTCAGTTCTATGGGATACGATATAATGTCATCGATATAGACAGCAAGCTGTAGTGATTTTTTTCTTCGCGATTGGCTCTTCCGACATTCAGCGGTCTTCTGACATACTCAAGTGGCAGATTAAGCAATATCAGGGCCAGCTCATCGCTTTTAGCCCTCATGATTAATTAAAAGTCTTCAGTATGGTCACTGTATACGTGAATCGTTATTTTTACTATTATATGTATATAGGGAAAAATATAGTATAATGCAAATATACTATATTTTATAATCGGATATATTTCGAGACTTTAAAGCGTTGTAGGATGTTATGTGATCGGCTTATCGTTCGTTATTGATATACAGGTTTGTTTAAAATAGATGAAAGTATTATGTTTTCCCAAGATTTAATAATTTAGACTATTTCAAACTATATCATAGTCCATTTCCATCATATTGATAGCAAATTATGTATGCAAATCCCTAAATTGTTGATACGGGTGACTCAATGAAAAACAGATATTTGTCAACAAGTTTACAGAAGTATATAGGAAAACAATTTTCAATTGAGTATGACCACTGTACTTAAGTAGAGATAACCAGACCAATGAACTAATACGTAGAATAGGGTTGACATGGGCAGCTTATGGAAAGCTAAGAGATGTTTTCCAATCAGCCCTTCCAATCTGCTTGAAGAGAAAAGTCTTCGATCAATGTGTGCTGCCAGTTCTAACCTATGGTGCGGAGACGCTAACACTTACTAAGACGTCCGCAAACAAAATTCGAACAACACAGAGGGCAATGGAACGGTCCATGTTGGGATTAACCCTGAGAGACCGAATACCCAACACAGAATTGCGCCGTAGATCGGGAGTAACCGACGCAATCAAAAGAATATCAACCTTAAAATGGAACTGGGCAGGGCACGTCGCGAGAACGAAGGACGGCAGATGGACAAAACGCATTCTTGAGTGGAGACCCAGACAAGATGCCTTTAGAAATAGAGGACGACCACCAACAAGATGGACGGATGACCTGAAACGGACACATCAAAATTGGATGCAGGCGGCTCAGGACAGAAATTTGTGGGGTGAACTACGGGAGGCCTATGTTCAGCAGTGGACGAGTATGGGCTGAATGATGATGATGATGATGATGATGACCACTAGGTATAAAGGTTGGAGCAGAATAGAATACAATAGTTTTGGGGGTTACTAATCCCTAAATAAAGTTGCCAGTGTCGGAGTGATGGAGATTAACAGGTACTAATGAATTTGCAAGAAATGTAAGATGTTTATTTTACTGGTTATGTATAAAATAATTTGTGGCCGTAACAGGGGCCGATTTGTAAAAAGGTGAATATTATTTTAATCAAATTCCATTTCAGATTCACTGCTTTCTTCAGAATCTAAGGAATCTTCAACTTCAATGTTAATTATTACCGGTTCCAGCATTGCATCAGTCATATTATCCAAATTCCACATTTTATTTTCTTCTTTATGAGCATGACTAACAGCATTTTTCCAATTTTCTGGAGGTACTTTTGATAAGGAATATTCTAATAATTGTTGTAAGTCTTCTAGTTTAAAAGATTTGTTGTTGCGTCCGACTTACCTTTTACTTGAGACCATATATTTTCTATCGGATTCAGATCACAGTGGTATACGTAAAATAATTACATCACGGTTTAATGCCATTTCATCAATTATATATTTTTTATAAGCTGCTTTATGTTGCCTTACAATAGGTAATAATTCCTTTTTTGTCGAATTCTCCTTGTACTCAATTGCGTGTTTATCCAACCATTCGATTATCTCTCCTTTTTTCCATGCCGTTGTTGGCAAATTTTCTGCTAGTCTTGAATGGTAACTAGCATTATCCATGACTATGACAGAATTTTTTGGAATTAAATCAAACATTTGCTCAAAATATTCTTCAAAAACGTCATCAGTCATTTCCTCGTGGTAATCTTTGGTTGATTTTGAGGCAAAACTTAATAATCCACCATTGACAAAACCGTATTTGTTTCCAATATGGGTTATTATGAGTCGGCGTCCTTTTCCAACGAGAATATTGTTTATTTTAGTAGATACACCTTCGATGAATGCCTGACGGGAACTTTTCACATTTGTATCAACCCATAGATATGGTACAGTATGACCTTTATTTAGCTAAGTCTCGTCCAAATAAAAAATTGTTTTCCCTTCTTCTCGGTACTTGTTAATAGTTCTTAGATAATCTCGTCTCCAACATACAATGTAATCTTTTTCAATTAAAACGGATTTTCTTCTATTTTTTTGCCAACGAAATCCCATCTCTCTCAATAGTCCCCATAATTTCTTGTCGCTTATGATTGCTAACTCTTCGTTTTCTCTAATTAATGTTTGGATTTTGTCCGATGTTGAAAATTCTTTGTTAAAAAAAATGAGTGGACGCTGCGTCTTATCATGTTTTTATGTATTTCTTCAATTCACAAGGGTTTACTCCCTCCACTCTTCTTGGGAGATGAAACAGTTCCTCATTTTCTTTCTTTTAGGAATCTATAAATTGTTGCTTCTCAAACTCCTGTCATATTTGAACACATGTTAACAATTTCACGAACATTACTTAAAGGGCGTTGATGTACAAGTGCATTGTGTACATTTAATATTATATTTTTCTCTCTTAGACTGAAGGCACCTTTAAAACTATACTTAACCGGGATAAAACCTGTTGTCGACGTCATTTTTAAATGCAAATAACAAAATATCGACACCAAAAACGTAGGTAGGTAAGACATGAACAATGTACATCTACAAACTAAATGGAAGATGCAAACAATTTCTAATTTATATTATTGGCATAAGCTGTAATGTGGCATAAAAACTACTTAAACTATCATTAGTGAAGCCTTATCAGTAATTCCAGGTAATCGTTCAAAGAAGGTATTCTTTTTGTGTCATGCGATAACTTGTATAGAAAACAATAATCACCTTTAAATTACTGTTTACCTTAATTTATTTCGTGAAACATTGAATTCTCTCGTTAATCACCCGTGTATAATTAACAATAATCGTGTGGCATATATACCGACGTTTTTTTGCGCACTAAAAAGGTATAGTGAGATTAGTGGACACTTATTTTACAGAAGATTTTTTAAAAGATAATGAATTGTTGACGGCATCTTAAAATATTGATTTTTTTTTATTTATTTCAAAACAAGTATAGGGTGACGCCTATGGTTTTTTGACCTGTTGAGGATTTGCATACATAATGTGCTATCAATATGATGGAAACGGACTATAGTCAATAACAAGACCCATTATTTACTTTTCTTGCTAATTTTATCACTTTTCATTGTCAAGTAAATGTGTCAATATTTTCTTGAAGCTGGTTACATCGTCTGTTTTTCGACTATTTTTATTATTCGATTATACTAAGTGGCCCATTATAAATTATATTTTGAAAATATTATTATTGTTTTGAAAATGTTGTGTACTATTGTACAAGGTTAAATCAATTAATATGTACCTCGATGGACAACATACCCTTCGATGCGTCTGAGCTCGCTTCTAAGGTGCTCAATATCCTCCTGAGGTATCTCGTTATATACCCTAATTAACTCCTCCCGAAGTGTTCCCAAAGTTTGAGAGGATGCTCTAAATTCAAAAGTCTACGACCCATAATGTTCTACACGTGTTTAAGGGGGGATAAATCTGGGGATCCCGGGGGCAAGGGCAAAAGATGACTCCAGTCTGTTGAAAGAAGTCCGTGGTGACGTCTTGCGTTATCCTGCTGAAATATTGAATGTTCGAGTGTTTAAAGGTAGTTCGTTGAGCAGTCACGTTTCTTCTGACGAAGATTACAGGTGACCTTGAACCATAAGCGATGGCACCAGACACCTTAACTCCAACAGTGCGGTGCACGTGCCGTTCGATAAAAAACTGTAGATTTTGTATTTCCCCACATCGTCTTCTGACCCTGGTGCTGCGATCATGCGTCCCTAAACAGAATCGAGATTTATCACTAAAGATAACCCCATTCCATTACTGGTCTCAAGCCACTCGTTCTGTCCACCATAAGATGATTAGGTGTAAGAGGTAGCACCCAGTGTGGCCGAATGAAAAAATGCCAAAACTGCAAATTTGACGATAATTTGTTAACATCCCAATTGGTTTTCCATGTTCTGCAAACCATTGATTTACAATAGACCTGGTACTGGAGAAGCGGTCTCTTAGCGCCATCAACCTTAGGCGGCGATCTTAACGCTTCGTTGTTCTTCGACGTCGCTTTGTGCCCTTCGATCTTCGTTATTGGCCTTCTTGATGCCATACCCGATAACATCTTAACACATAAACTTAAAAGTGGAAATTTTAGTGGTTAGCAAATTTAGAAAAAAATAATAATAACGAACACCTAAACCTATATGGCTGAAATTCTAAGCATTTCTAGTTTTTGCCAAGATAAGCCTGTGTACCAAATTTTAGTGAAATAAAATACTTTATAATGGACTTTCGGATTTCTATATCACTTAATATAATATTAAAATATCTCAAATTATAGTTTTTCCCGCTTTCTATTCAGAATAACATATTTCCTAAAAATTCAATGGGGTATAAAGATAAGAGAGAGTTTCCTACCGCCCCTGTCGCATCTGTTTTCTTCGATGCCTTAACCTCTCATTATTTGCCTTAGATTCTCTTATCAGGCAATTGACAGCCTTTCTCTTGTCTACAGAGTCTACTTCGTCTTTGATGTGGTGTGTAATCTATTGCTTGCGTTTGGTTTACGTGACCATACCACTAGTTGTCTAGTTTCAACTCTGTCTAGAGTGGAATATACGGCATTTGTCCCACTTCTAATATCTTCATTTCTTATATGATCATTTTGGGTATTACATGATAGGCTCTACCAAGGTTCGATATATTGTAATTTTAGTTCATTGTCTAATATATCGACCAATGTAAAGGGTTTAAAATGAGTATCGTTTTTTGGGCCTCCTTATTCAATTCTCTGTAACTCCTCGTAGTTCCTTTCTTTGGATATTATACACCCGAGATATTTGTACTCTTTACATATTTTAATACTTCTTATTTCTAACTGAATCATTCCCTATTTTTGGACATTATGTCAATGACATAATCATTTTAAGACCCTACTCTTCATATTTTGTCTTTAATTTGCCAGCCAAAAACAAAGTAGTTAGACATTTACCACTAGACTTTCGTCATTATTTAAAAGATTTTTTTTAATGGGTCTTCCGTAGTGTCGTATTTTAACTCCATTATTTCTTTTAATATCCGGCCGTACAACCACTAAAAGGTAAACATTTGTTGAAACAGTTTATTTTATAGTACTTAAATAATACAGTTCAATATGCTTTTACAGATTTTTTCGGTGTTATATAATGAATATTCCTGCTTTTTGAACACTCTAGAAGCCAAGTGGAGGTTGAGTATTTACTGGTACGTCCCCTCGGTACCTTGAGGTTTTTTTTTATCATACAACAAGTATTGCAACAAGTGCAACATAGAAACATTTACCAAAGCTTCAAATGTTCATTTTGAATTGTTCTATACTTTCTAGTAACCAAACTGCTAACATGTACGGCTCAATTTTTTTTTCAAACTCTTATAAACAAATTAATTCAACACTTTTTTACGAACATTTTTACTATAAACTACTATTTTAACTTTTTTATTTATAATGATATAGTAATATGTATCTCTGCATCTACATGGAGTTTACTGATGTATTCGCTGCTAGTTTACCGTGCGCCCCAGTATATTTTGGTTAAAAATGAACAGAGAAACATTTACCAAAGCTCAAAATGTTCAATTTTAATTCTTATATAACTTAAATTAGCCATATTTTCAAAATCTATACGTTAATTTTATTTAAATTTCTTATAAACAAATTAATTCGCAATTTTTTAGTGAGATTAACTTTTTTATTAATAAAGATAAAGTAATTTTGCAAAGTTTTTTTAAAGCGAAACATTTACATTTAAAAAGAGGGGATTTTGAAAGTTAATTGCCCGTATGAAAGCTGAATTATACTTGGAAAAGCCCTATCGAATGCCTATGTTGCAATTGTTTTTCACGAAATTTGTTATTCTAAAAATCGGATCAAAGTTTACCAAGCGCTATTTTGTTCATTTTTTCAAAAGGAACATTTTTCATTTGGGTAAAATTCAAGATCTGTAATAGTTTAGAGATGAACTCATTAAACAATTTTATGATGATTGTATCTTCTACAATCAAATGAACAAGATACCAAAGGGACAAAAAAGTGCATACTCAGCACCCCCTGGCCGTAGACTACAAAGAAAGCATTTTGAATAAAACTTATAATTTAAATATTATGAAATGTACTTTTCTACTTAACATTTTTCAAAATTGTTCGCTGCTAATTTGATATGATATCTGAGCATATTAAATCGATAATATTTTTACTCTAATAATCAGATGTATTATTTTATACAGATGGGTAAATTAATAGAGTTTTTAAAATTATCAGTTTCATAACATTAATGATAACACGATATCTAGTTAGTTAAATCTAAACGAATTACACATAAGTGTATTAATCGCTTTATTTAGTAAACGTAATAATTAACATACTGCATAAATTTCCTATAAATAGTAAATACTTGAACGCTCATACTGAATTAAAAAAACAGTCTGCAGACATTCCTTAATAGGATTTCGAACAGATTTTTTCAAGCGATTCTTTGCTTCTAGTTCTCATTTTATCCAGCATTTAATGAACCGCATCTTTGATTGAACAATGTACCTTTTGAAAACGTTGTCATGTTCATACTGTAATCATTAGTTAATAAATGTAGAAGCAAAGAGTACATTTTGTGGACCGTCACCTGCTGTTAAAGTAGGACATTATCATCTAGAGAAAAATATTTAGGCTTCTTCTGATTCCGTCTGTGTTCGAAAAAAAATTATAATGGAAGTCTTTTTATATGGAAGAAGGAAAAGGAACGATCATTCGTTTCAAGTAAATAAGGAAGAAATGTGCTAGTTTTGGGATTGCTATTAGCGAGTCAATGCCATTCTCTACTAGAAGAAAAACAAAGAATAAAATGGTTGCGTATATATCCCGATGAAATACAATATGAATGCAAAAAAATTTTTGAGTTAAAATGCTAACCTTTACTTTTAAAATTCGTATATTTCAGTTATGTAAATGTCGTAATCCCTTACCTACAGCGATTTAGGCATACAGTTATTAGATTTAGGTCTCATTTAGGAAACATTACTTAGAAACGAGACAAGCGAAGAACCATTGCGTCAAATTATACATAGCCCTAGACACATAGAAATTTAAGATACATAAGAGTTGATTTATGCACTCAAAACTGCACTGCAGAGAGTAGGAAAGTGAGTGGGGGCAACTTGGAGTACGCAGAAAAAGTTGATTCGGCGGTGAAAGTTGAAACTTTTTTGTATATTATATTCGGGAGATCATGATGCAAACAAACATGCTGATTATGGTAGTATCGTCATTTGGTCTTTGTTAAAACTTTATTCAAACAATTTTTTTAAATAAACAAATAATTAAACAAATTTTACTCCGAATTAATTTCTTTGATATAATATGGAAGATTACTTGGAAGCGAATATATTAGTTTTCAAGTAAAATAGTGAATAAAAAATGAGTTTAAAATTTATTACTTATGACGCAGTATTCTCAGACATTGGGTCTACCTGCTTCCAATCTCCATCCTTGACCTGGCGGCTGTTCTCTTTCCTTCTTTTATAAAAGAAAAATAAGAGAATTTATAGCGCGTTTCTCAGGAAACTAGAACATTACGTCACTATCCCATATCTTTTATATTGTAACAATAAGAGAACGCAGAAGACAGAGGAGCACTGGGCCAGCGAAAGAAATTTAGAAGAAAACTGTCCCAGCGATTTGCAACGGACACTTTTAAATTGTAAAATCTTGCATTTACATACATATAATATAATTACCTTACCTTTGTTTTGTTTAATTGTGCAATGAATATAATTATTTGTTTATTTAAATAAGTTTGTTTACTTTTACAAATTTCTAATAAGTCACCAAATTATGAAAAAAAAAATCCGAATCTTTCTCTCTCTCTCTCCCTCTTTCTCCCTCTCTCTCTCTCTCTACTCTCTCTACTCTCTCTACTCTCTCTCTCTACTCCAAAATGTGCATATATATATAATATATATATATATATATATATATATATATATATATATATATATATATATTATAGTCAAAGGTTGATACGCAGTCTCTTCCCGGTATGACTACTCGTAGTTTATTCTAGGTTTGACCGAAGCTAATTGATTAAGCCATTATCAGATACGATACGATGAAATTTTAGTATATCGGTATAGTATCATCGGTTTTTTCTTGCTAATCCTTTCAATTTCTGATTGTATTTCTGAGTATTCCCAAACTCAGTTTTTTTTTCGCAGTTGGTCATTCTGAATTATTTGGTATTAATATAGATTTATAATGTAGTTATATAGCCGAAGGAGACTTTCTGTTAAAAGCGAATAAATTGAACTCTCCTAAAGAGCCGTAGAGGGAATGTATGTATGAGAATGTCTATTAAATTTTTATTTTTTAAAACGTATATCAGAGTATCATATAGTGGATTGCATAAATGAGTTTTGACAATTGTTTGATATACTGACAAAAATTTTATAGATTTTGATTTTCAATTACTGAGTGTTATTTCAAAAGAGAATGTAAAACTGCGATGTCACAGATAACTTGCTGTTGAACATAATGTATGTTTTCTGCTTATTCTATTACCTAATATTGACTTCAAATTCCTGGTATTGTGTTTCATCAGCTTTTTCAGATAAGCTGTATGTTTTCGTCAATAGTAAATAAAACCCCCTCGGTATATAAAGCGTAGGTAATTTTAATGTCTAAACCAGCCATGTGTGCTAGATAAACATCGTTTATAATAAATACGCTGGAGTTAGATCACGTAGGGTGAATACAATGTAGAAAGTGTATGGCGGCGTTAAAATTAGCTCTACTAGCCAGAGTGTGTTTATTGAGAGTAAAATTAATGAATGAAGGGGAAAATTCGAGTGGAAGTGATAGAGAGCTTTTTTCAATAAAAGCCGATAATATTTTATGACAATAATCATTTATAAAATTATAACGTACTGTTTATTTAAAACAAAATAGCAAATCTTATCTGAATGTGTTGTGTTGGTACAACGAATAATTACAAAACAACTTGAGTACCAATTTATTTGATATGAAGTACGCACAAATATGATCCGTATCCAGAAAGTGGAACTGTCTGATACTTCACTTCTATTTTTTAAGGTTTCCAATTGATAATTTTTGCTGCTTGTTTATTAGTAGTAAATGATATTTTCCGCAGAATTAATATTCGAGTCGAAATTAAAACTATACAATTTTTTGACCTTAAACCCTTATACTACTATCACCAATATTCATAATCAAATTTATAGAATATTCTAATAAAAGTTTTAACTAAAAAATCCTTTATAAGAAGGTATATTTATTTTGAAATAATCATTTGGAGCTGCATCACAGAACATTTTCGTAATGAATATTCCATCATCAGTGCTGCTACCTGGAATAACTATTACCATTTTAATTAAGACAAACGTAAAGCCACTAAGTGCATGGGTAAAAAACCTTTAAATGTTATTAAATTGGTTTGATATTACATTGTTGCTGATAATTTATCATGATAATAAAAATCAGTATGTTGGCTTTAAAGCGTAATTTACTCTGAAGGATTATGTTAACAAATTATAGAAAATCATATTGAATAGATGCGATGAAATTACAATTTTTTTTAATTATAGTTAAGCAAACATCAACACATACATTTAACAAGGCCCTATATGTTTTAAATCAACATTTGGTACCTAAAAAATAAGATGTTAGATATGTGTAAAACACTGAGATATTAATTATCAAAGATTGATGTGTAAACTGATTTATATGTGGATACATAAAATATAGAAAACTAACAAAAGAAATGTAATTTAATGTGGGTGAATGCATGAGTGAATATATGGATTAATTAGATATTTCTGTAATTTTATATCACCTGGGTATAAGTTGTTTTAAATGAATAAATTTTAAAGGAATTGTGAAAAATTAACATTTGGTACCTGAGAAATTTAATGCGTGTAAAATTTTAAGTTATTAATTATTAAGAAAATGGGTGTTGACTGATTTATGTATGCATTCGTAAATATGGAAAACTATCAAAATTGATGAATGAAGGAGGACTTTATTTAGCTAAACAACAAGTTGTAATTTTATAATGGTATTGTTAGGAAGAGTAATAACTGAAAAGAGACAGATCTTTAGAGGTGCAACACCAAAACATCAGAAGAATATGTGAAGAGGAGAAAATGGAATTGTATTATAATAGTAGTGAAGGGGAGATGTTAATTAAAGTAATAATGGTGAAACTGGTTTGGATGTTACTGTAATGTTGTATTAAATAAATATAAGTTCTATTATGTGATTGGACTTTAAACGAATTTTGAAATAAACTTCGTATATAGGTAGAGAAAATGATCAGAATATCAATTAGTTAGCCTAATAAGCCACACTCTTATAATTTCCCTAAGAATACTTCATAACAGAATTAGACGCAAATGCGAAGAAGATGTGAACCAGTGAGGCACTTTTGCGCTTAACATCCTATTACAAAAATGCAGTGACCAAATAAAATATGTATTTACATGTAACGTGGACTTCGAAAAGGCATTTGATAAAGTACAGCATGTAAAATTAATGAAAATACTGAAAAATATCGGAATAAAAAAAATTTGTACTGGAGTCAAACTGCTATCGTAAAAATTGGAGATAACTACATTGACGAAATCTCCATCCATACAACGAGGAGTCAGACAAGGTTGCATTTTCTCGCCAACATTTTTCAATGTTTACTCGCACCAGTTATTTAAAAAAGCACTTAAGAGACAATCATATGGAATAAAAATTAACTACTTAATGTGATTAGATATGCAGACGATACACTAATTCTGTCAAATAATATTGAAGGTCTCCAATTTCTGCTTGATCGTATTCACGAGGTAGGAGAGGAAATGGGCATTCAAATAAACTCAAGCAAAACAAAATTTTAAGTCCTGACCCACATCCCGATGCAAAGCTTCAGTTAAACGGAGTCCAAGTTAAGTTAAGTTAAAAGTATCGATCATGAACAAAATTGAAGCATTTGGAAATGTGGGTTCATAGACGAATGCTGAAGATACCTTGGACAGCAAGGAAAACTAATGAAGAAGTACTAAAGAGCGTCAACAAAGATATAGAATTGCTAACGACTGTTAAACATTGAAAAATATCTTATCTGGGACATATAGTAAGGGGAAGTCGATATAAAATATTACAACTGATCCTTAAAGGCAAAATAGTGGGCGGTAGAGATGTAGGAAGGAAACGAGTTTCTTGGTTGAAGAACATTCATGAATGGATTCGGATATCAAATGCTTGACAATTATTCCATATTGCAGAAGATCGAGAAGCCTTCGCAATGGTGATCGCCAACGTCGGATAATTCTGATATGTCACGCAAAGAAAAAGGAGATAGGTAAAGAAGATTGAATATAAATAAGGAATTGAGTATGATATACAGATCGTAGCCAATAACGAATTTGATCCAAACATTATCAACAAACTCGTTATTAAAAGACAACTTATAGTTGGAAGAGGCTGTCTTCCCCAGAGAGCTAACCATCAAATCCGTTTATTCTTCCAACAGTGGTGATGCAAAACTCTGAGATATGAGATAATACGTTTCACATTCACTATCCATGAATGGATTTTTACATCAGCTATGGATGTAATTCAGCTGGGAAAATGGACAGAACACTTAATCGGAAGACAGGAGAAAGATGGAGAAAATAGTACACTTATCTAGTAACTTTTAACATACCAATGATAAAGGGGGTAGAACAAGAGCAAAATGGAAAGATAATAAGATATAACCAAAGCTGATGGAACACATTGAAAGCGGAGAATGTTAGAGCGGGACAATTGGAAAAACCTTGGAAAGGCGAATACCTATT
The DNA here is from genome assembly GCA_918026665.1 of Diabrotica balteata. Taxonomy (NCBI): domain Eukaryota; kingdom Metazoa; phylum Arthropoda; class Insecta; order Coleoptera; family Chrysomelidae; genus Diabrotica; species Diabrotica balteata. The sequence continues at coordinate 92,411,992 of OU898281.1, read as the reverse complement.
CAGAAATGGAGTACTTGAGATGTTGGAAAATCATGATTATGATGAAATTCTTTGTATACATAGAAAGCTTAGTTCAAAAAAAGATTATCTTCATGTTTTTCATGCTAAATTGTGATAATTTCTTATCGTAGTATTTTTGTTAATCACGCAATTACTATTACTGTTTCGTTTCTTAATAATGACAATCTGCATAACAATAACATTGTACCACCTAGTACTTGTTTTTCTGTGGACCGAATCAATAAACTATGGAAATGTATAAACACATGTAAGATAGAGGTCAAAACCATATTTACTTTTTCGAAATTTACTATATGTATAAATACATTGTTATTATAGCATATTGCGATGCGGAATGAAAATAATCAAAACATGAAACAAGATTAAATCGCCATTGGTTGACCCTGAATAGTTAGCGCTGTTTAATAAAATTGTACTCCTATATTTAACTATTAGTTGATTTAGTTAGAGGAAATTCAGAGTAGAGCACGTGTATCTAATGTTAACTACCTCAAAATAATTTGACCTCTCGTCAAGATTGTGTAAATAGGCTGAAGGTATGAATGTACTTTTATCTATGATTAAATCGGTTCAAAAAATGATCAATATCTAATCATAATAATTATTGCACTATTTTTAGTTATCGAAATATTTCTTGAACCATAATTTTATTTTTATAGATACATCTGTTTGCTTTTTGAATTAAAATTGAAATTGAAATGAAACGTCAATAAACTTACTTTAACCGTTAATTTTGACTTATTCCCATTTAAATAGTAATTATCTGTTAGCTTTATTTTAAATCTGAATGCAGAAACAATTAGTAAAGCACTGAAAACTCTTTTGATTGAAATTAAAATGAAACGTCAATAAACTTACTTTAACCGTTAATTTTGGCTTATTCCCATTTAAATAGTAATTATCTGTTAGCTTTATTTTAACAAATCTGATTGCAGAAACAATTAGTAAAGCACTTAAAACCGCTCTCTTCTAATGTTTTGCAAAATTTTCTATTTCCACACCAACAAGTTTTTTTTTCTTAATTTTGTAACCTCGGAATCTTTTTTGGGTGGTGCTAGAAAGATCACCAATGGAGATACTGCGAACGGCAGCCAGATGGTTGGTGGAGAGCGAGTCGTGGGTTCGAAACTAGCTTTTGGAACCGGGAATGGATCCAACGGAAGAAATAGGTAAAGATAGGATAAGAGATATTAGAAAAGATACAGAAATAAACAAAAAGATAGATGGGTAAAATTACCAAAGATAAGAGAAGATAGAAACAGGGCGCCACTCAATTTTTTGGGGTTAAGGAGAAAATTAAGAAAACCTTAGAAAAGAAGAGATAAGAAAAGATATTTAGGTTCAGAGATCAAACTCAAGGAAAGATACCAACAGTAAATTATCAAATAAATCTGGTCAACGCAATATATAAACAAATAATAAATATATTAGGTATTACACTTACTTACCTACGAAATTTAATCAGCCTGATCTTTCTACTGGTCAAAAGCATAGTAATATTTAAAGATAGTAATTGTTCAGAGCTATTATTTTATCAGGGAACTTGTTAGGAGCCGACAAATAAAATACATGCATAAAACAATAACAATATATTAAACACAAAATTATGATTCTGCTAAATGCAACACAAGTAATAAAAATACACAACTATAAATGTGTTATATATGTATAAAATTAAGCAATAATGTAATAAGAAAATACCTTTACCAAGATATATAAGGCAATCATATACAAATATAGTTTGGCGTATCTCGAGATATCATAGGAAAGATAATGAACAAAAATTATAGGAAATACAAAAGATAGCAAAAATTACTTAACTCTAAATGTACAAAAATACAAAAAGGTTACAGAAATAAAAACATAAACCAAACCGCACTTGGTGAAGTCAATTAACAATCTCGCACTATTATTTAATAAAAAACTGAGACTTGTATGTTCATAGGTATTATTTATAGAAATTTATTGAATGGTTCTTTTACATTCAAAAATCGGAAATCTTCAGGTGAAGATATAAATGATACGTCCAGATAATGGCAGGTGATATGGTACCATACCATATTACTCGCCCAGATAATTGTAGACAAAGATTACTTACAGTAGATCTTGACGAAGGCAGCTTACTTCACTGAATTTAATACTTTTCTGGTACTAAACACTGAATTTAATAACCATTAAAGGTAGTGTAGAACTATATATAATTTAATATAGTCTAAGGAAAGAAAACTCAAATATGAAGTGTACACACACTTAGAAAATAATTCACAAAGACGATACGATAAGAAATAAAGTGAGCAAAGCGTAACCGAGATATTTGCCTTAACTCAACAACGGCCCACCAAAAAGTCTCACGAGATATTACCTCACTCAACAACTGCCCACCAACAAGTAACACGAGATATTACCTCACTCAACAACTGCCCACCAACAAGTAAATTAGTTCTACTCTAAATTTCACCAACTGTCCCTGAAAAAGGAAGAAGAAAATATTCCCCCACGAGAAGATAGGACAGTTGTATGTGTTTCTCAGAAGGTAAGGCCTTAACGACTACTGGAAAGTTTGAGGTAAAATAATCGGTATTAACAATTGGACATAAGAAACAGACAATACTTGGGATTAAGTTAGTGTCAAAAGATATGGGCCTTCGACGAAAATTACCAATTTATGAAAAGGAAACTGCATACCGGAAAGCATTTGTTCTTTTCATACAGAGTATTAAGACTGAAGGATTAAAAACCTTTCTTAATTAGGGAAGTCCATTTTAGCTTGGTATCTACAATATTATCTTCCTATCGTAAACACGGGGATTCCTAATCACCGGCGTATCGCACGGGGGTAAAAGGAATTAAAAATAATTTAATATATTAATAATAAAAAAAAATGTTACAATTTTTTTTATACAAATTTACTGTCACAATTGATATATTTAATCGTGTTAGATCTCCGTTGTTTATATTTACTTATTTGTTTTATATAACTAGATATTAACATGTATCGGTATACACGTTTTTTCCATAAAAATTATATTTTTTTTTTACTTTTGGTACTTTTTGGTTACTTACTGGTATTTTTTAGGTACTTTTGTACCTATGTTTTGGTACAAAAACCACATAAAATGTAACAGAACGTTGAGTTCCTGCTATGACCTCTATTATTATGAAATACACTACAGTAGAGATAGTATATTTTCTAAAGGACTATGAGTCAGTCATGCATGCGCGAAGTACAAATTTATGCTTCGACCGTACAAATTCTAATAATTTTAGACTAGCCGGCGCGCAAATATTTTCAAGATCATAGCCGCTTAGAAAATCCACAAGCTATATCTTCTGGCCATACCCAAAGTTAGCTGATAAATTTAGTATTGATCAATTGCAACCACTTCCTATACAGACAAAAAATCAGCTCTTCGCGTTCATTAAAAATGATTCTGATGCATAACATGTCTCTGAAGACCATACATGCTCATCTGCATATTATGCATTATTTCTTAATTATGCAATTATATTCAAAAAACCATGGAATGTAATCATTTGAAAACCTTCGATCATTAGGTCAATTCAGATGTATTAAGCTTACACATTTCTGGCTCCTCGATTTTCTGTAAAATTACCGTCTTTATGTTGTTTCAAAACTTCTTCTTCTTCTTTTTATATAGATATGACTGTCTGTTTTTCAATGTGCCTCCAGTAAGTTGTGATTCCATCTTTTTCATGGTCTTCCTACTGATCGTCTTCCTATTGGGGAACCGTCTTTTGCCGTCTTTACTACTCTATTCGTTGTCATTCGGCTTATATGATCGTTCCATTCTACTCTTCTATTTCTTACCTAGTTTTTGATATTCTCCACCTTACATCTATGTCGTATGTCTGTACTTCTAGTTCTGTCCCATAGTGTCTTACCATCAATTTTTCTAAGTGTTTTCATCTCTGCTGTTTCTAACATCGTTTTTCTCCTCCTGTGTCAGGTCTTGTTTCTACTGCGTATGTCATTATTGGTCTGATGACTGTTTTGTAAATTCTGCCTTTCGTTTCTTTCCCGATATTTTTATTTCTCAATATTGTTTCATTTAGGCAGCCTGTGGCTCTGTTTGCTCTATTCACTTGATCTTCCACTTCGATTTCGAGCTTTCCGTAGCTAGATAATGTGATGCCTAGATATTTAAACTGCATCACTTGTTCTATTATCTGACCTTCCAGCTCCAATTTACATCTTAGTAAATTTGCTGTTGTAACCATGAATTTTGTCTTTATTGGCGAAATTAACATGTTAAATTTTCTGGCGGTTATATTAAATTGGTGCAGCATACGTTGTAAATCATCTTCACTTTGAGAGAGTAGTATTGCGTCGTCTAAATAGCAGATTATTTTAAGTTGTTTTTCTCCCATTTGGTATCCTTTTTTAGTTCTTACTTTTTTATTATTTCTTCCATAATCACGTTGAACAATAGAGGACTAAGGGAATCTCCCTGTCTTATCCCATTGCCAGCTTCAATAGGGTCGCTAAGTTCTTCTACTTTTACTTTTATTGTGTTGTTTTGATAGATATGTTCGATCGTTTTGATTATTCCTAGAGGTATCTCTCTTGCATACAGTAAGTGAATAACGTCTTTTAATTTGACCCGGTCAAATGCCTTAATAAGGTCCACGAAACATAGATATGCCGGTTTGTTGTATTCTATTGATTTCTCTTGCACTTGCCTCATTATAAATATAGCGTCGGTGCATTTCCCGACCTAAAACCTTATTGTTATTCTGGTAGTGTCATAATTGTTCTGTCATAACAATCAGGTCTATAACGTCAAGGATCACTGAGTTGATCTGTTTTTAAAATACAGATACTGGATAAAAAAAACCGATGTCCGGATCATTCAGGAAACAACAGCCGTTGTTCATGATCAATTGACTGTTTTGTAAACAAGAACTATACCAAAGAAGCAGACAACTAATGGCTAATTGATAGTGGTTTTTTAACCTTACATTGTGATAGTTATTGTTGAATCAAATTAAGTTTTAATTATGATTTGAATTAAATTAAGTTTTAAACGTTTCAATGTATGAAAAAGTTATTAAACAAAGAAAGACCGAAACACCGTGCTTCGCAAGTAAGCAAGAAGTTAAAGCTACCAAATTATGAAACAGGTGAAAATGGTTTTTGCAAGAGGTATAAATGTTTTGATGTGATAAATCAAGAACAAAGAAATAACATTATAAGAGATTTTAATCCCTTAGATACTCGTGACACCCAAAATTTATATTTGGGTGGTTTATCTACAGCGTGGGCGTCCAAGAAAAACGAAGACTATGCAAATTTACACTCAGCATACAGCATACCAGATTAGGTTCACTGAAAGCAATCAAACCAAAGATTGAAAACCCTAATGAAATCTTTACAAGCGATAAGAGAAAAGAAGATTGTTAGAGAAATCAAAAGTACCATGTTGTTACATACAAAAGCTATATTTATTATTGGCTGAAACATAGATTTTACTGGACATCTTACAAGCAAAAATGTCCATTACAATTTTATACTTTCTTACATCTTTATATTGATAAATAATAATTTCTTCCGGTGATCTGGTAAAAGATGATCTGAAAAAGAAAGACTATTTAGAAAATGAAAATTTAAAATTTACCTGGATCATAATTATGTTTTTTTTTCGGTCCTTAAAAGCTATATACAAATTTAGTGTTGTATATAAAAACAATGATGATCAAAACATGCAAAAAATTAGGGTTACATACCGTATTTAAAAACACTAACACTGCACTGTCACTAAGTACATGAAATGTTGAAAAAATATAAATGACAACCGGTGTGTTTCCCGCAGCATAGATCACCATCATTAAAATATTTAGCGTAGTTATTGTCTACTGTTGCAGGATACATAAAAAAAAGTAAAAACTTACAGTAACTTGTGGGCTTGTTCAACTATACTCACTGCAATTAAAGATGACCCATTCTTCTTCTTCATGTACCATGTCCCTTTCAGAACGTTGGTTACCATCATAGCTAACTTAATTTTATTCAGTGCCACCCTAAATAGCATGCTTGTATCAACACCATACCAATCTCGCAAGTTCTTCAACCATGAGGTTCTTCTTCGTCCTGGACTGCGTTTGCCTGTTATTTTTCCTTGCATGATATTTTGTAGCAACCTATTCCCATTCTGCACTAAATTAATCTTTACTTTAGAGAAAAATGACAAAAGACCTTTTTTGTTTAGAATGGCACAAAAAACTCCGAAAAATGTTTTCGAGGTGATTTTTGGAATTTGTTTAAAAAATTGTTTATAAATTTTCTGCCCAAAAATTTCGCCCAGTCCCCTTGAGGTTTGTTTAAAGGGGACATTTTTGAACGAAAATCCGTAAAGAATAGTATATTACTTTATGAGGTGGAGAAGCATGACTTTTCTTGACGCGCCCGATATTGCGTGCCGAACGAAGTGAGGCGCGTAATAGTAATAAAATAATAGTAATAAAAGTCGCTTCTTTGTCGAATAAAGTATACTATTTTTACTTCAAACCTAGCAATTTTTAACCATAAATAGTACAATTCATACGCTATTTTTACTCGAAATTAACTGTGACAACTATCAAAGTCGTCTAGATGTTAGAAATTAAAATAATTAAGTCGTCTCGTCGGTGGAATTTGCGTCTCCCTGGTTACAGTTGTCTGCAATTATTAAAGACAGTTTATTGTTGTTTGCAAAGCGCCAACATCGGGAATGATTGCTGAAAGTTGTTCTCGACCAGTATCATCAACAATTACCAATGCGTATCAAGAGTCAGGAACATTTTTGCACGGTTTCAATTTTGAAAATGCCTCATTAACTAATTGTACTTTTAATATTACTATAAATAAAAATGATGTTTAGAAATGGGAAAAAAACTGCTGCCGGCAGAGACATCAAATTTTGACAGGATCAAGTTAGATAAGGAATGTCATCATTATTTGACGTTTGAAGAAAAACATTTTTCCTATGGGAGCGGTCTCACAACATGGACCTTTTAAACGATTGTGTAAATTTTTTTACCAGACAAACAAGTTTTGAAAAAACTGCTATTTAAACTTTTTTTTCCTAAATATCTGAACGTACACACCTTTATTGTGTGAACGTTCTACCATACGCTACATGTAGTAATATTATTCCTTGTATAAATGCAATGCCGTATATTAATCGGAAATTTTTACGTGCTCTGATAATTGTATATATTATTGATGGAAATTCAGGTCACGTTTTGATCATTAATTATTATTAAAGTTTAATTATTACCATTATAGTTAATTCCATTTTTATATGGTAATTTATTAGGCGGAAGCACAATGGTGAATGTTGAACGTTTTTTATAGAAAATTTTATCTAGTTTTAAGAACCATTCAGAGCCCTTTTTTTGCCGAGGGCAGAAACGTCTAGAGCTATTCGTTTATTATATCATGTTAAACAGCTTATATAAAGCTAATAGATAATTTGCAAAGCTTTAACTATTATTCACAAACAATAGGAGTGCTAAACAAATTTCAAATTAATAATATATTTTTTAAAAAGGTGTTCCGGCATATCATGTTAAAATTTGTTTGTAGCTGTGCATGTATTTCACGTTTCATTAACTATTATCTTGAGTGCTTCTCATTACATGTGTTCGACTATTATAATCTAGTCTAACGGTCTAGTCCAGTGACATTACACATGATAAGCAAGTAAACAATTTGTTAAACACATTGATGGACACTCTTAAATTATGCCTGATACAGCACACAATTTTTTTAATTTTTTTTATACGCGATATCTAAAAAAATATTTATAGGAATGCAAGGAGATAAAAAAAATAATAATGAAACAGAAAAAACAAACAAATATAGACGTCAGACGATTTTCACACATGTACCTTGTTTCTTTTCTTTTGTACACCATCTGCATTTCAGAAACAAATGTTTCTTATTACAATTTTCTGGTAATGGTAATCTACATAATATTGATCATATGCAAAATGAAACCCTCGTATATAGTAAGTTCGTAGAACTTAATCCCATACTTTGATTTGTTATTTTTACTATGATGATTGAATAACAAAATCGATTCATCAAGAGATAATGTGTTCACAAGATGAGTACACTGAATTACTATTTTGTCCAGATCTAAGAGGATTCTTACTTTATGAAGGTGATGATCGTACATCAAATACTTCTGGAACAACATTAAAACATTAAGTATCTGTGCAAATAAGAGTCCACTCTAAACATGCAAAAACGATGGCTGATTATATAGTGCATTGTAGGTGACTAACTTCCGTATGACAGGAATTTTTATCAATCATCATTTTATTTCGACACCGACTATTTTTAGTTTTTCATTTTAGTTTTTTTGACGTTACTTTATGCCTACAAAACAGACTTTGAAGGAAAATAATTATTTTTTAGCACACTGCACTATTTATAATTCACACGCTCACAATTGGGCTTGCACTGTAACAATTCGTGCACTGTACTGCATTTCTATGAACCATCTCCTTATTTCTACCTATTGTTTACACACAGAAAATTAAAGTGTTTGATTGAGACGTTGAGAAGACGTCGAGAAACGTCTTCGGCGTAGAGTTTTTATCGTAGAACGTCTATGGACCTCGGTCGTAAATTGGAAGTGTCAGTTCATGCACCTTAACCAAGTAGTCTTTAGATGTTGTTGTTCATCAATGTGTTAATTACAATTGCTAGAATGGTTAATAGTCGACTAATTCTTTTACATACGCATCGGCTTTCTTTTCTTAAGTAAAAATAACTAATATTTCACCAAACATATGTTTAATATTTAAATTGAAATATTCATAAAACGTATTAAAATTGTCCAACTTACTTTAAAAAACGGCAGCTGTTTAGGAATTTGTTATATCCATATGTTTTTTCTTATGAATTACAAATGATTGTTTTCGCTTATTTTTTTTTAACATTTGATTGTAAGGTATAAAAAATTCAAGGGAAAACAATATTTTACGTAAACTAACGATATACATGTGCAATCAAAATTAACCTAGCAAATAAAATTACTATGTATTTTACTTAATTGCATTAAATTTCACAAAGTAAGAATCATATCACATTATTATTTCATATGCTGAAAGCATTAATATTGCTAGTATTTTAGATCGGTTCCTGTCGGTTGCTTTATTGAGCCAATCATTTTATAGAAGTTACAACCACAGTATATTGCTTAAAAAGAATTTACAGCCGTGTAAATGAAAGAAACCTCCATCGTGGCAGCAAACTGCTTCCACAAGTAGAACCATACTATTATTGTATTTGATAATCAGTAGTATTGTTTTGGAACTGTATACCAATTAAATAGATTTAATCCATTTCAGCCAGAAAATAGAATAACATCATGAAAACAAACGCTTTATCCTAATTTTAACATTTTATATTTTAGCTTCTAAGTTACATTCTAGAATTCTAGATCTAGTGTAATTGTTGATAATGCTGCGGTAACTATTATTATGATATAATCACTTATAGTATTACTTAAATAAGTAGATTAACCTATTTATTATATTATACTATATGTAGTGGCAAGCCGCTTCATCTTGTTGAATAAGGTAATTTTTGAACATTTTCTAATAGCACATCTTCTTAAATGTAACGGCAGGTTCTTTTAGACAACAGACTCAGTAAAACTCAGGTTTAATTTAAATAAAAATATATTCGAAATAAATAAATAAAATAAAATTATATCCTTGATAATCGTACAAAATTCAAATGTCAATTCTATCGACGACATTATCGACGGCTCGACGACCCACTGTTTAATACGTGCGAAAAACAAAATATAATTAATGTCATAAATATCGAAAAGCAAATACGATGTACTAATAATACACACTCGCTGAAGGGAAGGAGTGATGGCTTAGAGGTGGACGGATCGATTAACACTCGATCCGATAAGAAGCGGGAAGTGACTGGTCAACACTTAGCCTCGGAACAGGTCTAGATCAACAGGTCTGTTTCAGATCAAGACTCTAAGACAATAAGGAGCTGTCACTAGATCAACATTCTAGCAGAAGCAGTTGGCCTTCGTTCAACACCATAGGGCCAGTTGAGTTGTTCCGAGATTAACACTCTGATAAGATTAGATTCCCTCGTGCGACGACTCTCGTTTTAAACCGTTGTCGGCCTTCCATCTCCTCTAGTGTGCATCCGTAGGCGAGAACTCAGCGGTGGGAGCGCGTATGTACGGAGCGTTACGCATAATTCTTTGGTATTTGTGGCGTTAACAGTACCTTCAATAAATTGAAATCATCCTAAATCTAACCCTAACATACACATCCAAATATTATTAATAATATACCAAGAAAGTGAGCACACTAATAAATGGATACTTGCTAATTATTATAATATTTTGCTCTATTACTTGGAGCTACTTTATTTTGCCCCGATATTTAGCTGTCACGTGGAATAAAGAAAGGTTTTACTTATTTATTGGATGTTTAAGAAAAGAAGAAATATTCGTATTTCTGTTATTCTACTTTAGCGTAACTTTTAATTATTTACCCATTGAACAGCATCAAGTTAAAAAATAATTCAAAGCAAATATAAAAAAAAATGTTTTTATCTCAATAAATAAAGGTTAGGACTTATATTATTTTTACAAAGCATTACTCTCGGACGCTCGTGGGTATTTCGAAATATTCCTAACCCAGGCATTACTAGCGACAATTGTTCCGAATATGTAAAGATTATCAACATTAGTTCTTTGTTGTAATCTGCAATATTCAAGTCTCAAAGAATATATAATCATCACCATGCATTTTTTGTATACGGGAGCCTTACTTAAGAACATTTGTGTAATCTTTCTTATAGGACATCTGTTTATATATGACCCCCATTCTGTTTTTACATTTACTTTCTAGTGTGTCCAGGTTACCTGGACAAGCAGTATCCGTTTTTGTAACTCAAGGTGGTTTTTTAGCGGAACATATAGTGATATTGTGTCATCGCCTTAGTTTACATTTAGTCAAGTATTAAACAGGCATTAAAACTATAAAACAATAATTTTGTTCCAAAATTAGTATTCAAATAATTCTATGGTTATTTCTTTCTACGTTCTCTGTAAAATATACTAAGAAAATCTTTCTTGTTTTTGAAAAATGTGAATTATTTTGAAATCATTTTAAATGCGGAATTTATGTATTGCAAAATATTTATTTTTTTAGTACTACCAGAAATAAGTAAATTAAAAGACACGCCTTTGTTGATCCTTACCTTCAGTATAATTTGTTGTAATAGTTAACCTTCGTGATTTACATTTGTTTGTGTAAACATATTACAGCTTTCATGTTGTGACATTCTTGTCTAATATTTCTCCAATATTTTTAAAAATTATACCTTTAATACAACAATGAATATCTATCTACGGAAGAAATTCAGGAAATATTCCGAATTAATACGTAATTGAAACAGTTCTTTCTATCTCTGTAAACTAAATTCCTTGAGTAGATTTATCTTCATATGTATTCTATAATATAATCATCATCAGAATTTTTTTCTTCAGATTTTTTATTTTACCTTATCTCATATTTTAACTAGTGTGGGTCCTTAGTCCTTATGATACTACATCCTATAATACATTTCACAATACATACATATAATACATTTACTATCTTTAATGGGAATTAACCACACCTTCAGTTGAAAATACGTTTATTTTGACGTATCCATTTACATTTCTCAAAATACAAACTATTTTAATATTTTTAATACCTACTTTATTAATTTAATAGAAATGTTTAATTTGTATTTTGAAAATGATTATCGAAGGAAATCAAAACGTCAACATAAACGTATTTTCAACGGAAATTTTGGTTAATTCCCGTTAAAGATAATATTATTAAATAATATTAAAATTCTACAAGAAAATAGCTTTCGATTAATATTATAATACATCTCAACTTTTTTGTGATGTTCTGCACACATAAGACCTTTTACCGAGTACAAGAAACCTGGTGTAGAATAGACGAGTCTAGAACCATTCGACAATTTCTCACCATCTGAAATCTTGATCTGCAGTAGCAATTTTGCTTGAAAGAAAGGACTTTAAGGTAGATAGCGGACATGATCCTGACGGACGATAAACGACTTACGACGGCTAGATAATATAAGGCTGGACAAGATTAGTCCTCCAACAGCTAATAAGATAAGTCCAAAATAGGCAAGAATTTGCAGAAGGCATCGTCAACCTTCAATGATCAGACAGCAACTGAAGGTAAATTCAAGGGACCAATACTTAATAGTCTAAGAGCCCGTGAACCCCAGACCTTCGTTATTTTATAAAAAATAAAAAATTGTCAGTGCATACTCTCAATACAGGTATTGAAGATTTAATGCGCATTTAATTGTAATTGTACCTACTTTATAGCATAAAAGCTGATTTTTATTCGGTTGAATACTTCTCGAATTAAACATCGAATCGAAAAGCTGAAAAACACGTGTTTAATACACGTCTTCCCACGTTTCAATTTCCAATTCGGAAATCGTTCTCAAAATACAAACAGTAAATTAAACAAATTTTGTTTTTTTGTTACATAGTGAAAAAATTCTTCTAATAATTTAATTTTATCTGACTCATTTATATTGACAATTCAGACATACATTATGCATTTTAAAGTAGACGACTTTAAAATGATATTGCCAATATTGTTGAGTTGCGCTCCTGGGACGACTTTACTTATAAGATAGTTCATTCGATTACATGAAATCAACTTTAACTTGAGAATATCCGTCAGAAAAAATCATACCATGTAATTCGTCTTTAAAAAGACAAACACATGACATGATGACAGTAAAATTCTCCTGTTAGTGATTCCATAGTAAATTATGAGGGAAAAACCTAAACGATATAAACGATAAAGAAGAGCCAATAACATTTACCATGGAAAAGGAATATAATAACACGCTACCTTTCCTGGATGTTTTAATCTCTAAGAACGATACTGGATATGAGACTCAGGTGTATACAAAACCAACACACACCAATAGATATTTAAATTTCAAATCAAATCACAATATTAATGTAAAAAAGGGAATAATTAAATCCTTATACGATAGAGCCAAAATTACTTGTTCTAACGAAAATTCGTTCTTGGAGGAGAAACATTTGTTAACATCTGTTTTATTAAAAAATGATTATCCTTTATCGTTTATAAATAAGGAATTTTCAACAATCGATCGAATAGAACAGAACAACTTAGAACGAGATCCTACAGCATACACAAGGAATAATATGAGGAAAATAACAATACCGTACATAAAAGGATTATCAGAAAAACTTAAAAGGATAGGAAATAAATTCAACATTTTAACAACATTCAAAACAACAAACACGTTGAGATCTATTTTGTCCAAAACCAAACCTAACAATGAACAAGAAAGGACAAAGAATTGCATTTATAAAATACCTTGTGAATGCGATCAGTTTTATTTAGGTGAATCATCAAGGCCATTAAATGTTAGAATAAGTGAACATCAATCTTATATTAAAAATAGAGAATTTGATAGATCTCAAATATGTAAACACGCATGGGATAATGAACATAGGGTTCAATGGAATAATTCAAATATAGTCTTAAAAGAAACGGATGGCAAAAAAAGAAAAATCAAAGAAGCGGCTGTAATTATGCTAAATGAGGCCAATTGTGTCGCAAATTCCTCGGCAGAATGTAGTAGGATCTGGTTACCAATATTGAAAGAGGAAGTTATTAATAAGAAAATACCAGTATTAGTAAGTCAGTAACATATAGCGCATACATCATTTATGTTTTTTAAATAACGTAACATATAAAATCAGAATTTTGATGTTTGTTGAAGGTAAACTAAATTCACGAACAAATACTTACAATGTCGGGATAGTATTATGAGGTTTTTTTCCTGGTTTTTCCCTCATAATTTACTATGGAATCACTAACAGGAGAATTTTACTGTCATCATGTCATGTGTTTGTCTTTTTAAAGACGAATTACATGGTATGATTTTTTCTGACTGATATTCTCAAGTTAAAGTTGATTTCATGTAATCGAATGAACTATCTTATAAGTAAAGTCGTCCCAGGAGCGCAACTCAACAATATTGACAATATCATTTTAAAGTCGTCTACTTTAAAATGTATAATGTATGTCTGAATTGTCAATATAAATGAGTCAGATAAAATTAAATTATTAGAAGAATTTTTTCACTATGTAACAAAAAAACAAAATTTGTTTAATTTACTGTTTGTATTTTGAGAACGATTTCCGAATTGGAAATTGAAACGTCAATAAACGTATTTTTATCTTTAATTGTGGCTTATTCCCAGTTATAAATAGTAATTAATTTACAATGCCACAAGAAAATAGCTTCAGAACAATACTACGGTTTTTCCTTGCGATAGTATTATTTTCAGTGTTAAGAGGCGCTCCCAGGTATATAAATTCGTTTACTGCTTCGATGTCCTCAGTTTCTATAACAAGTGGGCTTAGGATTTGTAGTAACGTACTTATTTTCATATAATTTGTTTTGTTGGTGTTTATTATTAAACCCATTTTTGTAGCTGATTCTTTCAGTGTTACATACGCCTCTCGTACGTATCATTTTACGTTCTCTCAAAAATATTGATCATCTGCATAGGCAAGGATTTACACTGATTTATTATATATTGATCCGGTGGTTGTGATTAGTGACATACGTATTACTTTTTTCAGTGCCAGATTGAACAATATACAGGTGAGAGAGTCTTCCTGGCGCAGCCCGTTATTGGTTTTAAAAGGTTCAGACAGTTCCCCCCTTGATTCGTCCTCTACATTTAAGTTTTTCAAGAGTTAGTTTTGTTAAATATTTGGTATTCCGAGATCTTTCATTGCTTTGAACATTTCTCTTCTATTTACAGTGTCATATACTGTGATCTTATCATAGACGATCTTAAACAGAAAGCGCAAGTGCAGCACTAATGCAATATATTCTCAGTAAAAAAGAAGAAGAACATGCAGAGCAACAAAACACAAAGAAGGACCACATAGATTTGTTTTTCGACAGTATTAAAGCAACAGTGCGTACTTTTTCACCAGCTGATTATCAGCTTGTCAAAAGAACAATATTTAATACTGTCGCAGATATTGAAAATAAATACAGTGTTGCTACTAACGTTAATGCACAACCGTATCAACAACAACACTTTTCGTGTCACCCGCTTCCTGGTTCTGGAACTTTTCACAATACTGGCTTTAGTGACCAAATGGATGGAACTGCTCTGCTGCATACACCTCCTCAAGTTTTCTCGACACCTACATCTATCCAATCAAGACCTCCTTCCACCGCATCATCATAATATGAACATTTTTCACCAGACGGTAGTTTTTAATTTTTTTTTTGTTAATTTGTTTAATACTTACTTTTATATTAAGATTAAAACATTTATATTTATTTTGTATACTGTGTACTTTTAAGTTGTAATTTCTTTGCAAATACTTCCTTTTTTTTTAATAAAAAATCACATACTTATATGGTACAGTTTTTACTAACCTTAAGCATACAGCTAACTTCTCTACTGGAGTAATAGCCTCCCTAAAGGTGGTATTCTGTTTTCTCAAGTCGGCCGAAATTTTATTCAAAATGTAATAAAATTTATGTTTTGTCATTCGAAAGTACTGAAAAAAATTTAGTTTCATCGTCACAGAGACCTTTATACAGAGTAAAAAACTCCCCTTCTGTTTTCCTTGTTTTTAAAATATTGTGCACCCATATTATTGGCTGTTTATTGGTTGACTGAAGCTCTTCTTCATCCAGACATAAAGCAATGACAGACAAATCACTGCTAGAAAAATCTTTAAACATGTTAAACAAATTTATATATGCAAAGAACTGTGCCTATTCTCTGAGATCCCGCCAAATTGAATAGTATACCGAAACTCTTGATCGTGCGCGGAGCGTCACCTGAGCGCCTACTATGAATAGTGTACACAATTCTTGATCGTGAGCGGAACTTGAGCGGAGCGTGACCTGAACGCCTAATGTCTGACAATGAATAACGTAATTTTTAACAATATTCTGAAGGAAATATCAAAAAATGCACAAAGCCATCAAGGCCACAATAACTCAAACTTCATGATGGTTCCATCTTTCGTACCTGTGTTGGGAACATGTGCGGACACATTTTCAACTTTATTAAAATAAAGAAAGTATAGGGTTCGCGGGCTCTTGCTCTATAAGATTTGGTAATAAAGAGCAATTTTATCAAATAGCTCTGCTCAAATCTGTATAGTTTTATACTCGTATCATTTACTAGACCTCGTAATATGATAGACATTGCGGAAAATTACTACTCTAAAACTTTTTTATGACTGTTCTATTTCAGACGCTAGATAAAATGTGTCATCAAAATTTAAAATGTCTCAGTACTTTTTAAAACCTAAAGTTGTTGGTAACAGCTATAAAACACAACACCAGCTAGACTTCTTTGGGGTTACAAATTCTCGATGTTAGTTTTGTTTTTGATCAAGGTAAAATTTCCGGAATAACCCTCGTATTTATAATGAGTTTGGAAACAACTTAGACAAACGACTGGTTAAAAAATAAATATTGTTATTTCTTGACACGTACACACCATTTTCTTGTAACCTTAAACTATACACCTTGATATTCTAATAAAACAATTCACATATTAGTCAAAACTAAATGTCGGCTACCCGTATCATGAGTAAAGAATTTCTTTTTGTCAAAAATCGAAGACTTACTCACAAATCTCTAAAACATTAGTAATCTTTATCACCGGTATGTGTTCTTATATAATCATATTAGTGGACATTTGAGAGACAAAATAAATCAGTCAGTGTCATATTATTATTCAATATTCGCGTACCGTTCGTTTGCTTATAGTGTAGTTTTTAGTTTTTCAGTTTTTAAAATATTTTGTGTAATTTGTTGAAATAGTTTTAATAATCTTTTTAAATTCGCGTATTTATTGTTGTGTTCTACCCGTGTAAACTGTCTGTTTAGTGTTTTTCTCTTTTGTTTTTTCGTAGTGCTGGTATTGCCCTACTTCCATGTGTTCGTGTGTACGTGTATGCGCTTCTTTTGTTGTTCACAATCTTCTACAATCTTGCTGTCCTTGCTCGAACGGGGTAAGCCTTTTTGAAAATTTGTTTAACTATTTTTTTTTTGTGTTGCTGTTATGCTAGATTTAATTTTTGTTGTATTTGCTATGGCTGAGTATTGCTGTTGCTTCGTTAATATAAGGTTTGTTCGTAATTAATTTATTTTAAAACATAGATGTTTGTAAAACTGTACTGACCTACACAAAGCAATTCACCAAAGTTGTAATATTGTTGTAATTCACGAATGATGTAAAAATACATTTATTTCAAACTATGTATTTCAGTGGAAAATGTGCTCATTTTCGATAAAAACATGTGAGTTTTGAAATTGATTTTATGTAATCCCATGTTATTAACTTTATTTGTATTACTGAGAATTAACCACATTTTAAACAATGTAAATATTGAATTTTGACGTTTGGTACAATGATCGAGAGGTATTTTCAGGAGATTTTAAACGTGAAGATAAAGTATTAATAATTTACCACTAATACTCTAGGAGCCAGGGGAAAGGCAGGGTTGAGTATGCACTTTTATTTCCCCTCGGTACCTTGACGTATTTTTCAAGTTTTTTGGTGCCTAAATTCAACAAATGGCATTTGGTTAACTTTGATCCGATTGTTAGAACTGGATTTATAATAAATTTCGTGAAAAATATTGCAAAATAGGTTTTCCAAGTAAGTATAACTCAGCTTTCATCTTCTTCTTCTTTCAGTGCCCTGTCCGATTATCGAACGTTGGCGATCATATTGGCAATAATAACCTTATTCACGGCGGCTCTAAATAAATTAAAGGTGGTTTCTTGATACCATTCTCGGAGATTTTGTAGCCAGGATGTTCTTCGTCGGCCTGGGCCTCCCCTTCCGTCGATCTTACCCTGTATTATGAGGTGTAGAAGGTTATACCTCTCTGGATGTCTCATTACATGACCGAAATATTGTAACTTCCGAATTTTTATCGTTTTTGTTATTTCTGTGCTCATTTTCATTCGATGTAAAACTATTTCATTTCTTATTCGATCAACCCAACTTATCCGCATTACTCGTCGATAAATCCACATCTCAAAGGCCTCTAATTTTTTCATTAATGTTTCTGTAATGGTCCAGCTCTCCATACCATACAGCAATGTGGAGAATATGTAGCAGCGTATTAATCTGATTTTAAGATTTAACGTAATATCTCTATTAATTAGAATTTTCTTTAATTTATAGAAGGCGGCTCTGGCCTTTTCAATTCGTATTCTTATTTCTTTATTTATATATAACTTTTTGCTGACAACCATAAATTTTGTCTTAGAAGTATTAAGTTTTAGCCCATATTCATCACATGCTTCGGTTACCCTATTTATAAGTCGTTGCAGGTCTTCTTCATTGGAGGCAATAAGTACCGTGTCGTCTGCATATCTGAGATTGTTGACATTACTTCCGTTAATTTTAATGCCTGTATCTTCAACTAAGGCTTCTTTAAAAATAAATTCGGAGTATATATTAAAAAGTAGTGGCGATAGAATACATCCTTGCCTCACTCCACGTCGTATTTCCACTGCTTCTGTCGTGTTGTGTCCAGCTCGTATGTTTGCACATTGATGCCAATACAAATTTGTGATAATACGGAGGTCTCGGTCATCAATTCCCACCTATTGCAAGACACCTACAAGTTTGTCATGGTTTACTCGGTCAAAGGCCTTTTCGAAGTCGATAAAACACATATATACTGGTTGTCCTATATCCCTGCATCTTTGAACCATGACCTGCAAACTGAAGAGTGCTTCTCTGGTTCCAAGGTTGTTTCTGAAACCAAATTGTGTTTCACTTAGTTGTACTTCTATTTTGTTGTAAATTCTCGAGTGCAGTATTCTTAAGAAAATTTTTAGTACATGACTCATCAGACTGATAGTGCGATGATCGCTACACTGTTTGGCATTTATTTTTTTCGGTATCATTACAAATGTTGATAGTAGCCAGTCTGTTGGTATATGTCCTGTTTCGTATATTTTATTAAAGGGGCTTAGAATAGAATGTTTGCCCTTATCGTCGAGCAGTTTGATTATTTCGCTTGGAATTTCATCTGGACCGGTTGCTTTCCTATTCTTTGACAGCTTTAGAGCTCTTTCCAGTTCATCGAGTGTTATGTTTGGACCAGTCGATATATTTTTGATTTGAATTTCTGTTCTATCGTCGTCAAACAGCTCCTTAATATATTCTTTCCACCTCTCTAATCTGTCATGTTCATTTCATTCATCAGCTTTCATACGTGCGATTAACTTTCAAAACCCCTTTATTTTAAACATAATTGTTTTAGCTTTACAAAAATTTATTACATACCAAAAATATAACAGTTAAACATCAAAAATTTTACTAAAAAATTGCGAACTAATTTGTTTGTCAGAGATTTAAACAAACTAAAGGTGTACAGTTTGAAAATCCATAAACGTTGGCTGTTTGGTGAATGGAAGTTATAGAACAATTCAAAACAAACATTTTAAGCTGTGGTAAATGTTTTTATGTTAATTTTTTTCAGAGATATTGAAAATTAATTGAGGTGCGCACCCGCCTTA
Organism: Diabrotica balteata; assembly: GCA_918026665.1. Classification (NCBI taxonomy): domain Eukaryota; kingdom Metazoa; phylum Arthropoda; class Insecta; order Coleoptera; family Chrysomelidae; genus Diabrotica; species Diabrotica balteata. The sequence continues at coordinate 92,392,302 of OU898281.1, read as the reverse complement.
GATCACATTGTTAAGAGTTCCATATCTTGGTCAAAAATTAACATAGAAGCATTTACCAAAGCTTCAAATGTGAGCTTATGGGTTGATTTTATCTAAATCTGTTATAAATAAATTGGATCGCAACTTTTTAGTGACATTTTTAATGTTTAATAGTTATAAAATTTTTATTAATAAAGATAAAGTAATACTGCAAAAGTTTATTTTAAAGCTGAAACAATTACGAGGGTTTTGACGTATGAAAGCGGAGTTATACTTGGAAAATCCACATCGAATGCGTATTTTGCAATTGTTTTTCATAAAATTTGTTATAACTCCGGTTCTAACAATCGGATCAAAGTTAACCAAATTCCATTTTGTTCATTTTTTCAAAAGTAACAATTTTAATTTTGGTCAAATTAAATATCTCTAGGAGGTACAATCTAACTTTAGAAGCTGTTGTTAAAAAACTGGATATAAACGGCTGTATTAATACAAGATCAATACAAATATGCGCATATGCGGATGATGTAAATATCATCCACATAATAAGCCGCAACAAAAGGGTATTAAGCGAAAAAGTTATAGAACTGAAACGAGAAGCTGCTACGTTTGGTCTATGTATAAATGAAAGCAAAACAAAATATATGGAGTGCACAAAATCGAACCAACATGAGAATCTGAAGGTAGGCAACCATACTTACAAATGTGCCTCCACTTTTTCCTACCTAGGCTCAATAATAAATGCCAACAACATCAGTCAAGAAACACAAGCACGGATTCTTAGCGGTAATAAGTGCTTTTATACATACAAAGACTTAATGATAAGTAAGTTACTGAATCGTGGATGTGAAACGTGGACCCTCTCAACCACTGATGAGAATCAACTAAGAATATTTGAGCGCATAATACTAAGGAAGATATGTAGACTAACCCAATACAGAGATGGTTCGTGGAGAATTAAAATGAACCACGAGCTGGGTGAACTAATGCAGAGCGCATATGTTGTTAGATTTGTAAAGTCACAAAGACTAAACTGGCTTGGTCACCTAGAACGAATGCCAGATAATCGAGCTGTAAAAGTAGTCCAGAAATGGAAGCCACAAGGAAACAGAACAAGAGGAAGACCCCGCAAAAGATGTATAGACGACGTAGAGAGGTATCTTAAAAGCATGACCATCAGGCAGTGGCGAAGGAAAGTGTCCAATAGGCCGGAATGGAAGAACATTGTTAAGCTGTCTAAGACTCACAAAGGTTGTAGCGCTATTAGAAGAAAAAGTAGATGAGGTACAATTAGTTAAACATTACATTGTTAACAACAAATTATCTGATGGATTTTCAGCCTGGTACCCTCAAAAAATCGATTCAACGCACCGAATGCCATAAAAAACGTCAAGGTACCGAGGTGACATAAAAGTGCATGCTCAACCCCCTGCCCTGGTTCCTTGAATATTATTAGTTTGTAACGATGAGTCCAAGCCATCACCGTTAAACCAGCGTGCGCGCGAACCAACCCATGAAGTAGGAGTGTATCGACAGTAGAAAGGGCAAATCTTTGCTATATAAACCGCATTATTTCCTCATAGAGGCAGAATCGTCAGGTGTTGACTGAAGGTTCTCTTCTCCCCTACCCCGGCTTGTGGACGTGTTGAGTTCACAAGTTGTTTCCGTTCCATACCGCCGTTATCCGGAGAGCGTGTTGAGCTCTCCACTACCCGTACTCCGAAGCAGTCGTGTTGAGACTGTCGAGGAGTGTCCTATTAACCCGAATCACTTGAGGGACGTGTTGAGTTTCTTTCTTTCCTTTGTACCTATCGTCCGCTGTTATTAAATCGACACATCGTTCACGTAAAATTCCGAAAACACACTTGATTGCCGATAACACTAATTTCATACGACAAGGTCAAACTTAATTTGAATAAATAGGCCAGGTACTGAGAAGACTAAACTAAATTGTAAATATGTACATAAGATTTTTGTCAATTTAATTTAAGGAAGACAATAAAGTTTTATTTTTATTTTGAACTCTGTCTCTGACTGTCCAAAAGCTACCCGGATAGTGACTCCTACGAGAGGACGTCACAAGTTAATAAAATACAAAATGCCACTAGAAAACAGTTCTAGAAATTTACAAGTAACAAAATAAACAATTTATTTAATTTTGTAATTTAACTATTTCAAAGGTGGAAATCCAAACGTCAAATATAAAGTATTTTTAATTAAATTTGTGCTTAATTCTCATTAAATACAGTACTTAATGTTATTCCCATATACAGTGAGTCTTAAATTCAATAACCAAGATATTAATCCTTTTTTTAACCACTTTTTATCTTATTTTGTTTTGTTATTCAGTATAACACTGGGAACTAACCAACATAAGAAGCTGAAATGAACATATACAGGGTGAGTCATGAGGAACTGTGCATACTCCTACCTCGTATGGAGGCATCTATGGTGAATTATTTAATAATATATATGCGAGTTGCAAATTTTGACTGAAATTTCCATTCGTTATAACTTTTGAACCGTACATTCAATGTGTCACATATTTTGCTCAAACGTTAAACTACTATCACCTAATCAGCTGATTTATTTAGACTAGAAAAAAATCAGGTTCGATTTTAAAAAATTTCGTAATTTTTTAAAACGGATCCTGATTTTTTATTTATTTATAGAAAAATTTGTTACCTGTTTTGTTTATAGAAAGAGTTTCACACTATATACGATTTTGAAAACTAATAAAAATTTTACAAATTAAACAAATAGGCAATTAAAATCGCATATTCATTTTGCCCCACACGATTACTTAATTTTTCATTAAAAAAATTTGACTATGAATTAAAAGTTTGGTAAAGTAAATCTTTACCAAAGAGATTTAAAACCTTTAGATTTAAAAAATCTAACTTTTCTTGCAAAAATTATTTTTTTTAAACAAATATTTTATTCATAAGTATTATTACTAGCACAGCTCGTGCTATATATACATTTTAAATAATACAACGCTTGTAGCCAATTTACAGAATCTCAAAAGGTACTTCTAAAGTTATTCTGAATAAAACATCTCCCTGTATAATATTTGTTTAGTGATTCATCGGTAGTGTCATTTTATTGAATTCTCAGAATTTTATTTTACTTTTGCTCAAAAGAAAAGGCTAAAATAATAATCGGTTTTATTTTTGAGACACTTTTTAATTGTCATTTGTTATTCCCTATAGGGACCTTCATACCAGTAGAAGAATGTAATATTCCTCATGACTCTCCCTGCATATCAAAGATAATTATTAAGTAATTGAAGTTTTAACAATTTCAATACTGTATCTTAAAAATTACATAAAATTCTTTGTACAGTGTGGAAACCACTTATTGAATTGTGTCCTTATTTTTAAAATATTTAAAAAACGCGGAAACTTTTAAAATAATATATATTAGCGCTTTTTCAACATAAATTTAAATGTACGGGATGATTTACGCTAGTCTAGCAATGTAGCCTTTTTTTTAATGAAACACCGTGTGTATTTTTATGTTTTGTGAAAGCTCCCTAGCAATCTTATCTCGAGGAACTATATGTAGGGTATATTATGAATAATTCTAGGTCAATTTTTGAAACTTTTCGTCAAGAAATTAGATACAAAACTCAATTATATTGATGGGAAAAATCCACAATTAAAGGTTAAATTACGTTTATTGACGTTTCAATTTCCACTTCGGAAATCATAAATAAACGTAATTTGACCTTTAATTGTGGCTTATTCCCATTTAAATAATAATTACTTTAAAATGTCACAAGAAAATAGCTTCAGAACAATATCAATATATTGATACTCAGAGTAGAAAAATAATATCTATTTAGCAAATTTAAAAAATACCAATTTCAAAATGTTATGTATTTAATGTCTTGACGAAAATTATACATAATTTCAAAATTTAACCTTGTATTAATCATAAAATAGACCCTAAAATGTAGTTCGTTGAAATCAAATTGTTAAAGAGCTTTTAAAAACAAAAATATTGGGGGCTTCATTAAAAAATAAAGATAATTGACGATGCTAGACTTGGGTGAATCGCCATATACATTTAAATCTATGTTAAAAAGCGCACATTTAAATTTAAAAGATGACAGATCTCAGCGTTTTTACTAATTTTTTAAAATAAGGACACGGACAATTTTATTTCATAAAATCATAGTTTCCATACTATGTTATTTTGAACTAATGCTCTTACTATTTTTGCATTTTCCATTGAAGTATGGGAAACGCTGGCGGTGGAGAGTATAAATTACATCCAGTATATATTGCATGTTTATTCTGCAAATTGTCGTTAAACTTCGCATAATATTTATTTATAATGAACTTGTAATAATATATGTCTTTGTAATGATAAGTAATTTGGCAAATATGTACAAAAGAAGTCCATTGACTACCTTCAAATATTACTCCATAGCCGGGCGTAAAGGGACTACCACTTTAGCCAAGTCAGTAGCGTTGCTTCGCTACTGAATTAAACAAACAATTTTTTACCGAATATTTAATCTGAATTCATTACCATAGTAAAGTTTGATGAGTTACAAAAGTTGTTTGACAAATATCTATAAATTTTTATACGCTGTATATGTAGCATCCGTTGTATTTAAGCCCATTGTCTTAGTGGTACTGCTCCCCAAAAAATAATTTAGGCTCAATATTTAATCAAATTCAAAAAATAGAAATATATAGTTTGTGCACTTTAATATCCTTACAGAAAATATATTTTTTAAACTGATAATTTTATTTCTTATACAACAAAAAGTGTAATTTGCTCCTAAAAAAGGTAAAGTTATAATCTGAATATCTATAAATTTAATGATCGGAGTAAGAGATCGCAAAGAACATCTGAGTAAGTGATCAAAGGTATCCCAAATTAACATAAAACGCCAAACTAAACAAAAACATCTCTCTCTAGATATTTTACTTTTTCCTAGCTCTTTCTTTTCGACTTTTCTGTCTTCTGTAGAAGTACGTGTCTTGAGTTTTTCGTGCTTTTACTGTAGGTAAGTACAGTACTGTATTCATTATTTCCACTGGATTATTATTCCACTAGTACAAGGATGTTATAGCTGCTAATTCAGAGATGCCGGCCATCCAACTAACTTTTATCTTCCTTGCTTCCTTTGTTCTTTTGTTCTTTTTCTATTATTTGTGGTCTCGGCAATTTTTTATTTCTTGGTTATTTTCCAAAACCCCAAGGAAGGCCCTATAAAAGGTGGATAGATGATGTAGAGCCCTATAATAGGTAGATAGACGATGTAGCGGAATATCTTAAAATAACCAAAATGAACATCAATGAAAGTATCTGACAGGTAGAACGGAAGAGCGTTGTTAAGTAGGCCAAGAACCACAAAGGGTTATAGCGCCATAAGAAGATTTTCTTGTGAAACAGATGATTTTCTTCTTTGAACAGTCCTCTATAAAGATCGTTGTCGTCTTCTGCTATAAAAACTGTGCTATTATATATTTCCAAATCGAGAATAGTTTTCGTGTCCATCTTAAATCAGTCGATCTAGCTGATGTCCTGCCCAATTCCATTTGTACTTCACTACTCATTCTGTAATATACACTTATTTGCATCTTCATCTAACCTGTACCTCTCTCATCTAACGGGAACTGGATGATAAATAATTTTTTAAAGTTACGAAGAATAAAAGTATCCACTTCATTTTTTGAGCAGTGTATTTTAGAATTTTGTTTTTCCTAATATGTTTAGACCTTTTCGACAGTTTCGTTAAATGTTAATTGTTTATTGTTAAAAACAGATTTATAGACAAGGCTTTTATATTAAATACTAAAAGTTTCCGCTAAATTATTTTTCACTAATTTGTTTGTTTGCTGACTTATGTTAATACCAAATTAATGTTATAAATTATTCGTTATTACACAACAAAAATTGTGTTTTTGATTCAATGGAGTGTTAAGATAATTAAAAAAATACTATCAATTTAGATCTATTTTGTATTTGCTTTAGATTTTGAAATGGTTGCGTAATATGAGCAAAAAAACTTGCGTTTAATTATGATCACTTCTTGAAATTATTATCATCTATAGGGCAAAGGTGTACGAACGTTTGGTGTTTCTATAGAAAAGACATTGAGGTAAAAGTTCGGTCCATATTTTAGTTGCCAGTTTTTACCAGTTTTTTTAAGATACTTACTTGTTTTACTCATTTGCATCATTCCCTATAAAGTTATTTCCCTTTTAATTTTTCTATTACTTTTTTACGCATTTGTATTGATTTTAAATGTTTGTTTTGTTTTGCATATTCGTTAGTTGTTATTCATTTAATATAATTGATAGCAATATTTCATTTTTTGAAAATTTGTTTTAAAATACGTTTTCTTCTACAATTCTTTGTACGTTTTTCTACGTTTAGATTATTTTGCACATAATATTTATATTCTTTTTGTATTATATAATATTTTGTTCTTTCGCATGAACCGTATTGGCGTTTTTTTTTTATTAAAGATTGATGTTTTTGCATAAATTCAATAATTTGAATTTATATTATAAATATTTCATGAAAACAAAATTAATGTACATTCCTGGTAATGACCTCATATAAACTATCTACTTATTTTGAACTTTCTTCGTCTTCTTCCTTTTAATAAGGAATTCTACTTGTTCATTGGCGGGTTAATACCTCTATGGAAGGTTGTCACTCCATCTTTTGCGTGGTTATCCGATACTTCTTTTACCGATTGATGACTTATCCCCTGCTTTTTTGACGACACGGGTCTCCTTCATTCTGCTTATGTGGTTATTCCATTCTTTTTTTTATTTTATGTCCATTCACTTATACACTGTACGTTACACTTTCTTCTAATATCTTCACTTCTCTTTCGATCTCTCATCATATTTCCTGTAATTCTTCTCAGTACTCTCATCTCTGCCGTTTCCAGTAGCCTTTGCGTTGTTTCTGTGTCGGGTCTTGTTTCTGAGGCATATGTCATTATTGGTCTTACACTAGGTTTATAAATTCTTGACTTCATCTCAGTGCTAACGTGTCCGTTTCGCCATATAGTGTTATTAAGGCAACTTGCCAGTCTATTTGCTTTTTGTACTTGATCTCTCACGTCTTTGTCCAGGTATCCATAGCTAAACAGTGTAAATCCCAGGTATTTTATTTCCAATACTTGTTCAATACTTATGCCATCAATTTCTATTTTTCATCTGGTTGGCTCTTTGCTTGTTTTTGTTTCCCATTCTATATTCTCTTCCTTTGTTAACGCTTTTGATGATTTCATCCATGACCAAATTGAAAAACATGGGGCTCAATGAATCCCCTTGTCTTATTCCGCTGCCTATTTCTAGAGGTTCTATAAGTAGTCCATCTATTCTGACTTCCATTTTGTTGTTTTGTTAGATGTTTTCAATAGTTTTTATAATTTTTAGGGGAACTTCTCTATTATACAGAAGAGTTTATTTCTTAAACTCTGTTTCTGACTTCATGAGAAATTTTCCCGTATTTTTTTTTAAATTTTTATTCTTATATTCTTTCTGATAAACAGTCCGATCTTGGCCGTTTTTATATATTTTTTATACACGTTTTACTGTTCCCTTCCTTGCTTTTGTTTTCCAATAATATCCTACAATCCACCCTATCATTTCATAACTTGAATTGGGACTAAAACGTACGATAAATATATTCATTTCAAGTTTGAAGGTAACCAGCGACTTTGTTTAAAAAAATTTGTTCTAATATAAAAAATTAGAACTCGATATGTTTATTGTATCAGAACAATAATTCTCTAAACAAGTGTAACCTTTTATTTCGCATAGAACCATTATTTTCTTTTTTATTAGTACAAATACTTCATCCAATAAATTCACAAAATAGACTCGAGGCAACATTTTTATTCGAACCAGTTGGTTTTGTCGCATTGTTTTTACAACACGTTGACATTGTTTATTCCTAATACCCATAATGCTCTCTTCGTATCCGGATACACAAAAAGCACATCCCAGAGCCAACAGTTACATTAGCGGAATATCTTTTAAATCTTTTTCAACACTCCAGTGTTTATTTTTATTTGTAGGGTGCTGCAGATAAACTACACTGTACTCAGTGCACTTTACACACTCAGATTAATTCAAAAATAAAAGAAATTTATTTCGACATCGGAATGAAAAATAAGGTTGTTTAGTAATATATTTTCTAATAGAAAATTTGGTTACCCTTTGAAACGAAAGATTTGTAGGCGTTTCGGAGTAATATCATTCGCCATTGTCGATATGTTGGCTTTGAAATAAATTTGATATAGATGTTTGTTATCTATAATCATTTCGCAATCAAGACGGAGTAATAAATCAAAATTTTAAGGAAATTTATAGCACGAGCGGCTTTAGAAAAAATATGTTTGTTAATAAAGTCTGCTGCTAAAAATGTTATGTATTTTAAGGCCTGTTCTCACCGATATTAAGGAAATATAATAATAACCTTATTAATAATAGTTGATTCTTATTTTAACCCTTTTTAAAACTCTAACGGGCATAGGTACTTGTTGGCAAAGTCTGGGGTGTCCGAATAGATTATTAATCTTTTAATAATCAGTGAAAAAATAAAAACAAAAGAAACGCAATGTAACTAAATATCCCGCAATCATACACTACGTAGAGCAGTAGTAAACGCAGTCTCATGCGTGTTCCTTAATAAAATTAAATCAACTAATGAAATTAAATTGATTTAAAAACCATTGCTTCCACCATATTTGATGGATTTTCCGTAACTTGATGGAAATTCATTTTATGTAACAATAAAACACTGAAAACTTTGTTTTCAAATTTTCACAAAATTTATTTTAATCTCTTATCACTACATCTGTTTCGGCTGATTGCCTTTCCCAAGTGATCTATTTTTGGTATGCGTTTACACTTTATAGTCTCTAATGAAATAGGTTGAGGAGGGGAGAACTGTTTGTCTCAGGTTGGTCATTCAGAATTATATCTGTGTTTTTAATTTGTTGATTTCCATAGATTCTAACAAGAATAGCTTAAGGTGTTTATTTTGAATAGGGAAAATGTTAAATTCGTCATTAAAAGAATGATTGTGATCTAGAAGGTGAAGTGCATATGTAGACTCTGTTTTTCTATTATTGAAAGCCCTTTTATGTTCTGCTATTCGTTTAATAAAGTTTCTACCAGTTTGACCGATGTAGTTTTTGGGCATTTAAGTTTGTACACACCACTGTGTGTTTTTTATTTTGGCTCTTGTTGTTTTTGATATATTTGCCTAGGTTGTTATTTGTTCGAAAAGCTGGTGTTATTCCTTTCTTGTTTATGTGTTTGGCTACTTTTGTTGATATTTTGCCTGTATTTGTAATCGAGCAGAAGGTACTGGGTTTTTTCTCTGGTGGTGGAAATACTAATTTCGGGGCTTTCTTGTGTAGCTTTTGATTTAACATTTTATTCATTGTTTGTTCGTTGTATCCGTTGGTTACTGCCATTTGTTTGATGATATTTAATTCTGCCTCAAAGTTGTATTTTGACATCGGAATTTCTGTTAATCTATGTAACATACTATGATAGGCTGCCAGTTTATGTTGTGTTGGATGGGATGATGAATTGTGTATAGTCGTGTCAGTATCGGTAGGAAAAAAAATAGATCACTTGAGAAAGGCAATCAGCAGAAACAGCTGTAGTGATAAGATATTAAAATAAATTTTGTGGAAATTTGAAAACAAAGTTTTCAGTGTTTTATTGTTACATTTTATGTTTCTTATGCTATAAAATATTTGTTGGCTACAATATGGTTTTAATTTTGAAAACATATTGGTTCTAAATATAACTTATAATGATTTTTACTGTAAAAAGTGTTGAAAAGATCTTAAAATTGCAAACTACTTTTTTGTTAAAATTACTTATTAGAATGAAAAAATTGGGTTTCAATAGTAAAAATACGAATTTATTAGAGGTTTAACCTTAAATATTAATAAAAAAAAAACAATAAACTGGTGAAATTGCAAAGATGGACTGATTTACAAATATTCTGTAAATATACAATATATTTTATACTTATAATTTTACGAAAAATTGTAAATTGTACATTAAAATAATTCAAACCTGATGCAGATCTGATGAAATTGAAACCTGACGAATGATTTTAACTAAAATTGTGGTTTATTCCAAGCAAAAATAGTAAATTGTTTTATTTAATTCTGAACATAGGTATTTCCTTTTTCCTGATCTGTATGCTGTACTGTTGTCAGCCATATTGTTCCATCATGTTTCTCTTTCTCACTCCCTCCCTCTCTCTCTCTCTCACTCTCTCTTTCTTTAAGGTCTTCCAAGTCCTTTCTTGTCATCCCATGTTCGTCAACATTTTATGTTTTAATCACATCATCTTCTCGAACGATAAACCCTGCAAATTATTGTGAAACATTATTATTATATTATTATAAGTGAAACATTTGGTTTAGATATTAATATTGAACATATTAAGTATATGGTCATCAGTAAATACAAAACTACACCTGCATAACTCATAGTTAACCAACAACCGACAGAACGGGTCAGCAATTACTGCTATCTTGGTACAATTTGAATGATCGGAGATAAAAGGACTCGATTTTCAGTAGGCACGATATACAACTCCCGATTACGGTCCGCTTGATGACATATGTTTTTTTTGTACGGAGTGGAATCGTGGACCTTGTCCGAGGTATCCATGATGCACCTTTGACGTGAATGTGAAGTGCTTTAGACCCATACTGAAAGTCTCTGCAATTACTAATAATGAAGTCTTGCAAATAATGAGATCGGACCGCGAAATAAGCATGTTTATAAATCGATGCGAACTGGAATATAAGGGCCACGTAATGCGTAACGAACATTGGTACAATTTCCAAGACTGGTACAACGTAACGACTACAGAACTTTTTAGAGCAGTAGTCAATAAAGTTGAAATAGTCATGCTGGTAGCTAACATCCGTAACAGATGGACACTGCAAGAAGGACAAATTATATACATTTTTTGACATTTCGATTTCCAATCCGGAAATAGTTTTGAAATAATTTTAATAACTAAGAAATTATGTTAACCTGTAATGTTGATCAATTGGTGCTTTGTGGCAACCAAATTAACAATTTACTTATGGCCTCATCATCATCATCTTTGGCTCGACAATCCTCTGTGGATATTGGCCTGCTCTAAGATTCATCGCCATTCTGTTCGGGTTTTGGCAACATGTTGCCATCTTCTGATTTTTAATATTCGTAAGTCGGTTTCAACTCCATCTAACCACCTAATTCGCGGTCGGCCTTTACTTCTTTTTCCTACAGGTGTTCCTGTGGTTAGCCTTTTAGCAATCGTATTTTCTGGCATTCGTATTATGTGTCCAGCCCATCTAAGTCGCTATGTTTTAATGAACGTTATGACATCTGGCTCATCAAAGAGCTGATACAATTCGGCCTCGTATGAATTATGGCCTCGTATGAATCAAATTCTGATCTTTCTGTACTTATGTAGTTGTAGTTGATGTGTTTCTCGCCTTTTATTAACTCATTCGTTATTAAGAATTAGTTGTTATATTCCAATTGCTGACTTCTTCTTTCAGTATGGGTAACTAGAGCCTGCTACATTTCTGTTTTTGATGTATGAAAGTCTCTGTTTTTGATATATGATTTATGCTTATTTATCCTAACACTTTCTGGGTTTCTGTCGGATAAAAATCAGTTACATTACAATCAGTTTAGGTTTAATCCCATATAAATACAATATTTAACTTAAACATGCAACGTCAGCGGTTTCAGAACCTCTGTAAATTTTTGTTTAGGTTTTACCACTTGCTCTGTAACATCTTCTACTTTGTCACTTCTTTAAAATCCTTGTTTCTTTTTCGATCTTTTTAAATTGTGTATCTAACATTTTGAGTTTCCATTAAATTTTGCACAATTGCATCATTTTTAGATCCGTGTTTGTATTAGCTAATAAAATGACATCGGCAAAATATCATATAATCTATCATAGATGATTTAAAAATTGTGTACCTATTTATTTTTATTTCCGTTCCTCTTAGTCTGTAAATATATCTATTGCCTATTATAGTTTCTTGAAGCATCAAACAACGTTAGATATTTAAAAATATATTTTTTGTCCGTCTATCCTTTTATTTCATTTCCAAATAACTAAAAATCTCTTGTTGAATAGTGTGTAAACATATCAGTTGTTTTTTGAGTGATTTAAGTATACAATACCCGGTTATCGACCATATAAATAATTATAATAAGTAAGCAGTTCTGCTTAGATGATTCAATTTAAATTTTATTCCCACGAATTCATAGTTTTATTTGCAAATATGTACCAAAATACTGTTATTTTTTGCAATTGTGTATGATTTTCTGCCCACACAATGTATCATCTTTCTACCTTTATGTATGACGAAAGTATGACGACAGTATTATATTCTAACACCATTTTTATCCTTTAATATCCTTAATGATGTACATAAGACTGTTTACTAGCAGAATTCGTGTTCTCAAAGTTTACAATTGCCTTTGAACGATTTTAATAGCAACTACTTAGGATTGTAGTGCATCTGAAGAATTTATTTTTAGATGATGCTATTATTATCTGTAAAAGTGGCGGCTCTATGACGTGATTAGCTAATGGTCGTTTTGAACCTGATTTAGTCACGTTTTAGTGCCGCATGTTAAATAAAATAGGAAGGTCGGTAGGCAGCATTTTAAGTATTTTGAAAAATGAAGTTAATTAAGTTCTGTTTCTGAGAGTGAGTTTGACGAGACAGATTTAATTTGTGTTTTTAGAATCGTTGCAGTAAAACTTGGAACTAAAATAATGGTAATATAAAAAATGTGCAGTACAGTACAATTTATGAAACTAAAATATGAACGCCACTATTTAATGATAAAATCTATTACCAAATAAATTTTCAAGAATAACGCAACATTTAAGAGAAGGTTCAAAAGTCGAAGACTATTGCAAAATTGGACAAACAGTGGCTTTAACTGAGGTGTCTGCTGAGTTAAATGTTATTAATCAATGCATACGGCTTAAGCAACAAAATATATCCGTGAAAATCCTGTTGAAACCGAGGTTGCGGACTTGAACTTATGTTTTAAAGAAGAGACTATTAAGGGTTGTAAGCCTTTAAGTATTTAGGGTCAATGATAAGCCGAGATGTTACTTGTATGAAAGATATAGAAATCAAAATAGCACGGAGAAAACAAGCAACCAAGCACTCCATGCAGTGATATGGAACAACACTCTAATCAAAGAAAAGAAAAAAGGTTCTTCCAGAGCATAGTAATGAATATTACCCTGTATGGAGCCGAAGTATAATGAATGACAACATCATTCGAAATAAAATAACAACAGTTGAATTGGACTTTGTGAGAAGATGTTTACAAATCACCAGATCGGATAGAATAAGAGAGAAATCTACAGCAGAATGGAAGTAGAATTCGCAATTACAAAAAAAGGTGGAAAACAATGATACGATCATATACAAAGAATACCAGAGTACAGATGGCCAAAAAGAATATTGGACTGGGACCCGCCGGGAAGAAGACGGAGAGGAAGTCCTGCTATAAGATGGAAAACAAACATAAGGAATGCTATGATAGATAAAGACCTCAGAGATATACTTTAATATTAAAATCTAAACCAAATCTTCCACTTTCCTCTTTCTTCTTCTCGTGCCACTCCTAGCGGAGATTGGAAATCATCATGGCCACTGCGACTTTGTTAGCAGCGCGCCTGAAAAGTTCAATCGAACTACACCCGAACCATTGACGTAGATTACGAAGCCACAATATTTTTTTTCTTCCCACACTTCTTTTGCCCTTAATTTTGCCCTGCATGATGTTTCTTAAAAGTTCGTACTTTTCACCTCTCACAATGTGCCCCAAGTATTCCATCTTTCTAGTTTTTATCTCATTTAGAATTTCGCATCTTTTGTCTAAAGTTTGGAGTACTTGCGTGTTAGTGACGCGGTCCATCCATGATATTCTGAGAATGCGCCTATAGCACCACATCTCGAAAGCTTCGATGTTTTTTATGGTCAACTGTTTTAGTGTCCAAGCCTCAACTCCATATAACAGGGTAGAAAAGACATAACACCGCAGCATTCGTATTCGTAACTTTATATTGATATCACGATTGCAAAAGAGGTTGCGCATTCTATTAAAGACTGATCTAGCGATTTCTATTCTACATCTAATCTCTTTTGTTTGATCAGTATCGTCTGTGATCCAAGCACCTAGATATTTATAACAGGGCACACGCTCAATCGTTGTATTGTCTATTACAAGATTAGCTCTGATGTTCTTTGATTTCGTGATTACCATAAATTTAGTTTTTTTCAAATTAATTTTCAAGCCGTAACTGTTACAGTATATATTGAGACTTTGAACGAGATGTTGTAGTTCTACTAGCGTTCCCGTTAGGAGAACTGTATCGTCAGCATACCTTATATTGTTGTACTTTCCTCTTTGTGGTTCCACAATTGGGATTTAGTCCCATACAAATAAAATAATTAAAATAATTAACTTGCAGTGTTAATCATGCAATAAGATGATGTGATATTAAAACATAAATATTGACGACCATAGGAAGACAAGAAAAAACTTGAAAGACCTTAGACAGAGAGAGAGAGAGAGAGAGAGAGAGAGAGAGAGAGAGAGAGAGAGAGAGAGAGAGAGGAGGAGGGAGAGAAGAGAGAGAGAGAGAAACATGATGGAACAACAGTACAGATTACAGATCAGGAAAAAGGAAATACCTATGTTCAGAAATAAATAAAACAATTTACAATTTTTGCTGGGAATAAACCACAATTTTAGTTTCATCATCATCATCGAATCTTCTGCATCCAAAGTTGAACATAGGCCTCCCTTAATTTCTTCCAGGGCTGTCGGTCTTCTGCTTCCTGTAGCCAATTCCCAGCGATTATTTTGACGTCGTCTGTCCATCGTGTAGGTGGTCTACATGTGCCTCTTCTGATTTCTCGTGGTCTTCGTATTGTAATTTTATGGGTCCATCGCTCGTTATTTATTCTGGCCACATGGCCCGCCCAGTTCCACTTTCATTACTTATACTTTCTTATTAATAATATATATGTGTGTAATTGTTTTAGTCATTGTTAATTTTTCATTGTCATTGTTCGGATTTGATTTTACGGTAGAGTGTAGTCAAACGTATTCCCTGCACAGTAATGTGCATAGAATCCGAGAAAACTCATACATCTACCATAAAAAGAGCTCTTAATCAACTTAAAGCAAATACTCCCGCAACATCAGAATACTCACGTGCCTTCTCATTGGATGAAATAAACGAAGCGCTTAACCAAACTAAAACAGGAAAAGCAGCAGGCTTCGATGGAATGTATCCTGAGTTTATAGTCCACACTGGTACAAAAACACGACAGTGGCTCAAAAAATTCTTTAGCGACATTGTTAATACAACTGTGCTACCCCCAGAATTCAAAAGAACAAAAATTATCGCAATCCAGAAGCCTGGCAAAGACAAAAAGCTGCCTGAAAGTTACCGGCCTATTGCCTTACTCAGTTGCTGTTATAAATTACTAGAACGACTTTTATATAACCGAATATGTAACACCATTGAGGATGCTGTACCAATTGAACAAGCTGGATTTAGAAGAGGACGAAGTTGCTGTGACCAAGTGCTGTCCTTAACTACATTTATTGAAGCTGGCTTTGAAAGACGCGAAAAATCTGCCATAACATTTATAGATCTCACGGCTGCCTATGACACGGTGTGGAGAGAGGGCCTTATTTATAAGCTGATGAAAATCATACTTGCCTCAAAACTTGTCAGCTGATAAACAATCTACTGACTAACAGACTGTTTCAGGTATATATGAATGATGCACAGAGTAACGTTAGAAAACTTAACAACGGCTTACCTCAAGGCTCAGTGCTAGCTCCTTTATTATTTAACCTTTATACAGCAGATATACTTGAAACAAAATCGAGAAAATTTGCTTATGCTGACGACCTGGCCATTGGCTTCCAAGATAATAGTAAAGAAGCAGGAGAATGAGCTCTAAACGAGGACTTATCTACACTAAGTAACTATTTTAAGAACTGGCGCTTACCTCCTAACACAAGCAAAACTGAAACCTGTCTCTTTCACCTGTCGAATCAACTTGCGGGCGATACTCTCAATGTAACTCTAAATGACACAGCTATCAAACATAACAACAACCCCAAATCTCTAGGCGTCACACTTGATAGAACACTCGCCTTCAAAAATCATCTTACAAACGCAGCCGGTAAACTAAGAACACGAAATAACTTAATATCAAAACTTGCTGGAACAACTTGGGGTGCTTCTGCAGATACTCTTCGGACCTCAGCTCTAGCTTTGTTTTTTTCAGTGGCAGAATATTGTGCACCAGTATGGCTAAATAGTGCACATACAAGCAAAATCGATGTCCAACTTAACCAAACCATGAGAATAATCACTGGAACAATAAAATCAACGCCAGTGCGATGGCTGCCTACTCTGAGCAATATTGCTCCACCAGATCTACGCCGTACAGCAGCATTAGTGAGAGAGTACCAGAAAATTGTATCCAACGTACAATTACCAATACATCAAGATATCCCAGACATCTCAAAAGAGCACCAACGATTGAGATCTAGAAATCCTCCAATACGATCTGCCCGAAAAATTGGTAATTCCTATGATATACATAGGCAATGGACAACAAGATGGATGCCAACAGTAGAATCGCACTATATTAAGATATCCACCCCAACTCAGGGTTTCATCGGATCAAATCTGCCCCGGTCCATTTGGGCAAGGCTTAATCGTATACGTACCGGACATGGTAAATGTGCTGATTCGCTGTTCAGGTGGGGTCGTGCAGAAAGTCCACAGTGCGATTGCGGAGAATCTAGACAGACCATAAGCCATTGTGTTTCAGACTGCTTGAATCGTGCCTACCGTGGAAACCTCCAGGACTTTGCGGAATGTTCCCCAGAAGCAATTGAATGGCTATGTAAATTGGACATTAATATTTAGTGTCATTCATTCTATTCATTCTATTTTTACTATTTTTAGTGTTTGAATAATATATATAATATATATGTGTATATTATTGTCTGTTGTATTTGTATATTTATCGTACTGTGAAAGTCCATACGCTAAATAAATAAGTAATGTGCAGTTTGACGATCCACTGTTTTAAAATTTAAATATTTAACTAAGTATTAACAGTACCTCCGTATGATCTTCAGAATATTTCATTTTAGCCGAAAATTAGAAAGGTGGGTGAATATTGATAGAAAATTGGAATATTGAAATAATAAAATACTGGCCTATTTCATGAGGTTAAATGATGTCTTTCTTTCTGTTTTAAGTGATGACATTATAATTTAAATATAAAGGAACGTTATAAAATCAAGGCTGATCTTATTCAAAGATTAAGGTAAATAGTATATTAGTAGCAACACAGACATAAATGTCTAAGCAAAATCGCTACCTTTTAGATTTCAAATTTAAACTGCTGGCGTAAATTTTTCAAATTCCGAGGCAGGAGAGAAGAATAGATTAAGAAAATAATGTAGAAGCTATAGAAACCACAAGTAAATGCGAAATTAGAAGAGAACAAGAAAAATAATAACAGAAGAGAAATATTAAATAAGAAATTATTAAATCGTAGTTGTATAAATGCTGAGAATTCGAAGAGCTGGAAGAACATATACGTTTTAACATTAGATTCAAGACATGCTTTTAAATGAGAGCCAGAGGAACAATTTACAATATAAATGTGCACCCACGCCATGGACCATGGTACGTCATTTACTTTCATCTACCGAAAAGCCTATACAACAGCAGGCTCTTGTCGATCGGGTTTCTTCGATAAGGAGTACGGAGAGCTAGTAGATAAATTTGAATAGAATTTTAAAATAAATAAGCCACATAATTTTACCAGGCATAAAATTTGGTCAGAAAGTTTCATAAATAAATTTTTATTTCGAAAAAATTGGTTATAAAACATAAAAAATATGAACACTGTCTAGCTATGGAGACCTGAACAATGAAGTGAGAGATCAAGTACAAAAAGCAAATATACTTTCAGGATGCCTTAATAACACTATATGGCAAAAGTGACACATTAACACTGAGAAGAAGTCAAGAATTTTTAAAATCACTGTAAGAGAAGTCAAGACATTCGATAAAAATGTAATGTGCTATGTATAAACGAATAGACAATAAATAGAAAAAATAATGGAATAACCACATATGCAGAATGAGGAGACCCGTGTCGTCAAAATAGCAACGAGATAAGTTACCAATCGGCAGAAGAAGTATCGGACGACCGAGCAAAATATGGAGTGACAACCTTCCACATAGGTATTAATCCGTCATTTGAAGCATGTTAAAATTTGATTACAGTATTGATAAATAAAAAACATCTTTAGAA
The DNA here is from genome assembly GCA_918026665.1 of Diabrotica balteata. Taxonomy (NCBI): domain Eukaryota; kingdom Metazoa; phylum Arthropoda; class Insecta; order Coleoptera; family Chrysomelidae; genus Diabrotica; species Diabrotica balteata. The sequence goes on along the minus strand of OU898281.1, from coordinate 92,373,890 downwards.
AGAGAGATTATTTTAGTGGAAGTTTATACCATGCCAAAGAAGTACTGCAATGGATAGGCAGAAGTGTTGGTGAGAGTTATCTCTATCTCTAGATTTCTTTTTAATTCATATTTTCGTCTGAGGTAACGTCATTATTATCTAACATTATGTTTTTAAGACATAAATAACAACTCGCGACGCTTCTATTAATGGTTTCCGAATAAAACTAATTATTTTGTCGTCACTTGTATTACAAATTATGCAGTTAATTGTTCTTCTATGATTTATTAATATTAATATATCAATCAACGCTCGCTTGTATCACCACACGTGTCTCACTACATTTGATAATAATTGTTTACTCTTGTTAATCGCTTTATTTTAGTTGAAGGCTTATTTTAAGTTACGTTGTCTTATGAAAATCAATCGTATTGACTGCATGTACCTACCGGCACTCCCGTTTTTTATTTATAAATATTTGTCCAACTATTTAACAAATGCTTAAAAGGACAAAATATCCCTGACGATTGGAATATTGGATATATTATCTCAATATTCAAGAAAGGGAATAAACGCAAACGCTCCAATTATAGGGGAATAACTGTTACCAGTGGGGAGGTTGTACGGTCGAATAATAAAAGAAAGAATAGAATCAGATTACAAACACATAGAAGAACAAAATGGATTTCGTGCAGGAAGATCGTGCACTGATGGTATATTCGTTCTGCAGCAGGTAATCGAAAAACGGAAGGCAAGGAATCTATCTATTGTTTGCCACCTACTGTTTGTAGATTTAGAAAAGGCATACGATACGGTACCTTTGAAAAAACTGTTTCAAACATTGACGAAAGTAGGTCTCAGTAGAGAGTATGTGAATGCTGTCGCAAATATATACAAAAATGCAAGAAGTGTCGTTAAAGAAGAAAACTTTATATCTGAATAATTTCCAATAACAAAGGGGCTTAAATAAGGATGTTGTCTATCTCCGACCTTATTTAAAATATATATTCAATCATCGCTAGAGCAGTGGAGGAAACAACTATCCGGAATGGGAATAGACATAGGCGGTGGTAAATGTCTAACAACTTTATTTTTCGCAGATGATCAGGTAGTCGTAGCGAATGATGAGGAAGACATGGACTACATGTTTAAAAAACTAAAGAAAGAATATGAAAAAATGGGGCCTCAATATGAATATGTCAAAGACAGAGTATCTTAAAATAGGAGATGGCGAAGAAGATCCAGAGTTAGAAATTAGAAACACAAAAACATGCAATGAATATAAATATCTCGGATCTATAATATCTAAAGAAGGCACTACCAAAAGAGACATCGAAAACAGGACGTAGCAGGGAAAAAAAGCGGTTAACATTCACAACTCTCTACTATGGTCTAAAGATATTAGACAAGAAACAAAATTGACAATCTATCGAACCTTGGTAGAGCCTATCATGACTTATGGGGCAGAAGTTTGGCAGATCACGACAAAAGATAGAAAAAGAATAAAAGTAATAGAAATATATTTTCTAAGGAGAGCGTGTGGTGTATCCAAAAAAGATCATATCAGGAATGAAGATATTAGAAGGAGGACAAATACTGTATATTCCAGTGTAGACAGAATTTAAACGAGGCAACTAGTGTGGTATGGTCACGTGAAGCGAATGAATGAAGATAGATGGCCAAAGAAAGCTTTAAATTATATACCACAACAAAGAAGGGGAAGACCTTCAGTTGCCTGGGAAGAAAATGTACGACACCTAATGAGAGATAGAGACATCAAAGAAGACGAATGGATGGAGAGAGAACGATGGCGGTCGAAATGCGAGAAGCGCTAGAAGCTGTAGGAACCTCGCTTATATATATATATATATATATATATATATATATATATATATATATATATATATATATATATAAATATTTGTTCAAATATATAATTAAATATATTGTTTCTAAATTAAAAAAAGTGATGCAGTAGGCTACTTTAGACTAGCGCGAAGCTTCATATTATGTTCCCTGTATTTTTAAACTTGATATCATTTTCAAAATTGAAAAGTAATTTTATTATATAATTATTATTCTTTTACATGTTTTTTTTATAGATTTTAAAAAAAATTTAAACGTTTACATATTGTATAACGGACTCTCCTCGTCGCTTAAATAGAGTCTTCCAACTGTTAACTGTAACTGTGAACCACAAACCGCCATTCCGTGTTTCGTGGCGATGCTTCCGTGACGCTTGTCTCAGCATTTTACTATAGAGAAAAAAGTAATATAAGACCAGTATAGAAGCTTCGCTTAAAAAAACACAAAATGTTATATAAAAAAAGATCAAGTAGCTCTCAGTTTGTCAACTAACTCTCAGTTTATAAATTTTGATATTTTAGAGCACTTTCAGCAATGGCTGCATTGCAAAACACATCTAATCTATGTTCATTTCTTGTATTTTCAACCCTTTATAAGTTAGCATGACGAGAGTTAACGACCTAATGATTGGTTGTACATTTTTCTCCATTTCTTCCTAATCTGATCTTTAGTTTCAATACTTACTAATATTTATATTCTAGATTTTCTTCCATATTCCATATTATACAATTATTTCCTTTCAGTCTTTAGTGTATTTCGGTTAACGTAATCATCTAAGTGTTTGTGCTTTTAGTTGTTGTGATATTGTAAAGTTATTTTGTTTCAATTATTCATTTATCTTGTATCGACATATAATTTTCTGCATTATCAAAATAGTTATGTCCCTCTGGAGCTTCGCAAAATTCATCTAAGAAATAAATTATTTCTAACTTTAACAGTCTTATACTCTTAACCCATAGATAACAAACAACCTTAATCCAAAACTTGATAGCAAATCTTGAATAGAAACTTTGTATATTTTCTATAAGAAATATAACCATTCTAAAATGTTTTAAACAATACAGGAAACGGAAACAACGTGAACAATAAACTACGCGAAATAGATAAATATTTTTACACTTTCAAGTTAAATTTTAATTTTCCATTTGTATACCGTATCAAATAGGAAATATATATTATTAGATTTAGATAATGGATACATGGAATGTTGTATAAAAATATATTAGTCATAATAAAACTTTGTCCTTCCGGAACCATTCGGACATATGTTACACATATTTTGATACTGAAACCTTATACATACATCCGAATACATCACTAATAAAATATGCTTATACGGGTTAATTTTAGTATTTATATATTTACAAACTTTCGTAATTTTATATATTATTAAGTAGTGGTGATTTATTCTGCAATATAAAATTATTCAAAAGAAACCGTAACACCTAAAACGATTAATTGAATACAGTTTGTGGAGGTGAGATGAAGATACTGACTCATCGGGAGTTATGTGAAATACTAAAATAAATATGGTTTAAATCTTGAATATGTTGCCTGTGTGAGTCCATTTCAAATAGGTAAAAAGAAATAGGACCAAGACTTACAATCAATTTATTCTACCACCAACGACCGGTTTCGCATACTATAATTTGCTATGCATCTTCAGGTCAACGGTACATGGTAAACTAAATGCTGAAAATATAATAACCCGTATTAGGGTGCTGTCTGGTACAGAATATACAACAATTATGCCAATATTATATGTCTGTGATTATTAAATATGACTTTAAAACTGATTAAATAAATCAAAATAAAACTTGAAGTGAAAAAGTGAAAAAACAATCGCCACATCGCCAGAGGTTTTAGACTCTAACTTTTCTAGCTCAATCCAATTCGTGTAGTAATCCACTCTACCACCAAAAGTTAAAATATCACATCAAACTTTATGAAAAGGTATGTTAGGCCTATCATGTGGAAGTAAAGGTTCTTTGGTTGGTTTCCGTGAAAATTTAAGACAAGTATTACATTTTGAAATATAACTTTCATTATGTGTGGTCATACCTAGCCAGTAAAAAATTTTCTTGGCTCTTGACTTAGTTTTTTCCATTCCCAAGTGTGCAATATGTAATAATTTATTAAGCATAAGGCTTTGTAAACTTTTGGGAACCACTAGTCTGTCATCATAAAATATTAAGTTATTTTTTTTTTCATATAAATCATTTTGAATTTTAAAAAATGTTTTTAATTCAGAATTATAACTTTGAGAATTTTGTGGTCAACCATTACTTAGAAAGTTTTTAACTGTAGACAAAGTTGGGTCATGACAACTGTAGACAAATGATCAGTTTTTGTTATAATTTTCCTTCCATATACATAATTATGAAACTTAGACAGTGAAAAACAAATCGATAGAAGTTCTTTATCTATTTGTAGATATCTAGTTTCTGTTTCAGTTAAACTACGTGAGCAAAAGGCAACTGGCTGTCCCTGTTGTAAAAGGCACCCGCCAATTCCGAATTGACTCGCATCAGACTGTATTTCAATAGGCAAATTTGCATCAAAAATTTTTAAATTAGGAATTTTAGTAATTAAACATTTTACACTATTCAGGGCTGTTGTATGCTCTATAGTCCAAGACCAAAGCACATTAATTTTAGTTAGCTCTCTTAAAGGAGTTAATAACTCAGATAGATTTGGAATGTATTTAGTTAGGTAGTTAATCATACCAATTATTCTTAATAACTCTTTTTTATTTGTCGAATCTTGTAGTTTCAAGATGGCATCAACATATGAAGGATCTGGTTTTACCCCTTCTCTTGAAAATATTTGACCTACATATTTTACTTCCCTTACTTTATATTGAATTTTATTTTTGTTAAATGTTACTCCAAATTTTTTAGCTCTTTGCAACACTTTTGACAAAATTAAATCATGTGTTTCCTCATCTGATGCTGGAATAATAAGATCATCAAAATATATCCCAATATCTAAATCTCCAAAAATCTTTTCATTTATACGTTGAAATACCTGTGGACTAATATTTAAACCAAATGCCAACCTCTTAAAACAAAATTTTCCAAAAGGTGTGATAAAAGCAGTGTACTTCATACTTTCCTTGTCAAGAGGGACATGATAAAAACCCCTTTTTCAAGTCTAATACTGTAAATATTGACTTACCTTGTAACTTCAATGAGAACTCCTCTACGGTGGGTATAGGAAATTGCTCTGTACATATTATGTTATTATTTAAATGCATTGGATCTAAGCAAATTTTAAAACTTTTATTAGGCTTCTCTACAATTACAATGTTGTTAACCCATGTTCGTTAAGTGACCTGAAGTTGGTCATGGTCTTCTTGAAGCTGTCATAGTCATATGCTTAGAACATCAAAGTAGTTCCAAGGCCATATAAGACATCTAGAGTTTAAGACACTTTACAACACGTGTTAATAGCCTTATCTTTTGCGAAGTTTGTGCGTCTGGACTATTTAGCTTTCAATTAACTTCTATTATTCTTCTTAATATTTGAAAGCTTTACAATATTCTTGTAGAGTTTGCAACGCAAGTGATGTTTTTTCCTTATTGATGGTTATGCTTTCATATAGGAGGTGCCTACTTATTGAACGTCAGGGCTTGGAGACGAGTGGCGCGGGATCGACTTTGTTGGAGGCAGAAGTTACAGGAGGCCAAGGCTCAATTTGGGCTGTAGCGCCATTGGAAGAGAAGAGAAGAGATAGGAGGTGCCTATATGATTTTTTGCTTTCATACTTCCAGGTGCCTTTCGTACTTCCTTTTTTGATGAAGTTTTTATTTTTATTTATGTTTTTCATGATCTGAACTGTACAGCAAAATATCGTTTAGCGACTCATACCTCGAAAGTAAATGTAAATATTGTACACTATCCTTTATTAATGGTATTTCATTTATCTTTAGTTAATTGAATTAAAGTATGTACAAAGTAATGATTTAATAATTCCTACAACGATACGTAGATAATTACACAATATCTGGTTACGCATTACATATAAATTTAAATAAATACACTAAAATCAGCTGTGGTATTTGTCAATTAGTGTGTTAATGTTATGTTTTAATTTACAACTATAATAGACGTTTTCACGTTAGTAATTTTCTTATATGATAATAAAAATAATGGATTTTTTTATTTTTCCTATGTATGTGATACTATTTCTATAAAATAATACTTATATAGGTAGTAATACAGATATGCCACACTAAAACAACCTTCGAACAATAATTTATATAGTTCTCGATCGACGACGGGTGGTTAACAATCTCATAATTATATATATATATCGCATAGTACACCAATTAAGTAATTCTTTAATCGATATGACAGTTAAATTCATTTAAACATAATTAACTACGTGTAACATATGTTATGAAGGGTTGGAACAACAAGAGGTGAAATTGCAACTTTCTACAGATTAGTTCACTCCTGCTCATAGCTTGTGCAAGGTCACTGATACGCTATTTAGTGAAGTAGTAGCATTATGTCGATTTTTTCTATGAGCATTAGAACAAGAGACAAAAATGCTTCAATTTAACAAATATATTTTTTATTTCCAACTTTTAATTGCCTTTTCTGACTGAAGCAAAATGATTTAAGAAATTGTAAAATAATAAATTAAATAAAAAGTGATCAAATATCTTTCTCGTGTTTTCACAAACCACAACACGTTGTTCTTTGTCGCTTGATATATTCTGCAAGTATTATGGGCTATATCAGGCCAATATTCGTGCTTTTTTAACATACATCTAACCTCTCGTGAAGTAATTGCATTTTCCTCCTATTGGAACATGATTCAATCATCTTAACAGTGACCAAAATCACAATATTTGCTCCGTTAAGAATTAGCGATTAGAATAAGCAACATTTTTTTAATTGTACTATTTTAAAAATTTTTGTAAACATATAAAACTATCGAGTACTACGATCGAAAACTCTGAGTAATAACTTTTGACTGTACAATTTTTTTTTTCAATAAATACATACTTAATACCATTTTTACTAAAAAATGTTAAATTTATTAACTAAAAGTAGAAACTCGGTCGAATTAATAATAACCTTCTTAGTTTAGTTAGTATTCAAATGTAGATCGCATATCTTTGTTGTATTGTTCTGAAACTATTTTCTTGTAGCATTTTAAAGTAATTACTATTTAAATGAGAATATGCCAAAATTAAAGATTAAAGTAAATTAATTGACGTTTCAACTTCCACTGCAAATTAGAAATTTGTATTTTGAGAACGATTTCCGAAGTGGAAATTGAAACGTCAATAAATTTACTTTAACTTTTAATTGTGGCTTATTCCCATTTAAATAGTAATTATCTTTGTTGTGTTACGGACTGGCTCATTTTTGACGATTGACATTCTCTTTCTATCTGACAGTCTCCATCTTTTTCTGGCTACTGCTTTCATTTCAAGCCAGGATTTTCCCATTTTTCCCCTTCGCTCAGTATGGTCCTTTTCCAAGTTCTTTTAGATCTGCCTACTTTCCTTCGGCTTTGAGGATTCCAATCCAGCGCTGTTCTGGCAATGTTATCTTGGTGTCTACGGAGTGTGTGGCATAGCTATGTCAATTTTATTCGCCTTATTTGGTTTATGACGTTTTCTGTAAAACTTGTAATTGGTAAACTATGGTGCTGATATCTTTCACGTTTCACAGCCATATAGTAATACAGCCTTTACATTTGTATTGCTTTTCTGCACATCACGCTCTGTATCACCGTTACAGTCAAATATGCTGCCAAATATACAAATTCCATTACTCTCTCAACTTCCTGGTTGTTGTAGCTAGCATCAATGTTTCAATGTAAATGTCTCACAGTAAACATAGTTTCTTACAGTTTGATTCAAGACATACTATGGGCATAAGTTATCATTTTAAGTATTTTTGATTGAAACATCTGTAGGGGATGTTAGTGTTGTAGGCTTTACTGCATCCCCATAAATTTAATTATAATAATTATGTATTTTTACTGTCTCTTTTGTTGGAAATGGTACATGTGCTGACTTAACTGGGTTTATCTTGAGTTTCCATCCCTCTAATTAATTGTTTAAAAGGTTGAGATGATTTTGGAATTTTTAATTGGCTCTTCCTGTGTTGCTATAAGTATGTTATCGGTTAGTGGAACATTAGCAGTTTAGAAAGATAAAGAGGATGCTACTCTCGGCTATACCTGATAATTTATATCATTATTAACTTCAAAATAACAGTTGTTATGGTAAAACTTTATAACAAGATATTGTTGGTCGGGTAGATGTATGTCATTTTAATGTATACAGCAATCTTTTAATAATTAACCGAACTAAAATATTAGCGGTAGTTTTATTCGATATTTGTAATTTTTACTTTCTTAACGGCAAAGGAAATTACTTGCTTTGCTTATATGTAGTTAAATAATATGCAAAAATAATTGCGCTATGAACATTACTAATGCATAGCATAAATAATATGATCATTTGTATTAGTTTATGCGCAAATTGTTTAGTATGCTCATTAAACTTATTAAAATAACGATGGCAAATATATAAAAATATGCATTCTAACTATAAATAATAGAGATAATAATTGTCATTAAATGTTGATAAATTTTCGTAAAAAGAACATGTATCATTGAAAATGGATACTTGTATTTTATAATCTATTCAATTTTTTACTAAATGACAAGTTTAACGGATTAAAATGTTTTCTTATATTCGTCAATTATAATGATGCACCTAGAGATTAGAGTATTTTTAATGTTTCATGCTTAATTCAGTTATTTTATTGACCTTTCAAGACCTATAAAAGAATTTTTAAAATTCAATAGTGGACATATAATATTCTTCTGTCTTTGCATCATATATAAATAAACCTGTTGTCAGATTGTTAGCAAATTACAATACAAACGAGTTTTCTGTAGAAGATTATCTTGATTGAATATCTTGATTTGGTCACATACTAAACGAAGCATAGACAAATATATTATAGAACAATTAACACAATTTTTTCACTTTATTTGTATATCAAATAGTTGTATATCAAAAATGGCAGGATTTCATAAAGAAAGTTTACAATTTTTTTGAAATTGTAAAAATAAATTTTAAATTAAATAAAAATTTAGAAAATTTGTACAATTAATTTAAATCAGTTTAAATTAATTGTACAAGTATTCCTTTCAGCGGATTTTTGTATTCAATCAATTCTAGGAATAACATAAAAATGGTTGTAAACATTACCAAAAATAAGAAACGTAACTTGCTAAGCTTTATTTATTTCTTTCTTTATATTATGTTTTCCTGAATCCACTTTTGCATAATATCTAAATTTTGATTTAAGCGTATCTTAAAAATTTTTATTTTGTTACAGCAACTCAAAGATGACCTCTGTGAAGTTGTGTCTGAAATGGAGTCCCTCGACTCAGGCGAGGAGGGCAAAAATAGCAACAAGACCAAAATGATGTCTATAGGCCGAAAAAAGTTTAACATGGATCCAAAGAAGGGTATTGAATATTTGATAGAAAAAGGTCTGTTACAGAATACAGCGGAAAGCGTTGCCCAGTTTCTACATAAGGGCGAAGGGCTGAATAAGACTGCTATTGGTGATTATTTAGGAGAAAAAAACGATTTTAACGAGCAAGTTTTACAAGCATTTGTTGAATTACACGATTTTACCGATTTAATTTTGGTGCAGGCTTTAAGGTAAGTAAATTTAATATACTTCATTATTTACAATTAGTTCTTCTTCAGTTATAAAAAAAATATTTAACTTCAAGCTGAAACTGACTTAAAAATTGAAAATGCTACCTAAATTAGGAAGAATCACTTCTTCCTGACGCTTCGTTTGTAACTGGGGCAGATAGTATCAAGGTCGTCAGTGATGGTAGGAGAACTAGAACCGTTTCCGCATTGCTTTTGATAAACAGTTGCTGAGAAAACGCGAGGAAGAAAAAATTACAGACCACTGCTTGTAAAAACCGAACACAATGTACTATTGTAGTTACACAATAGTTATTGTTTATTTGGGTATATATTACTGCGGACATTAGACATTATTTCGCATACAATCTTATCCTTAATCTAATACTAGTATATATATATATATATATATATATATATATATATATATATATATATATATATATATATATATATATATATTGTTATGATTGTTTATTTTTACTTTGATTTTAATTTATTGAGCCAATCAAAATAATGTAACTTAATTGTTATCAAAATTCTAGTTGTCCTTTATCGGAATAGACAAAAAGGGTAATAATAAAAGAAAATATTATATTAAAAAAAATTACATGTCTTTATTTTATATGAACGAATAAAACAATTATCAATTCTACCGTTATCTTATTAATCAGCATACAAGAAAATAAATGAAATTTTTATAATAATAAGATTTTAAATCTACATACATTTATATTAAGTGAAAACCAATTTTACTTAAACTTTCCTTTACTTGAAACAAAAAAAAAAACAAAACAAAAACTTTAAACTTTTGATTAGTCAAACAAAACTCAATTCTCAAATTTGAATGATGTCAACGATGAATAACCATGATGTCAACATAGATCCTTCACAAATACCAATTTCAATTGTCAAACTTAAATATGCAGTATTTTTGAGAAAAACTCGGAAGTTTCATTACATCAAGCAGTAGTTTTTCGCGTGGATACCGACTATTCAGAGGATTATCTCACTAATTTGAAAGTTGAGGGAGAGTGGAGAAGCAGGAAATATGACTTGATTTAGAAACGTGGAAAGTGAAACATATAGCAAATACGACGTCGGAAGAAAGCAGCATTCGTGTCTTTTCAAAATACGAAACAACAATTTAAATAGACATTATATATAAGACGAAGGAAAAATCCTATAATATTACCAATTGACAATGCTGAATGGATTAGAAAGTGCAAATCCATCCGTCCATTTCAGTCCTCGGTCTTTGAAGAATATGGCAACAGAATTCTGCTGCAGTTCAGATAGCAAATTTCTCTTTAGTTATTTGGTTCGTAATCTCTATTTGCTCAGTGGCCATACATTCCTGCTTATATAATAAATGTTTCCAAGACATTATTATAAGGTACTAAGTCCGAAGAGTCTCATAAAATATCTATTTATTGCATTATATCTGGATATAGATCCTGGCAATGTAATCTCCATGTCTCTGCTATATCTTCTGTTGCTTCCCAGGGTTCCTGTGTGATCTTCAACGCTACACGTTGTGGCTTTAAAGTATCTTGTTATGTATCATATTTTTCTAAATAGATCTCTTGGCTGATTGTTTTGATCGTGGCTCTCATCGTGGCCACTTTGACAAAGATTTCGTCTATTCTCAATTATTTTAAGGCTTTCATCTTTTATCTAGTGTTTTTGTTTTACTAGATTATTTACCCGTTGGCGATTAATTGGTGTTGTTACACAATGTTTAATAGTCCCCCATATTTCGTGTTACCCTTACCAAAAGAGACCATACTTTTTGCACTTCTTTAAGAAGGTGGTCCTTGTTTCTTAGTTCTATCCCCTTTGCGCCTTTAAGTTTGAGCTTTACTTTAGCTACGAGGGGAGTATGATAATAAACAATTCCCTTTCAAAATACTAAGCATTTATTACGAAAATCTAATTTTATATTTTAGAATAAGTATCTGAAATGAAAATAAAACTATAACATAAATTTCGTCTAACAATTTGATATGAAAATTAACAAATTCTTTTCACATTTTAAAGAAATTAATAACAGGTTGATCGTATAACCAAAGAATATAGACGCTTATATAGCGTCTATATTCTTTGGTATAACTGATAGTGAATCCTTGACCGAAGAATACAAATTAGACAAAGAATTATCAGATATCTTCTCGTCTGATCATTTGTTACCCAGGAATTTAACAAAAAAGTACCGTGTGTTCGGTACCGGACACGTGATGTTATTCAACAAACGAAATTCTTAATTTAAATACATTGATGTTGTACTTAACTTAGATTCTGCAATGTTCTCAGACGAAGATACGTCGTAGCCAACCGTATGAAAGGTCGTCATTACCGAAATCATTTGCTCAAAACGATGCAAAATATCCAGTTCTCGAAATCACCCGAACTCAAATCCCGAGAAACATCCTCGTTCCAGGAATAACCATAAAAATATATTCAGAACGGAATATCTATCTCTAATTTACCAAAATCCAACAGTTACCGAAGGAGCTAAAAATCCAAAAAACTAATCACGGCAACTTACTTATAGGCTTATAGGAAAAATTTAGGCATTCGGACTTAACTGCGTTTTTCTGCAAGAGAAGAACAAAGAGAGATAGAGAGAGGGGGGGGAAGAGCGGGCGGGGGAGGGGAGAGAGAGAGAGAGAAACAAAACAGACATAAACAAAATCCTAGAACTACAAACAATGCTACTACTTACTAGTTAATCCAAGTCATTAATATATCATTAATATATAGAAGCATCGGAAGAAGACGAATTTCATGGCTGAAGAACCTGAGAGAATGGTTTGGATGCAGCTCAAAACAACTATTTAGAGCTACTGCCTCAAAAATTAAGCCATTAAGCTATGATGATTGCCAACCTCCGTAGCGGAGATGGCACCTGAAGAAGAAGAAGAAGAATTAATATATCTGTGTACATATACAGGCTTATAGGAAAAATTTAGGCATTCGGACTTAACTGCGTTTTTCTTCAAGAGAAAACAAAGAGAGAGAGTGAGAGAGACGGTTGGAAGAGCGGGCGGGGAAGGGGAGAGAGAGAGAGAGAGAGGGAGAAAGAGAGAGAGAGAGAAACAAAACAGACATAAACAAAATCCTAGAATTACAAACAATGCTACTACTTACTAGTTAATCCAAGTCATTAATATGTCTGTGTACACTATTGTCCATCCAAATCATTGTCACGCAGGTCCTGAATGTAGATATGGGGGATGTGGCAACCCTGGAGTCTAAGTGAGAGCGCCCACCAAAGTGGCGTGGCAGTGGCAAGTAGCAAGTAGCACGCGTCTAGCATAATGTAACCAATCCTAACGAATGATTAGAATGAATGACGTTACTGTCATTTTGGTGTAAACTGAATCATTCGTTTTCATTGGTTACATTATGCTAGACGCGTGCTACTTGGAGAGCGCCCACCAAAGTGGCGTGGCAGTGGCAAGTAGCACGCGTCTAGCATAATGTAACCAATGAAACCGAATGATTCAGTTTACACCAAAATGACAGTGACGTCATCCATTCTAATCATTCGTTTGGATTGGTTACATTGTGCTAGACGCGTGCTACTTGCTACTTGCCACTGCCACGCCAGTTTGGTGGGCGCTCGCCCTTAGGCTACCAAGAAACTATACGAAAACTTACTGGTTTACATGAAAAAGATTTATATAAAATTGTATAAATTGCTCTGGTACCAAAAGCAGGACAAATCTTTTACAGATTGGAGAGCAGTATATATGTATATGTGAAATAAAACCTTGACGGATTTTTGAGGGCTTTTGCAAACAAAGATGTTGCTTTGTTTTCATTTGCTCCATGCAAATGGTATTCGAGGCGACTGGTATTCGAGGAATCTTTTTGGGAACTAGATATGTCTATTCCACACGAAACACTGAACTCTATTGTCAGTTGTATATTTAAATCGTTGGCAATGTTGGCAAATTATTGTCAAAAATCGAGTTAAGCTTTTACTAGTAAATTAAAAATATTTTAAAATAATTTTAAATGTTATAATGAATTTTACTTTTTCTTGTAGACAATTTTTGTGGAGTTTTCGTCTACCAGGTGAAGCTCAAAAGATTGACCGGATGATGGAATGTTTCGCTAAACGTTACTGTGAATGCCAAGGAGAAAATAACATTTTCGAGAACTCAGATACCTGTTACGTCCTTTCATTCGCCATTATAATGCTCAATACGAGTTTGCACAATCCTAGCGTTAAGGAAAAACCCAGTATAGAACAATTTATTAATATGAATAGGGGCATTAATCAAGGGCAAGACTTGCCCAGAGAATTGTTAGTGGTAAGTAAACATTTTTATATTTTGTATAATCTGTAGGAGAAAGTCATTATGTTTTCTAAAACATTTTCTGTGCTTCTGCAAAAAAATCAGCAGGTTTTGTATATATAGTAAATTTTTCTTTACTAATTTATGCGTTTTATTTAAGTATATAATATATATATATATATATATATATATATATATATATATATATATATATATATATATATATATATATAACACTGTTTTTGATGGGTTGGAGTCAATAAAAGGGGCTATTTGTTGACTATTTTTTACTCGAGCTTTCAATTGTGATTACAATTTTTATCAAGAGCTTCTAAAAAATACAAAATGTCTTACAAAGTTGAACTAGAAATAAAAAATTTTTTCTAATTTCTCACAAGAGTGATTGTAGAATTAAGAAACCATCTTGTGCTTTGGCAGAGCATGTAATAGACAAAGACCATATTATGGATTTTGATAATATTAAAATTTTATGTAATGAAAGTAATAAATTTAAAAGAACTTTTTTGGAAATGGTTTGTATTAGCAAAAGTGATAATAATTTAAACAAAAGGTCAGAAATTCAAAATTTAAGCAAAATTTATAATTATATAATTTCTATTTAATTTATGCAGTCAGTAAAATATCACATTTTGAATTTTCCATGTATTTGTTACATTTTTTCGGGCATCTATCAATGATGAATAAATCTTCTTTTTTGTTACTTAACAAAGAAGAATCTTTTAAACAAAATTTTATTTTGACAATATGTCAAAAATAAAAATTTTTAAGTTAGTATTTATGACATTTTAGGCTGGTTGTAGCTATTCTATTTTTGTTTATAAATTCAATTTTTTTTTTCTTAAGAAACTTCATCTAAATTTTTCAGAGAAACATTTATTAGAATAAGGCATTTTTTTATTAATATTTTTTGTATTTATTATGTAAGCAGTAGTTTTATATAAAAAACTAATTTTATTTGGTGAGTTAATAAAAAATTTTTTATTTCTAGTTCAACTTTGTAAGACATTTTGTATTTTTTAGAAGCTCTTGATAAAAATTGTAATCACAATTGAAAGCTCGAGTAAAAAATAGTCAACAAATAGCCCCTTTTATTGACTCCAACCCATCAAAAACAGTGTTATATTTTTTCCAAACGAGTCACAAGTACTTCTTTTTTCTATATATATATATATATATATATATATATATATATATATATATATATATATATATATATATATATATATACCCAGAATCTTAGCAAAATTTACAATTTTATTTTGACTTTTGACTAGGGTTTTCTGCATCTCAGAGTGTTTCATGTTTCTTAAATTCCATTATTAATTGCTATAATTATCATGATTAACTTCAGTTATTATTCAGATGTTCATTGTGTTTTGGTTGTTTGTTTTTTCTAAACCTACTTACTAAATACTATTTTCTTTTTATTGTTTGACATAATAAACTTTTTTTAAATTTCCCTCTCAATTCTAAGTTGGTAACATGGTTGGTAGTACTTAAAATCACAAACGGCATTTTGTTAGACATCAGTTTGAAAGTTTGTTTTTTGTAGTTACAAGTTACATCTAACTATTTAAACAACAATAGTTCCTCCTACTACCTCTTTCTGTTCGTGAGATGTGACTGAATTCAAACCTGCGAAGACGACTGTTTTTTGTCAAACATGTCGTCTTATTTTTTACTTTTTAAACTTTGTAACATGTTCTTTAATTTTTAAGTTATTTTAAAGTTTTTAAGTTTTAATGCCTTCATTAATTCAGATCACATTATGTTATTTAACGTTGTGTTTTATATGCTATGAATCTTACTTTCTGGTAAGTTTTTATAACTTTTATATTACATCAGCCTAATTTTATAACACAGTAATTTTCATTGTAGACCTTGATAAAGGTGGCAAATAACCACCGAAAGCTCGGATTTCAGAATAAATAGTACGCCTTGGCAAAGCTCTATTTTTTATTGACTACCACACCCAAAAAGAAAAAAGTATTTACATATTTTTTCCAAACTAGTCAAAAAATTTTGGACTACCTTATATATATATATATATATATATATATATATATATATATATATATATATATATATATATATATATATATATAAATACACAATGTGAATGAGATTAAAATCTCACTGTAAATGAAGATATCGGTCAAGGAGAAATAAAAAATGAAAAAGCTATTTCAATTTTTTAATAGAAAATGTTTCGTGTAGTATTTCTGCACTTCTTCAGTTCTAATGATTGTGAAGTCATATATAGATGTCAAACAATGTCAAATGCATATGTTGAGATGTTAGATTGATAGATGTTAGTCTCTTACATCTCTTAGTATAATTTAATTTTGTTTATTTTTCACTGAATTTTTTAGTCGTATTTTTTAATTTGTAAGGTAGTTTCTCATTTTATTCTAAAATTTTGCTCTTACTATTACTTATAGAAACATTGCTTCCCGTTTCAAAGCTTGTTTTGTTTCCATATAATGATCTGTAAACTTCTTACTAATTTATTGACGTAGCATCTCTCAAGTGAATTCACAAAAGGAGAAATTTTCAAAAGAATTCACAAAATCTTAACAGTTATAAAAGACACACATCAGTGTTGTGCCACATTACATTTTTTATTTTATATAAAAATATATAAAACATAACACTATATAACTCAAAACTTAGGATAAAAAGAGTCATAAAATCTTGTGTGCTCCATTTTGTGATCGCTTCGTTGTCTTTGTGTCCACATTTCAAAAGGGTATATGCGTTGTCTATCTGATTCTTATGACTGTACATGTCTCGCATGAATAGTAAAATATGGAAAAGACGAGAGTTGAAACACGTTTTTGTCATAGTAATGTGACTATCACGCCATCCCGCGTTTAGTGTCCTAGTAATGTGACTATCACGCCATCTCCCGTTTAGTTCAGTCATTGCTGCTATTGCTAGTTGTGTACGTCTTCGAATTTCGGGTTCACACCTGCCTGTGTTGTTAACCAGATCTCCAAGATATGTCATAGAGGAGACTACCTCATACTTCGCAGTAATTCAGATTTAAGGAAAGTGTTGTTGGCGATCAATAACCGTGATTTTGGTTTTGTTGTAGTTTACCATGAGTCCAAAGTTAGCACTTTCCAATTCGAGTTTTTTTAATATATAATAAAGTTAGTAATTTTTCTGGAGTAGAGATTAGAACTGTAGTCTGCAAAACGCAAGTTAGATATCTTGACACCGCCTAGGTTTACTCCTCCCTTTCAACCATCCTAAGCTGTGTGCATTGTGAACTCTGTATAAACGTTAAATAATAAGGAGATAAACTGCATCCTTGGCGTACTCCTTTCTCCAAAGTGCATTCGTCAGGTAGGCATCCATCCATTTGAATATATGCCAAGTTATCATGATCTAGTTTGCTAATAAGGTGAGTCAAGTGTTTAGGTACACACATTGTTTCGTCAGTATGTTCCCCTAAATATTATAAAAACTATCGAAAACATCTACCAAAACAACAAAATGGAAGTCAGAATAGATGGACAACTTACAGAACCAATAGAAATAGGCAGCAGAATAATATAAGGGAAATTATTGAGCCCGCTGCTCTTCAATTCAGACGACGCAATATTGATAGCCCAAGATGAAGATAGTCTGTAAAGACTGGTCCACAGATTTAACATAAGAGCAAAAGAATTTAATATGACAATCTCATCTCAGAAAACTAAAACAATAGTAGTCAGCAAAGAACCAACCAGATGTAAAATAGAAATTAATTGCATCAATATTGAACAAGCAATGAAAATAAAATAACTGGAAATTACACTGTCCACCTATGGAGACGTGGACAAAGAAGTAACAGATCAATCACAGAAAGCAAATAGACTGGCAGGATGCCTTAGTAACACTATATGGCGAAACAGATACATTAGCACTGAGATGAAGTCAAGAATATATAAAGCCAGTGTAAGACCAATAATGACATATGCCTCAGAAACAAGACCCGGCACAGCCACAACGCAAACGCTACTGAAAACTGCAGAGATTATAGTACGGAGAAGAATTACAGGAAATACGCTGAGAGATCGAAAGTGAAGTGAGGACATTAGAAGAAAATGTAACGTACAGTGTATAAATGAATAGACATAAAATAGAAAAAAAGAATAGAATAACCACATACGCCGAATTGAGGAGACCCGTGTCGTCAAAATAGCAAGAGATAAGTCACCAATCGCCA
Organism: Diabrotica balteata; assembly: GCA_918026665.1. Classification (NCBI taxonomy): domain Eukaryota; kingdom Metazoa; phylum Arthropoda; class Insecta; order Coleoptera; family Chrysomelidae; genus Diabrotica; species Diabrotica balteata. The sequence continues at coordinate 92,355,795 of OU898281.1, read as the reverse complement.
GAAGAAGTATCGGACGACCGAGCAAAATATGGAGTGATCGGAGAGATCTTCCATAGAGGTATTAATCCGCCAATGAACAAGCAGAATTGCTTATAAAGAGGAAGAAGAATAAGAAGCAGAATATTATCAAAGGCCTTTGTATAATCAACAAAACATATAAGTATCGGGATCTGATACTCTCTGGTTTTTATAAGCTGTTAGTTATATTAAGGATTTGTCCTCTAGTATCTCTGCCATTCACAAATCCAGCCTGCTCATGTGCCATTTACCAACGTATGAACCGTTGAAGTTTTCTACAGGATGTTGCAGGATGTAGAGGATCACCTTACTGGCGTTAGTTACATTAAGGATTTGTCCTCTAGTATCTCTGCCATTCACAAATCCAGCCTGCTCATGTGCCATTTACCAACTTATGAACCGTTGAAGTTTTCTACAGAACGTTGCAGGATGTAGAGGATCACCTTACTGGCGTGTAATATTAGAGCTAGTAGTCTATAGTTGTTACAGTTATTTGTTGAACCTTTTTTATGTAGAGGTATGATTTTGGTCTTTCTCCAATCCTCAGATTTTACTCAGGCTCCAGACGCCTGTGGGCCAGTTTCTTGAATTTCGTCATCTACTCAGTAGCTAAATCATCATGTAGTCTTATTGCTCCCTACTCTGATATATTCGTAGAGTGCATTGCATACCATTCCTAGTATTTTTTATTGTACTCTGTCTATGCTCTTTGTATTTGTCAGTTTGGATCCACTTATAATTGGCTGCGGTCAAATTGGCCTTTAAAGTGGGGTAATATGGGTTTGCTTGTTAATATTTTGCAAAATAACTTACTTGTGTGCTAACTAGCAGTAGTGTGATGTGAATGGTTGCTGTTGTACGTTATCCTTTGAGGTTTACACTTTCCATGTTAAGTTAGATTTCTAATTGGATCGGAAAACTTTTAAATGCTGATATAGATAGGATTTTTGATGGCTGCAATTATTGCCGACCAGCGGCGAATTTTAGCATTATGCTAGAAGCTAGAATTTTTGGTAGAAATATGTGTAAAAATAAGGAATAGAAGAAGACCACTAAGGTTACTTAGTAGTACTTGCAGTTTTTTTGTTGTGGACTTTATTTTCCTAAAACCAAATTAATATGTATGCATTTCTATATCCACGTTAATGTATTTTCTAATATGTGAAATAATAAATTTTTGAAAGGTTTTAAACATGACTAGCAAGAATCCATGTTATACCAACGTTCATCGAAGCAAGAAAGCAGCTGCGCACAATGTTTTACAATTTTATTTATTTTCTGTCTTAATGTTTCACCCATTTCATCTTCAAAGTGGAGTGACGTAAATAAATATTGCTATATATTAAAATCTAATATTTTATTTTCTTTTGTAGAGTCTTTATGACAGCATCAAGGCAGAACCTTTCAAGATTCCAGAGGATGACGGTAACGACTTAATGCATACCTTCTTCAATCCCGACAAAGAAGGCTGGCTATGGAAACAGGGTGGCCGTTATAAGAGCTGGAAACGTCGTTGGTTTATATTAAACGACAACTGTCTGTATTATTTCGAATACACCACTGACAAAGAACCGCGCGGCATTATTCCCTTAGAAAACATTTCGATACGTGAGTGTTACGATAGACAAAAACAGTTTTGTTTCGAATTGTACGCCAGTGGGGGAGCAGAGTTTATCAAAGCGTGTAAGACGGACTCCGAGGGTAAAGTTGTAGAGGGAAAACACACTGTATATAGAATGTCAGCTAGTAGTGAAGAGGAACGAAGAGAGTGGATGCACAGATTAACTCAAAGCATTAGTCACAACCCGTTTTACGATATGCTGGCTCATCGGAAACGGAAAGCTCAACTTTATTCTAAGAATTGAGTTACCGCATGGTCCATTTTTTCTATTACTTGTAAAGCCATACCTGTGTGTGAAATTACTTTATTGACAGCTGTCATTTATAAGCTGCTAGGTGTCACATATGTTATCTTTAATCTGTACAAAAATATGTCGGGTTTTAATTTGTTATTTTTTATTTATTTATTTATGTAAATGCAAACCATTGCATTTATGAGTTTACAACAATTATATTTTTGTGATTTGAATTACTTATTAGTCATTGTTATTCAGGAAAAATATTTTTAGTGATAAGCCAAAACGCTATTTTTCAGATAGCATCACTATATTATTTATACGATCGCTATTTTAAAATAACTGGTATTTTACTTGCCATTGCGATCGCATTTTGATGTGCAATTATACGATGCAACATTTGCAGTAAATAAAAGTAGCTTTTTAAGAACAAGTTAAATTATTTATACATTTTTAATACTTATACACAATATATTGTTTATCCCCAAAAAATTTAAAAGCTTTTAAATAGACTACTTCAGTATCTTTAAGAATATACTTATAGACAACCATCATTTTCATTTAGTTTTGATAGAGTGCGATCGAATGGCAATTGCAGCGATGTTGTTTATCGCTGAACCTAAACATTGCTCCTTTCATCAAAATATATATTTCTATTTAATTGTACATACAAATTGTTTATTAATTAAAAGTACAGTTGAAAGTGTCCTAAAATATACCATACATATATTATACATTTTGATTTCAGTTAATTTATACAATTATTTGACAAAAAAAGACGAAAACAATTTTATATTTTTGGTTTACTTATTTTTAGTTTAAAATTTAAACTTTAACTCTATATTTTAAAACATGGTATTATTTTGAATTTTTGCTTAATACTGTATAGATTTGGTTCAAAACTTCATGAACCTTCAAAATACGCATGCCAAAAAAAATTAATCCTAAAAACATTGGCCAGTTTAATTTCATACTGAGTTGCACGACAGGGTCGGATCTGCACTAGGGTAAAGTAAGATCACATCAACTGAAAAATTTTATGTTCGAAGTCTGCATTAGATAGGATGCAGGCGGATTCAGTAGGAGCTCTTATAAGGCTAGAATTTTGTTGTTATGTTATCAATTAAAGATCATAGATTATATGGGGCACGGTTCACTAGCGAAATTAAGAATACATTGATTAATTAAGTTAAAAATACGTTTATTTCGGTAACCTTGTTGTTTTTTTGCCATCACCCATGTCTCACAAGGATAACATACCATTGCTCTAATAATGGTTTTATAGACCTTACTCTTCGATTTCTGATGTATGATTTTGGAGTAGAATATGTCAGTTCCATGGACGTCTTTATTTATACGTCCATGGTCAGTTCTCAATAGCTTTGTTGATGTTTTTACTGAAAATTGTTGATTTTACTAGTTAAAATGTATAGCTAAAGATAGTGCAAACACTCTTGACCATGGAGCTGCTCGAAGGCGAAGTCAAAATTCACGTAAAGACAGAAAGGTACTATTGTAAGTGGAATTATACAGTGCACAGTACAATGCGTTTCGCATGGGACTAAACCAAATTTCGTCTACTGCGCCATAGTCTGGATTTCGCTGCAATATCTCAACTGCCTAATATTGTTCTAAAGTTGTGACATTGTGTATTATTGTTATAGAATTATTATTTTTTTAATATATTGGCTCGTTTTCTTTTAATTGGACCACCAGTTATTCAATTCAAAAACATCATCGTATCTAATTTGTTACAGTAATGAATTTATTTATTTTTCATTAAATTCAGATTCAATTGTGTGCCAGATAAACATGAACATACATCCTTATTTGTCTCAAAATCCTGATCATAGGGTAAAAATGGGGGCTCGCCCATTTGGAAATAATTTGAACATATTTTTTAAAACGTTTTATACTTGTCTAGTTCAATAAAAAATTACCGTTTTTCAGTCTAGCTATTTGTGGAGAAATTTTGTTTAAAATCTAATGTAAAAATACATTAAAAGATCCACATAAAACGATTTGTAGAAACAATTACTAAATCTAACAATAAAACACTGAAAAATTTTGTTTTTACCACTTTAACAAAATTTATTATTACTACACCTGTTTCGGCACAATACCTTTCTCAATTATCTATTTTTGGTATGCGTTTACACTTAATAGTCTTTAACTGAAAAGTTGAGGAGGGAAGTTTGTATTCACTGTGTGTCTCAAGTTGATCATAGAGAAATATATGTGTATTTTCTATTTTGTTAATTAATTTCCTTAGATTTTAATAAATATAGCTTAAGGCCTTTATTTTGAATGTAAAGAATTTGAAATTGGTCATTAAAAGAATGATTATGTTCTAGAAGGTGAAGTGCGTACGTAAGATTTGTTTTTCTATTATTGGAAACCCTTTTGTGTTCTGCTATACATTTGTTAAACGTTCTACCAGTTTGACTGATGTAAGTTTTTGTTTTTTTCTGAAAGCTGGTGCTATAGTATGCTAATAAATAGGTTTATATGATTTAATGTCTTCTGTATGTTTACCGGACTTGGGAATTGTAATAATTTGTGCCACTTTCCTTGGAATGGGGTAATAAGATTAGGATTATTTCCCATTCTTAGAATTGTATTGAATATCTGTGTCAAGTACAGAATTCCTTATTTTGGGGAGTTATTTGAGAATTTTGGCGGTGATCAGGTCATATCCAGTAGACTTTTTAGAGTTCAAGTCTGATGGTATCTTTTGGTAAACTTGTTTGGTAGTAAATTTTTTAAAAAAGGCTAGATCAAGTTGATATCCAATAGCCTGGAAACAATTATAATTATATTAAAATAGTTTATTAGAAATATGTGTTATCGCCGAATTATAATATTGTGAATTATTTAATAAATTTGGCGAACATTATCAGTGCTTTATTTATAAAATTTACTTTGTGTGTAGATCTACTCCATAAAATTTGTGTTTATTTTGTGTAAATGTTATAGTTTTTTATGTCAGTTATAACGAATATGTGTCTCCATCGATTGCAGATATCTGTCAAATATTCGTAGAAATAGTTAAGCAATTTCAGCTGAACTATTATTTAAAGTATTTATTGTAACAAATAGTATATTGGTTGAAACTGAAAATAACCTAAATAGTGTAATTCATTAAAATATGTTTTTATATGAGTAGAATTTTTTTATTTTAGTGTATATTTTTGGAACGTTCAACTGTATACCACTTATATGTGTGTTGTATAACTTTAATTTTACATGACACATGCTTTAATGGTAATGTCAGCTGTCAAAAGTGAACGGCAACTTTTTGATCCCAAGCAACTACATCTTTCGATTTTTAAGCAACATCTCCGTTGCATAACTATGACGCTCTCTTACAATGTAAAGATAAGTACAATTATATTAAAAACTTATATTACCAGAAGTGTGACATAGCTGTAACTTCTCTTTCGTGCAGCTTATGTTTGTCTTTTTCTCATATACCTAAGATGTTATATATTACAATTTAATATGATAAAAATTTTATTTTTATCGGATTTCATGTAATTTTAGTTATCTCTTGTGGGTGGACGAGTGGTTTGTTAAAGAGTGGAATTAGCGGGATTTAGGATTTTTCAATTGTAAATATAGAGGAACGATTTTTACTATGTCTTTTCTAAATTTGAAGGTAGATCATCATATTTAAATTGCTATATTCCTCTATCTCTCTTCTAAAGAGAAGAGAGAAATTGTCAATAGCTTTCAGTCAATACAGAATTAAAATTCCAAAACATGAATACACGAAAGACATGTACATTTTGCAACACTGACTAGGTTCACATCGTGGTTCAGAAATCTCCCCCAGTCTTACAATTTGCTAAACGATCATAAAATTTTCGTTTAATACTTTCTAACATGACTGACGTGTCATCTATTACAAAACTTAGATAATCTACGGTCTGAATTCTTCAGAGTTGCATTAAGTTCCTTTAATGAAAAATAAATCAGCATTTTTTCCGTTTTCTAATGAGGTAACGCAGAATATTGCCGATATAACATGTTCTCTGTATATTTTATTTGAAAACATATCATTCAGTCTAATGTTAAATAATTTTTTCAGTTCTTCGACTTCCTTGCCTATATTACTATCTTATTGAATCATAATTATATTAAATCAGTCGTCAATTCACCTGTTTTATTTATTATTAATTAATATTATGTTTTGTGAGGTTAAAAACTTGTAAAATACGTGATTTAATTGTTGAATAATTTCTCATTTTACTAAAATAGTAAAAATATTTCTTAAGTGAAAGTATAAACCTATTCAAATATAACAGTGAGAAGATCTGACTGATATTATATAAATAGATCGTTCTAAACCCAAACTTTAGCAAATATGTGACTCGTCCACCATTTTGTAAATAGACTATTCCCTCCTATAATATCTTATAACTATATTATTAAAAAAAGTTGCTTGTGATCGGTTTGTGTAGATATTAAAGATGTTACCATCGAAATACATGGTTTCGAAGAAAGGTCGATAATTAGATAAACATGTAAATAATGTTAATTACGAGATGCAACGAATATTGTTATGTTGTTTGGGACTTGTATACAATATTAAGCATTTCTCGTTATTGAGAAAGTGTATATTTAAAGTATTCTAAATGTAGAAAAGAACCCGTTTTGTATAATGGAAAATATTAAAGGTGTATATGTTTTTGAAAATCATTTATATAATAAATTTTTTGATCAAAATTAGGAGTTTTAAAATTTTTTGCAATCACATACCTAATGGTCGATGAGTTAGCAACGTTAGAAAACATTTAATATTAACATGACTCATTAACTACAACCTTTGTTCTGTAATGATTCAGCCGTTTCACGACTTATAGGCGTTGGTCTGAATTGTTCTTCCATTGATAATATCTGTCCTGCGAGAGACATTATCAAGCGAAATGCGTAAATAATTGTTAACTCAGTGATCAGCGTCAAATTAGCTAAGCTCATCCTCACCCTGATGGAACGTAGTAAGTAATTCCAGGCCATGAACAAGCAGATCAATAACAAATAAATGTATTATTGTCAATGGTATTGATATTCGTACCTGTTTCTTATGATCAAGAGAAAGTCCTGGAAGCAACTCGACTTGTGAGGGTATTGTGTTCACCGACTCAAGTAGGACCATACAGTAGGCAAATAACTAAATAAAATGATAGCAGATCTTTTACTATTTTTTCATCTTTTTTTGTATTATTGTTCTACCTTCTTCTTTCTCACATTTATGGTGAAATTTTGTAGAACATATTTTAAAAGTAAAAAATTTATTTAAAAAACCTTTATAACAGGTATATATTTAAAATACCCTATCGTCATATCCTATCATACCCTATCGTAACACCAGCAAACGTTTTCGGAATTAATATTCCATTATCAGTGTTATCTAGATGTACATGTTTTGAGCCACTAAATACTTGGGTAAAAATCCGTTAAATGTTGTTAAATTGAATTTAAGTTACATTATTTGATCTTATATACTTGGATATATTACTAGGAAGTTACAACCAGAATTGATAACATGGCAAATGCCATGTTATCAATTCAATAACCGTAGTAAGGAACATATGTGGCGCTAAAGCGTAGGTAACACCTCGCAGTTAAGTCACTGAACGAATCCTAGTTTCTGATGATGATGATAATGCTTATGAAAATGTTTAATTTCGCGCTCCTCATCATATTGTATTTTTCTTTATTTCATCTCATTGTTCTTCTTTGTTCAGTTGAGCTACATTATAATCTGAATTTGACTAATGAGATATCATTAATTTCCCTGTCCAAATTTTCCTCTCAAACTCATCCTACGCCTCTAAAACACCTAAATTTATTTCTTTTAATTTTAGCTTTCTGGTTCAGTCCAAGATGCGGATAAAAATGTATCAGATACATGATGATGTATTCAGATTCAGCAGTAAAATCATTACTTCTTATTTCGAGAAAGAAAAGTAGAAAAATGCCTTTACTCGTAAGCTATGATTGCTAGATAGTCTAATAAACCGTCTTGAGTCAAGCTGTGGTGTCCGAGTAGGTGTTGCCTTGGCTCTATGTCCACAGGTTTGAATCCTGATGAGTAGACTGTAATATTTTTCTTTTCATAAAAAATTATGACACAGCGATTAACGTTCATAGCTAAACATACGCTTCCTCGGTTGTCTTCACTTTGTTAAAACTTAAAATCAATTAAAACATCATATCCCAACAGTATTGCAAACAGTTTTGGTAATAGGTTGATGTATTCGTGTTCCACCCTTACTATTACGTGCTTACATAGCGTTGCTAACTCTTGATTATATACCCAGTTTTATTGTGTGTCTATAGATTGGTTGACCATTTTTAATATAAATATTAGTGTTAAAAATCAGTTAAGGTTTATTAGATTATTTAAGCAGCTGAAAATTGTAGGGTGTAAACCAACTATATTATACAACTAATGCTAGTTTACAACTTAGGCATCTCCTTACGATAAGGTGATCCTTATAACACAAACACAAAGTAAAATAATAAAAACTTAATTGTGATTACACTTGCAGAGATCGTAATATCTGCATACGAGTTGTACAGTACTTGTACAGCAAATTCAAAATTTAAAATAATTGTATATATATATATGTAGAAGATCTATGGAGTAGTATCACCGAGTCGCAACCCCTTATCTCGATCCTCTTTGTATTTCTGTCCGGTAGAAGCGCCTGAATTGAGCTGACCACAGTTTTGAGTTTGGAAATGTTTTATTGCCATTGCGACCCCACAACTCGAAAAAAGTTTTTGAAAAATTAAACATACTACAAATACATAATTACGAATAAAAGGAGGAAGTTAATCGTGTTGCTTTATTTGTTTTATCAAGAACTTATCTTTCCAGGTAGGTGGTCTAGATATTTGATTCTCGTCTATGGCCAACTAGAGTCTATACCGGATTCGTCATTGTAGAACAATAAACAGAGAAAATTGTGCAATAAATTGTTCTGACATCCACATGTCTAAGTCTATTTTTATACATATCCTTAGAAAAATGGCAAGTAGAACTTGTTTTTGTTCTTCCATTCTCCCGCTTAAGTTCATTTTTCTCCTAATTGTTTAATTACTAACTTGTTTTTAAGAGGAACGTACGTAAAACTAACTTCTTTTCAAGAGGAAGAAGGTGTGTAAAATCATTTTTTTAAGTATTAATAACACTATTGATTGCTACTTGTCGCTTTATTTTGCAATTACCTGCTTTAAAAACAAATATACAGTCCTTTCCCCACTCGAATTTTCACCCATGAGTTTCACTGGCAAGAGCTTCACTGCTAAGAGCTACAAAATTTCGCGACTTCGCATAATATGCGATAATTGTATGTGATAATGCAACTTAGCCTATTGGTATCGACACATCCGAGAGCATCGGTTTTGAATCAGACCAATATCTATGCCAGATATAGTTCGGTTACAGTATAATATAAAAGCCACGTAGTTTATTATTCCATAGCTGAGCAATCAATGAACGAAGAAACTGATTTACATCGACTAATTTATTATAAAATATTTATGTGATATGGTTAATACAATGTTAAAAATTTATTAAAAGTGTTGATTGAAAAAAAAATTATGGCACTGATTATAGTTAATGCTGGACATATAGTTAATGAAAGGCAATATGGCATTGCTAATATGTAAAATTTAATTCATTGATCAGTTGGAACTGTATTTTTAGAAGATGGTTACTATAATTCAAGAGTAGGAATTCTAGGAATACATTTTATTTTTAGTATTCTATTTAGTATTTTTACAGTATTCAAACCAAAGTCAAGTTTTTGTTATCTGAGACCTAACATAGTTGCTAGACTTTAAAAAATAATGAATAAAATAGTTTTACTTTAACACATGTGATTAATATGATTTACAGGAAGTTAATCATCAGTACATAAAGTATTGGTATTTTTTACATAGTAATTTTCTGAAAACAATTTTTTTGTTTCAACTCTTACATGATTTTGTAAAATGGAAACATATTTTAATAGGAATTAAATGTTATATACTAAAATATTTTAAAGGATGGCCAGTTAAAATGAAGATTGGTACACATAGTGAAGATGAGATGTGGTCAATGGACAAAGAGGCTCATTATACAAAAGTTAACTTTTAACAGTTCAGTTAAGTTCAGTCGGCTATCGATGCTGTATGTCGATTGATTTGCAGAATTGGAAGCCCAAGAATGTAAAATATAGCTTTCACTGTTCCCCCTTCAATGGTCCCATTTGAAATCATATAATTGAATCCAATGTTAAATTGTATATGCTCAGTTCTTCACTTCACCGTCTGTATAGAACTTATATACGTCTGATAAGCCGTGTTTATTTCCCTCTGATGTTTCATATGCGATTGGGACACACACCATTTAATATTTATTCGTGCAATTGTGTTCTGGATAATGACTGATCGCTGACATATCGAACGAAGCGAAAATATTACCTCCTTGCCTCCTCTAACTCTCATGACTTCAACAACACCAATCTGGATTGGAGCTATTGGATACCAGTACAACTATACATTTTATTATGTATTGCTAATTGGTTTATTATTAAAAGTGTTTTTGTAGTTTGTGATTGTAAGCGTAAATTAAAATTAGCTGTTAATTATTGCTTAATTTAATATTGTAACACTTAATTTAAATCAACTATAAGAAATTCAAGAATCAAAATAAGAATTTCAACCTGATTAAACTTACAATTTGTGTTTTATGTTGTAGTTTTCGGACCGCACATTTATATTTTCTGGTAAATAATACTACAAATATGATTCTGAAGATTAAAATTATTTTCTTTAAATGGTTCCATTTTATCATTTAAAGTCTTGTGTTGCTTTTTTAATTATTTGGTTTTAATATGGTATAGTAGGTTTACAATCCTAATTAAAAATGGTTAATTAATGTTTACAAAAATGTCTGATTAATTTTTGTAAAAAATTTTTGTGTTTTTCGTATATCTTTAAATTAAAAGACTGGAATTATCATTTAGTTGCATTGTTAGATAAGTTAACATTTTTGTAAAAATTAATCATACATCTAAAAGTTGAATGCTGAACCTGTTACTATTTGTGTAATTTTATTTATTCACTTCTTGTGTATACTAATATAAAAAACTGAATTTTTAGAATAATTTTATTTTATTTTAAATATATTTTATTTAAACTGAAAAATATTTCACTAAGAAAAATTGTGTCTGAAATGGTGTAAAATATAGGAATACCCAAATTATGTCCAGTAAGAAAAAGTATGTTAAAACATTCACATATAATAGCTGAAATCAATTTTTTGGAATTTTTTTTTATTAGCCAGATATTTTCCAAATGCATAAACATATCCATTATCAGTAATTCAGGAACATTGTTAATATACTTTTTAAAAACTACTATTATTAGGATATAAATAGAAGCATATTATTTATTGTTAAAATATATTCAGATATTCAATATTTACATAACAAAAAGGTGTTCTTTTTAATTAGAAAATATAGTCCATTTTATTGTCGTTGTTAGCGATATATATCCACGCTGATCGCCAATACCCGGAACGGATAAAGAAGGAAGAAAAAAATTTTATTAGATCTTAAAGTCCTCAATATTAAATCCATTTGGAATCAGATATTTGGTATGTCAAATATTTAAAAGTATTTTCTAGAACTTCCAGACAATTTAGATAAACCACGGCGAAAGAGGCGATTGTTGCGTACCAATTGCGTATCCTGGATTTCTATATTTCCTAAATATAAGAAATATAACTAAAAATGAGTTCGGTGTTATACACATTAAAGCTTTCCCCAGATAGTTTTACTTAGAATTGTTGTTCTTGATATTTTGCAACTAATGTAACGAAGCCATGATGTTCTTGCTGTGAGTCGAAATTGATCTACTACAACCCAAAATTTCCGTAAATTTATTATTGTTTTCCATGTTTCTTTATTTTATTCTATTGTACTTACGTGGTTTCCTAATAAAAATATACTTTACAAGTTTTGTCTCTCGTGAAGAGCACGAAACTACGTATTTTCCTCTGAAGTTACCGGACTAAAGGCATAGTTTCGGCGACATTCACTGTGTTGTGTATCTGCGAGTTGTTAATTACTGCGAGTATTAGTGTGTTTTGTTGTCTTGCCCCCACCAGTGTTTCATTACTATGATTTCCTTAATGAATACCGCTTTCAAAATCTTCACTACGAAATGGTTATCGTTTGCTGTATAAGTATTTATACAGTCCGTGCGAACAATAGAGAATCCACAAGGAAAATAAATTTCCTGTAGTCGGCTGTATACCATAAATCACAAAAATGTTAACTAAAAAATCATTTATAAAAAGGTATATTTATTTAAAAGACACCTTAGGGCTACATCACAGAACGTTTTCGGAATTAATATTCCATCATCAGTGCTACTATCTGGAATAAGTATTACCACTGTAATTAACCTTCACGTTTGTTTTAATTAAAGTGGTAATACTTTCCAGGTAGCAGCACTGAGGATGGAATAGCCACTCCAAAAAAGTTCTGTTATGTAGTGCGAAAGAGTTCTTTTAAATAAATATACATTTTTTATAAAGAATTTTTTAAATAGAGAAAATTGGTAAGATTTGTGGATATTTAACACCTTGATGAATTGTTTCGATGAAAAAAGAAACATAGAATATTTATCAGAAGCTATTAAGTACTACTTTACTTTTTCGTATCCGAAAACTCAAAATTTTCGGCCCAATAGGACTACGTAAAATACTTCTAGCTTATTAGTCGTGAGGCTGCAAGTAGTAGGACACTATATGTCTCATGTGTATAGTGCCACATTCGCATGTATAATCTGTTTCGTTTCTAATAGCCCACTTCATTTGGTTGGTTTTCACGGGTGCCATGCCGGTTCTTATTCGGTTAAGATTTCTCCAAACTAACCACTTGGAGTTTGTGCCACTGGGAATCTCATGGAGAAGTGCGTAGTTAGCAGGTGAGCCTTCCAGGGCAACATACAGGAATCATCCGCGAAATTTCAATCTTTCAGATTTGCATTCTGCTCATAAAAGAGGATGGCGTAGATTAATTGTCTGTTTGGTCCGTTCATTGAATTGGTGTGCTTTTCTGAGGTAGTTGGGGCCAGCAAAACCGGTGGCTTTACAGAGTTTTTCTATTAGAATTAACTTAATACTGTCTGATGTGAATCTGCAGGTTTTGTTCAGGATGACATCAACTTTTATGGCGTGGGTTGATCTGTAAAGGACTGGACATTCAGACTCTGCCGTAGATTAGTAGAGCGAACGGGCACTGGCTCTTAAATCGGCCTATCTGAAACCCCACCTGCTATTGGTGAGTTTTCTGAGAATATTGTTATTTGCTACCACTCTCTGATTTGTTTTTTCACAATTGTATGTGTATGTCATCGATCTGTCTAATCACGCCAGGTAGATGGTTTTCTCTATGTGTTCTCTACTACAGTGGTTACATCGAAGGGGCTTCACATACGTATATATTAACATACACGTGTTAATATATAAGTCTATAATAGGTGGCTCGGTAGTTTTCATTATATAGACATGTGTAGCTCGGGTATGCCCTGCAAATTGAGCAGATTCCGAATAGTACGTATAAAGAAGTATTTTTTTTAAATAAATAATGTTCCTGAATTCTTTAACAAGTTGTAAATTGTTCTTGATTAATGAAAAGTGTTATTTATAGTTATTAAAAGAATTGGTTGTGCCAATCATTCATTATTCTAATTATAATTGTGCCTTATTTCGGATTCTAAAATTTTTTTATTTCATGTTAAATTGAAAGTTTTTTATTCAGTTTCATCATACATTGGCAAATCTTGTACCAAAATTTCATATTCCAACAATTATCGAAGTGATTTACATTTAAAAAGCCATACATGTTTTATGGTTTCCGCCCTTACTTTACTGCATGCATCTCAATATATTTTTCCATTACGCTATATTAGTGACCTTAGATACTAAAACGATTATTTTTCACAATCATTTCACCGTCCAAAAATAGCTTCAATCATTTCACCGGCCATAGATATCTGCACTGGTAACTCCATCATTGAAGTGAGCATTTAAAAAGATACTCCGCTCTTTTCCTACTAGTTTTATATCTTGTGCTTCAAGAGCTTGTCTCCACTGTTCCAATTTTTATTATCCATTAACCACCAAGAAGTGTTACCCCATATATAGTTTCCCTTTTGTCAGTCTCTCCCACACCTGTCCTAATATTAGCTGTTACTAGTATTTTATTATTTTCATCTCGGGTACATCTAATTTGATTCAAATCTTTTGTTTTCTTTGATCTATGCTTGGCAATTTTATATATCTTTGCTTTGCCATCCATGGTAAAAGATTGATAGTATAGATTTGTATGCACTTCAGTGCCCTTTATTTTTTCTTGTACTTCATTTGACCACTCCACACCACGATTTGATTTTTGTGGTCCTCTCCGATATTTTGAATTCGTTTCGTTTTTAACTTCTATATCTTGTTATGTTGTCATAAAATAATCTTGGGAGTGGTTTTGTCCTCTTTTGTATGTGATAGTTACTTTCTCTCTTTTGTGATAAGTGTATGTGATAACAATCGCCATATCTAATGCTGATGGTAATTCCAGCCTAGCATCTATAGCATCATTTCTAGTTCTAAAGCCTAGTGCTTCACATATTGCTTCATATCCTCTTTTGGATTGATCCATATGTGCATTAAAATCATCTATTATGATTCTGATGGAATATCTCTAAGTATGTCGTCTAATTGATCATGGAAAGCTTAGTTTTCTGTGAGGTGCATGCACACAGAAACATTTAATACTTATTCTACTACATGATCTTTTCTTTATCAGCAATTATACAACGCTACTCCTAGTATTACTTTTCCTTACATACCATAACTTGTATTCCTAAAGTAGTTCTTTCGCATTTTTCCTTTCCACCTAGTCTTTTGAATGTAACTCTCTTTCTTTTATGCAAATCTAGCAACTGCATACTCTCTCCTGTAAGACATTCAAAAGACAGTATTTAATTCTTTATAATCAGTGGAGGATCAGTGTTTTTTCTTAATGACACTGATATATATTTTTTGTGATAGTATTGGACGTTTCCAAAATTTCGTGTTATAAATAGATAGTTCTACCAAACATCCAATATGGTTTTCTAAATTTCTTATCGAATTCTTCTCGCTAATTATTTCATCCCCATTCCTGGATGTAAATATAATTATTTTCTATTTGTAGGCTCCTTCATAAGTATCCATTTTGACGATTTGACCAAAGCCTTCATATCAAATGTTTTCCCGAAACAAATGAAGCAAGTTTACAAAACCTGCTTACTATTGATACAGCTTTGGATGTGGACATTGAAGGCAAAGAGTGCTTCTTTCTCTATATCTCTCGTTCCATGTCATTTTCCGAAATCAAATAGTATAGGTCAAATATTGTTTATTAGTGAATAAACCTGAATTATTGTAATTAAAATTACATTTTATAATTGTTTCGACGTTTTGATTTCCACTGCGGAAATATTTTTTAAAAAAGATAGTTGTCTTGTCGCTTTTGTTGACCAAATTGATGGGTGACTTACTTGGCCTTGATCTTGTAGGTAAATAGCCATGCTTGTAGTTGAAACTTCTGATAGCGATGTTTGTATCCTTAAGATGATATCAAATTCTTATTGTTTTGTATGCGTATGTATTATGTATTTATGTGTCTCTGACTTTTATTAGTCCATTAATGTTGGTATATTCTTGTTGCTGACTTCTTCTTTTCATATTGGTAACGAGCGCCTGCTATATTCTGCTGATATATTTGCTACACATTTTTCTTAAGTAAGATGATAGCTGCTTCTTTGTTTTTTCTCTTTTTCATGACTATTGATATATTTTTAAATCTCTTCTTGTGAACGTTTCTGGATTGCTTATGGTGTTTTGTTGTTTCCTTTCTTCGGTCTTGTGAAATTCCTTATTTATAAATTATAATGAGGGATAATTTTTTTTTTAAACCTTTGGTAGCAGGTTATTATATTACTTCTTGAACTTAATTTTCATTGAAGCGGGTGCTTTGGGCTCTATCGTATAATGATTCGATAATTCCCTTTTTGATATTTATATTTTGGTTTAAGTAGTAGGTTGGTGTGGGTTGGTTTTCTGTAAACTTTGGTTGCATATCTATATTCTTTTGCGATTAACACATCCAGAAAAGGAAGAGAATTGTTGTTTTCTTTTCCCATGGTGAAATTGATTGACTCTTCTTTACTGATGTCTATCAGAAATTTATTCAATGCTTCTGGTCTGCGTCCCCAAATAGAGAACACGAACACACATTTGTATTTTCAGAACGATTTCCGAAGTGGAAATCGAAATGTTAAAATAAACTTGTGGCTTATTCCCAGTGAAAATAGTAAATTGTATTAACATGCCACAAGACAATAGCTTCAAAACAATATTATGTTAATATAATTGTCTTAAAACTATATATGCGTAATATTTTTTATCTTGTCTACAATTTTTTATATTCTAATTTGTTCAGAACCAATCTTTAAATTTTTTAAAACTTTAAGTTCTTTTTTAATTTCTTGGAAAAATGTTGGGATTTTTTATTTTTAGCGGAGAAAATACTAATTTACTCTGCAATGTAAAGGTAAATTTTCAATTAAGCATTATTAATTTTATAGATTTGTGAAAGAACTGTCATATTTGGTTAAAAAATTATAGGTCAATTAGTAGTATTGAGTTTTTAGGCAATGGTTTTGGATATTTAAGTATTTTTAACATTTTGTTGTATAGAATTTAAGAATTAATTTATCATGTTGTATCATAACTCATGTAAATATTTTACTGTCTTAGTATATTTAGTTCTAACCTTTAAAATGAAAAGTGGTTAAAGTTTTTATTTATGTTTTTTTGTTTTAAAGGTTCGACTTATACCTATTTA
The DNA here is from genome assembly GCA_918026665.1 of Diabrotica balteata. NCBI lineage: Eukaryota > Metazoa > Arthropoda > Insecta > Coleoptera > Chrysomelidae > Diabrotica > Diabrotica balteata. The sequence continues at coordinate 92,338,967 of OU898281.1, read as the reverse complement.
TATACAAGTATACACAAATCATTCACTACCAAAATAAAGGGGAGAGTCACAACTAACAATAAAGTTACGATTTGAATGCTATAGACCTAATAATAAAGGAAGTAAAGAAAAGATGAAAGTTAAGTAGAGAAAAACAAATACCAAAAGCATCGTATGATGTAGACGCTTATTTTTCCCCTTCTTCATGTCAAAGTTTAGTCATTTGTTGCCTGTTTCGGTATTAAACATCGCTCCCTATTTTTAAAAGGCACCCTAAACTTCTTCCATTCCATTTGTAATTTAGTTCAATTCATCCTATTTATATATTGTTTCCTTTGTTCTCTGTATTCTTTTATTTTCCCATTGATCAAGTAGATATCCAGTTCTTCTTCAGGTCAAGTAGATACTAAGTAACGCCTTTTATTCTTCTGAGAAATCTCATTTCTCTAGTTTCGAATTTACTAAGAAGTGGAAATCTCCTTCAGAAAACCAGATAGGTTGAAGGCCCTGAGGTGGTATCCTATCATAATCTATCTTTTTTTCCTGTCTTGTTCACCATTTCCATATCCTTTAAAGCAGTATATTCGCTTCCAAAAAACTGTTGAATGCAAGTATGTAGGGGAAGTAACCTATCGGGAGATCAAGAAAGCGAGGGAGGATGATGTGGATCGAGAGATTTGTTGAGGAACGCCAGGGTTAGAATTGGGCTATAGAGCCGTAAGGGGATGGATAGAGTATATTAATTCCCACCGTTCTCATATGTCCATAACATATAACTTGTTTCTTTTCTATTTTTCAAGTGAGGATTGTTTAAATCTGTATCATATATTTTATTTATTTTCTTTTGATACTTTATACATGATTATCTTTTAAAAAGCTTATCTTCAAAATATCCATCTCTTGGGCGATTAATTTTTTTTACTATAATTACCTCTGCGTCATAAATAACTACCTGTATTGTTAATAACAAATAATCTAATGCTTATTAAAAAAGTAAGTACTAAATTATTTATTTAGTATATATATTTTTTATCTTGTTGGTATCTTTATTATCGTTTACTTTTTTTTTAAATCGTTCTTTCCATTGAGTTTATGAACTAATTTCTTAGGCTATGGAGCCAGGAAATACGTTGGCCGGTCTCTTTTACCAAACACTTTTCCTTCAATAACTAAGTTAGGTAAACCGTATCTCTCAATATTTCTCATTATATATTCAAAATACCCTAATTTCCGTTATTAGTATTGTGGTAAGCACTTCATCTTCTCTTCCCATTTCAGAATTCGTCAGTCTAATACCCATGAGATCCGCAGAATTCGTCTACAGCATCACAACTGAAAATCCTCCAATTTCTTCGTAGGTACCTTCGACTGAGTTGGGAATTATCTAGCTATTAATTAGCCGACATTTTGATGATAATCGGAGGTCTCGACTTTTAAAAATTGAATCCATCAAGCTATAATGAAAACAAACACTACCATTTTACAAAGTTCTTCAGGTTCTATAATACGTCCGATCTGAAATGTATTGAAAACATTAGGTTTGTGTAAAGGTATCTTATTCCACATTTTCCACAAGTTTTTAGTGTAAATTTGATCGGTTTGAAATATATTTATTAGAAGAATTCCATCTGTTTATATATAACCTGATTAAAATAGCCATTCCAGTCATATTGATTTCATTGAGATTATTGTGTGATTTCAAATAAGCAAAGTCAGCTCCTCTTAGCAAAATTTCAACTATTATAATTTTATTATTATCTTCGGAGTCTTTTCTTTATCGATAGATCCAACTGGATAAGTTTGTGTTTATGAGTATTAGCTTACTTCGATAAAATTATTAAGACAATCCGCACACGGGTCGTTATCCATGGTAGGTGTAAGATAGGCGCTACAAAAATATAATCGTTTAGATCAAGGGCTGAACAGGATTACGATCGGGATTTGCGGATTATGTACCCCCTACGAGCGGGATTTCTATTATGTATATCCTACAAGTAGGACTGATTAAATTTTCTACTTTTCATGTTGGAAGATATGTTGGTATATATGTTGTTAGCGATTCTCGTTTTCTTATTAAGGTTGTAACCACGTCATACTTATTGACAGCTCTACAATCGGTGTGCGTATTCACACATGACGCATCTTTTACGCATAGCATAGCAAGATTTTTATTTTCTTATTGTAAATTTTTCCGATACACTACTTTTACGATGTTACTTGAATATTGACTATTGACAAGGATGGATCGAGGTTAATGTATTTTGAATCCTTTAGGAATTTTATATGTGATATTTATCACTACCACAGGTACCGATAATGGGTCAATTAAATTAAATATGAGGAATGACTAACTTGAGCAACAATAAATCAAAGTTTTTTTTTGTTTTCAAAGATAATTGTTATTCAGACATAAAATAAATAGTTACAGAAAGGAAAGTGTTCGTATGTATATTACGTTCCCTCTATTAATGATTCTCCCTTTAGTTGAGTATGTTGTTAAGCATTATTGTAAAATTGCTTATTTATAACTAACCCAACATTTTTGTACCTGTTAGAACTTATGTTTGTACATGTAATATAAATTGGTTCATGATTTTGATATTAGTGTTCATTTTTATTTTCTCACTTTACTTTAAACAAAAAACTTACAAGAAAATATATAAAAAAACCAATCTAGAAGGTATTTTAGATATGGATGATAAAATTTTGAACGGCAACAATATAATAGGAATTTCCAAAGAATCCATCCAAAACAGATACAGTCTTAAAAGGATATGCCTGGGTGACTATTATGTGGATCTACTTCGTATTGCATATCTATATTTATCTATACAAAATTGCAAATCACGAACTATAAAAATCGTATAAAGAATTGCAAGCTTGTAATTCTATGAAGAATTACATGCTCTTGGTCAGATTAAAGGAAAAATGATAATCCTGGCGGGTTTTAACGCACTCGTGGACGAATAGGCAAACACGTAACACAAAACACATAAATAGAAGAATCCACCCTTCAAACGTAATTGATGCAAAATGTGTAAACTCATTGGAGGGATGAAGCGAGTACGCTATCCTATTATGTAAAAAGAGAATGAACATAAAATACAAAAAAAACCCAATCCTTTAACACTGAAATAAATGAAAATCAAAGTAGTAGAACTAATTTTAAAACCAACATATTCCTATAGGTACTAAAAAAGAATATTACAGAAGTGTTTAGGATTAAACTTGAGAGGTCGCTGGTTAAATATATCAGATAAATAATTATAACGAAAAATGCAATATTTGTTTATACATAAAATTAGCGAAAATAGCAACTATAAATTGTAAATAAATTACGGAATTAACTGGTTTACTCATTATCAATGTTTTGTACAAAGAACTATGGACTTACCCTTTGGTTCTATTGAGGTATTCGTAACAGGCTGAAGAGTTAAGTGGGATGCCGAGGCTAATTAATACGAGACCGGTCAAGTGTGGTGCGTTTCGTTCACTGTGTTACGAAGAAGTGCCAATCTTGAGGGTTTGAGAGCGTCTCGGGCACAAACCACCCTCTGGTTGGATGGTCAACATCTCGTAGGCCGGTCATGCCATAAATCAACCACATGTTTCGATCTTTGTATTTGAATCTTTATCTTGAATACAAAGGAAAAAGCCAAATTCTGCGTACTTCAACATGACAAATGACATAGCCAGTTTAAGTTTCACGAAAGGCAACAGGAAACAATATATTTCAAAAAGGTCTTTAAAATACAGCACTAAATTAGATCACATTACAGTACCGTAACAGAAAAAATATTAACTGTAAAAATATGAAATGAATTCGCATATACTTTCCCAAACAAGAAGATTGCTGAAATCGAAATACTAAAAGTAAACAACATTCAGGGGAACTGGGAAGAGTTCAGAAGCAACCTAAACGACGAAGTACTAAAAGATCCACAAGGGAAATGAAATTTCTGTAGTTGGCTGTATGCCATGAATCACAAAATTTTAGCAAAAAAATTCTTTATAAATACCATCTAGACGCCATTCATACAAAGTCTGAGGGTCATTAACAACCAATATTGGGAGTCTTTTCACATCGGAGGGCGTTCGGTCTTCGGTGAAGAATATTTAAAGTCTTTGAAAGACAATTTAGAAAATACATAGGAATTACAATACAATACAAAAATAAATAGGAATTAAAATTCGCCTGTCTTAGTTTCACAATGTTGCTAAAACAATCAACAAAATGTGCGAGACGAAGACTCCAATGGGTCGAACAAGGTTCTTCAAGAGCTATTAAAGGAATTGCTCATCACCAATGGGGAAGACCCGAAAACATTTGAATTCTATTCCGTAGATGAAGTATTAATAAGAAAAATTGATGAGATTGCTAGAAAAACTGTAGAGGAAGTTTCTAAAAACCGATGAGAAAATCGAAAATGTTTCCAGAAAAATCGATAAAAGTTGTAAAATGACCAATGAAAATTCGACACCGTTTCCAATAAATTTCCAATTAAATTTCCAAAAAATAATAGTGTGCAAACGACAGATCAATCACCAACTGAGACAGAGACAAACGCATTAAATCCAGGTCCAATAAGAAAGATAAAACAAGAATGAACACATCACATAAAATTAAAATTGCCACTGTTTTTGAATTACAGCTATTGTGATGGTCAATCATTGTAAGAAAAAAAAAAGGCTGTTTTCCTGGCTGTAGCTTTACGAGGTGATGCTGCCGACATTTTACGATCGAAGGACCAAGTTAAATGTTATAAGACTTTGTTCAATTGTCAAAAAAAACGCTATGTAGATGTCTATTTAGTATACAAAGCCCAATTGTGAAGTATTTAGAATCCAGCGCGCAATTTACAACTTACAGGAATTTTCAGCAGATACTACTCCTATAACGCGGATAGCTTACCCAGAGGTTCCTGATAAGTTTTAGAGGAAATAACGGTATATACCTTCGTTAATGAATAGAAAGAAAGTGTAGTACAGAAATTTTTGTGACTGGCAAGACCACCAAAACTGTTAGATGAAGCACTTTCTATTTCATTGGAACACATAATTGCCAATCAAACTCTGCCGGGTCAAGAGCTCTTCTTTTATGAAGAAAAAGAAGATGTTGTCCTTTGACTAATTACCTGTGACGTAACTATACCAGCCATAGTAAGAAAATTCTAATGACCAGATTTGATTGGATACTGTAGGGAGGGAAGAGTTTCTGTCAAAATCATGAATTAAAGGAAACTGCTTTTAAATTAAGCAGACGAATTTTTGGTAAGACTTTTTGGATTCGGATTGATATGGTCATTAATACATGGAAAGATCTTGACAGTGAACAGATACGAAAATTAAAGCAAATGCTCTTCTGTAAAAAAAAATTAATGATACTACAATCTAGCTTAGGACTAGAGTGACTAGAGACTAATTGGTGTAGGAATCTACAATATTAGTAGAAATATTCTGTTACACTAGAAAAATGTTCTATATTCCTGACAGAGTTTAGATTAGGTCAATGTATGTACAAATAGTTAAACGTCTGCGGAGTTTCTCAGGAGACCTAAGGTGCAAACTTGGTGCGGGAGTGTCGAGAAGAACCAGATAAAAATTCCACCACTTTTTAGTCATAAGTTTTCCATTTCATCTGGTTAAATTATTAGGTAGTATTACGGTAGTTTTGACATTTGTGCATCATAGCTTCGATCTCTCCAACATTAATGTTAGTTATTTGATTTCCCAAAATGTATGAATGCTTTCCTGATCTGAGTACGATTATTGACACTTTGTACATAATTAAGTTTCCTATACAATATATCCCTGATTGTTAAAAAAATTATTAGAATCACGTCCTAATCTGATATGCGTTATTATTTGTGGTATATAGTAGATAAAAATATTTTTATTAATTTTTTTATTCACTGTAACTTTACTTCGTTGAATTTTACTTAACTAAATACTTTGACGACGAAGAATTTCTGTCGTTGGAAAGTATTTTAATCATCTTATATAGACGAATTGGAAAGGAAAATCGCAACAAAAATTAATTACAATGAACCTCAACAAAACACAGTCAAACAAAGATGAAAAACCGATAATAACAGTGCAAAGACCGTCGTGGAACATGTAGATAAATACGTATATCTAGGTCAAAATGTAAAACTAAATAAAGAAAACCAAACAAGGGAAATGAGTAGAAGAGTAAGAAAACTGTCTTATGTAATAAAAAAAAAATCCTCAGAAAATTTGAACCAAAATATTTAATTCTTATATCAGCCGTGTCTTACCATATGGAGCTCAGACATGGACATCCATCAAAGCAAATTTGGAAAAGTTGGATCGAATCAAATGAGATTAAATTTGAAAGTGACTAGGTATGAATGTAATAGTAGTAACAGTAGTATTTCATAACTTCAGAAAATGGAGTCTTGTTTCCCGTAATCTAGATCAACAAGAAAACCATTTAATTAAAGTCATTAAAAAAATAAAAAAAACCGTTGAATTAGTTAGCAGTACACTTGGTGTTGGGAAATCTACGATTTACAGAGTTATTAAAGAAGAGAAATGTGGTAGTTTTCAAATGCCACGTAATGCTCCAGGGAAACCAAAATTTCAAATAGAATATCATTTTAAAGAAGGACTTCGACGGAAAGTGCATGAATTCTTCTTTAGACAAGAATTTCCAACATTGGATAAAGTTCTTGTCTCAGTTCGAGATGATAAGGATTACCCAGAAATGAGTCGAAGTACGTTATGGAAACTTTTAAAAGAAATAGGCTTCCGCTGGAAAAAGAATCCCAGAAAGTCTATTTTATCAGAAAGAAGCGATATTGTCATATGGAGAAGACATTTTCTAAAAACCATAAAGGAAATGAGAAACCAAAAAAGAAAAATATTTTATCTTGATGAAACATGGATCAACGAGGGTCATACACCAAATAAATTTTGGCAGGATGAAACTGTTACAAGTCAAAGGCACGCTTTTGTAAATAACTTATCTACTGGTTTAAACCCACCATCAGGAAAGGGACGCAGGCTGATAATAGTACACATTGGCAGTTTAGACGGTTTTGTTGAAGGTGGTTTATTAACTTGCAGAATTGGCTGAGTTCAAAAAATATTACGTACCATCCCGGATCTATAAGAAAGGAACTTTATTCGTTAGGTGCCCTTCATAAAGAAAAATTTAAAAAATACGAAATTGATGAAGTTGCCAAAAATCGTGGAATGACAGTACTTAGATCCCCACCATAGCATTGTGAATTAAACCCGATTGAACTGGTATGGGCACAGATAAAGAGTGAAGTTTCAAGAAAAAATACCACTTTTAAAATTCATGATGTTGTTCAATTCAATTCAGTTGTTTTTGGAGGCCGTAAATAATGTAAAACCTGAAAACTGGGAAAAGGCAGTAAATCACACTATTAAAGAAGAGGAAAAAATGTGGAAGCTGGACAATATTACTGATAAAATGATCGAGCCAGTTATTATAAATCTTGGTTCTGAAAGTTCATCTTCTGAATCTGATTTGGATTTGTAACAAGTAGCTGTAAGTTTTATATTAATATTTTTATTCATCTATTTAACATACCTTAGACGGTTTTAAAAACTCTTTTTCTCTTTTGTAATTTTTAAAAATTAAAAAAATGTGAATTTTTTAAAACTCTTTTTAATGTAGGCCAGTCAGTTCTAATATAGTGTGTGATAAAAGAGGTCACTTTTGTTTACATACACATAACACTTTATAACACTGAAATAATTCATTTATTTTTTTTACAATTATTCAAAGTAATTTTTCAATTAATCTTGAGCACGCCCATGGAGTGGTCGGAGGTACCAGTTAAAATTATGCTAATTACTCTCTCGTTCATAAAAATAAACTATAATTTAAGCACCTAAGTTTACTTTTAATAATTTAATAATAAAAAGAGTCGTAGGTAATATTAAACTGGGTGTAAGACTAAAGTGTACTTTCGACTAAAGTACTAAATATATAATAAAATTACTTTATTCAATTTTAAACATATTAAAATTTTAAAAATACAGAAGAAGCTGCGTGCTAGTCTACAGTACTGCCTACTGTACCGCTTTTTTTCTTCTTTTAATAAATCTATGTAGAATACAATGCTAATTCATTTAGATTCGTTTTGATAATTTTTTAAATTAAAATAGGTTATTTAGTACAGTATTATTAATATTACAGTACCGAATTTTGTCTCTCTCTGTATAACGATCTCTCCTTATAACGATGAAAATTCCCGGTCCCTTGCATATCGTTATAGAGAGAGAGGACTATATTTTAGTGATTTCTGAATATGATTTGAGGAATACAAATCGTAATGTCAGTCTTAAACTATATTTCATTCTTAAATTTATAGTAACAATAAATTCTACACGTAAACAACAATATAATTAAAGTCGTTCTAATAAAGGAACGGGTTCTGCATTATCATTAATTTATGCACTCTCAGAAAGATTCATAAACATTTTTAAAAAATTCAGACCAAATTTAATTAGTCGTTCATATGAACGGGTCATTTTAATGAATGACCTGGAAGACCCGGGTCACTTAAACGAACCAGGTCTTTCCATTACTAACTTGTATCTTTTCCGTAATCGTTCTCGTATTATTTCCTTATTTATTAAGGTTTCCCTATTCGTTTCAAAAATAGAGTGGTGCCCGAATACTTCATTCTCTTTCGTGTTTTCTTGTTTATCTTACTCGCGAACCATTTGTAGTCCAGCTCTGTCGAACCCCGACCAAGGAACTTTTACTAGACTAGAGCTCGGACCTTGGTATCGTTTTTTGTGTAACCTTGTTGCCAATGATCACAGCATTTACCATCTTCCATTAGGCACTCCACAGCCCAACCGCGGTAACTGTTTATACGATACACAATTAAACTGTACTTAAATAAAGCATCCTTGCAAGACAATTAACCACTTTAATAGACACTTAAAATTAAAATCAAAATGGTGGACATTTGATGAAAAAGTTAAAAAAAATAGATTTTTTGCAAATTTTTGCATTTTAACATTAATTTTTCGACTTTTTTAGATGTGCCAATCCTGAGAATTAATGTCCGCTATCTGACACCTTTTTTTGAGACTTTAACTAAAAAGCTCTAGAAAATCCTCTAACGCGCTCTTTTTAGTACATTTTAACGAAAAAAAAAATGTTTTGTTTATTTCAAAGATAAAATAATATTTAATATTATTGTATAATATTTAAAATCATGTTCGATTCTAATATTTCATGTTCGTATGGAATAAAGGAGCTGAGAAAATTTTTCTTGTAAATATTCATTTTTTAGCTTTCAAATCTGTACTATGGTCTGTTTTTTAACCAGGAGGAGTAATTCAAATTTTCCGCGCCGTAATGCTTGTTTGCAATTGGTCCAACCACAGGCAAGTTTACTCCACTAAATTATGACATATTGACACTAATGACATTGTAAAATTTATTTATTATTATTATTTTCCTCTAATATATAAATCGGTTTCTGACTCGTAAGTTGTTTATAACTTTTGGACTTGGTGATATGCGAATAGTATTTAATGTGGTATTTTTCTAGATGTTATTTATACTAAATATAGTTTAAAGTGTTTATAAATGTATATTATTTATATCTAATTATCATAAGAAAAACGGCAACTATCTTTTAAATTTAGTTTATACTTGTTAAGAAGCATTTCCATTTTGTTTTCATCACAATAAAAGAATATTAGTAAAGTAATGTTGTGTTTTAGTTTGATTGTATTGATACAGTTGGTTTCTGGCTCCCGATCAAAATATTGTCTAAATTATAATTAAATACCATATACTCAAGAGATCTATAAAACTGGATCACCCGATATTTAAATATATATACATGGGACCAAATGTGAAAAACGTCCTTTTTTTATTGTAATAATATATTGGAAGTGAACTGAAAAAAAATATTTTATTATTCAAACATAAATGAAGAAAGTTAAAATTGACGTATGAGGTTGTCCGATATTGATTACTCGATTACCGCAAGGCCGAGATAATCCACAAAAAAAGAAGATGTATTTGGTGACTTTTCTAGTAACTTTCTTGGGTATGAATCTGTCTTTTTGGTTTACTCCTCCTAGTTAAAAAACAGAGTATAGTACCTTAAATCGCAGTTCCGTAATCGGCCAAGTGCCAAATGAGAGAAAAAATTGTCGGAAGTTAAATCCCGCTAATGAGAGACAGGGAAGATTCAATCAGAACATTTATAGATTATGCTAAAGTGTACAACGAATTTTTAGAACAACATGGGAAGAAGAAACTTCCATAAAGCGCACAACTACGGCTTAAAAATTAATATTTATTAAAAATTCTTCCTTTGTTGTCTAATTTTGCGATTATTGCCGCTTATTCTAAGACTATGTTAAACAGGAGCATATACGTTATACCCCTTACCAGCGTTATTAGTTTTCCTGTGGTATTTAACACTTTAAAGCTCTCTGGTAGGTGCATATACCACAAGCTATTACGGCTTATTTTGTCATCACAGTTGCAATAAAAACAATCCTTATAGGCGCAGTGGATACACTGAATGCTTGATGGCAAGTATGAATACCGAAAACCTGTATGCGGCGTGGCAACCATGCGTTTTTAACAATATAAGTTACCAGCGTGCCTTTTCACAACAGTCTATGTAAAAAATCGTTCAATTTTATTTTTGTTTTTTTTTGCATATGTGTCATTTGGAATAAAATACTTGGACACAAATTGAAGGTAATTGTCAAGTGTACTTTTTTTATTATTTTTAACTAGAATATAATTCTTTAAAAGCACTGGAATAGTTATTGCCGGAATAATTATGTTTTATAAGAATTTTAACCCCAAAATTCATTATTTTTGTATTTATCCCGGCGTACAAAAATTTTTATTTCTTAGTTTTGAAACTTATGCCAGTTTACAATATTATGGCATCAAATTTCTATTAAAATTTTGTTGTTTGGCATTAGCGCTATAAAAATATTTCCAATTATTTTAAAGATTGTACCAAATAAAAGGTTATTTTTTCACATACTAAACCAAAAAAATCTCGAGATCGTAGTTTATGCACAATACTAAAATTTTTACGGATACATTAAAGGAAAATTTAGTATTTATTTGCTAGACAAGGTTCTACAAAACTTTAAATTATTTATATGAGCTATTTGTCATTACAATTTTTCCAGTACATTATTTATATTTTTTTTAGATGTCTCAAAACCGATCGCTTACAGAAGCTGACCTCCAATATATAGCGGACCATCTCAGTGATAAAGAGTATTGTCTTTACGAATTTGATGGCGATGAGAATGCGGACGACAATTTCCCTAAGATAAGCTCAATTTCCAGCGCTCCGTCACAATCCTCGCCTACTAGAATCGACAGCCAGCCGACATGTTCCAGTACTTCAGTACAGGACTTGAAAAGGGTGCGCCAATGTACTCTTACAAGAAAGATAAATGATTCTAGCGGAAACGATGATTTTGATAATTCAGATCAAGATCTTGACTTTGATCCAGATGATGGATTTGGTTTCAAACACGAGTTGGCTAGGTTATTTCCTAAAAACATTTTTTCTGATGAAGAAGACGAGTATAAACAACTAAAATGAAAAAATGCCCCATCCGAAAACTAGAATTTTATAAGCTCTACACACATAGACCATGTATGCTTTCAAAGGACGTACATGCAAATGAAACCAATAAAAAGAGGTTTTAAAATTTGGGCATTGTTATGTGCTAAAACGGGATAAATTTTCAAATATATCAAGGAAAAGCTACTGGAACATCGTCCGATATGTTACGAGAACGTGATATTTTAGAACTAATTTTGAAATATTAAAATCGTGGTTATTGCGTATATTTTGATATTTTTTTTTCACCACAACACCACTGATGCAGAAACTACTAGAAAATAAAACTTTTGCTTGTGGCACTTTAAGGCAAACAAGAAAATATTTTCCAAAACATATATTATGTGTTGATATAGAGGTTTCCCAAAATCAGTCAGATTCGGTTAGTTCTGGGAAATATCTGTGTATAAGTGAAAAGATAAAGGCGTAAAATGTGTTGAATGTAAAATGTAAAAAAACTCAGGTTTTGAGAACAAACAAAACCGGAAATTAGAGATGAAGTACCATGTCCTCAGGCAATAGCCGATTATAACAAATACATGGGTGGAGTAGATCTATTCGATGAATATCATGCTAACTACTTCATCACATGGAAATTAAGATGTTGGTGGGTAACAATATTTTACTACCTTTTAGACGCAGCAATAGAAAACAGCTATATTTTATATAAGGAGACTCGAAAAAAAAAAAACTCAAGTGCTAAGCCTATGACTGCATTACAGTTCCGCAGGGAACCAGCTGATAATTTGATTAGCATTTTTACTTTTAGAAAATAGTCTGGACCTCCATCAAACTCAACTTTGCATCCTGGTTCACACTTACCCACCAAAGAAACTTATAGGCCTGTGCCCTTTGTGTTTCATCTAACAAGAAAAAAACGAGCAGCAATTTAATTTGTCAAGTTTGTACTGTTGCTCTAGGTAAAGATTGCTTTGCACCCTGCCATAGTAAATGGAAAGTTCTTAGATAATAAATTAAAAATATTCTTGTATTTAGTTTTTTTTTATATTTTCAAAATATGGTATTTTTTTTATAAATTTTTGTAATAGTTTTTACCAGTCGCTATATACACCATTGCCCAGTAAGTATTAGTTGTTTATATCACTCTTTACAGCCCTTCTGACAAAGAAAATATTAAACATTTTTTGTCTGGTTAATGATGCATAATGAATTACTTTTACTATTCAAAAGTATATTTTTACAAAAAGAAAATAGTTCTGTCCGTTAATTCATCTTCATACAATTTTTTTCGCATGCCATCATAAGCCATCATAAGCTGATTAAAAATCAACGAAAGAATGTAATGTGTCGACATGAAATTCATTAATTTTCTCTATTTATTTTATTAGTTTTTTAAATATCTAGTTTAACGAAGAGAAGACTTTTACACGACACAATTGCATACCAGGGCACTACTCTTTCGAATAAAATAGTGTTTTATTATTGAAAACAGTATCCTGCTCCAATTCTCAATTAAATTACAGGTAAAACTAGTACATAAGAGGAAAATAAAAAATAATAAAACTTATACAAACTAAGTGTATTAAAAAAACATTCTTATAACGTTTACACCTATATATTTTTTTAAAAACTAAATCTAAAAAGTAATATTTCTACTTTAGTACATTTATGATTTACCTTAAGTCTATAAAATTTATCATATCTATAATAAATTACAAATAAATTACTATGTGATAACAGTTAAGTCCCATATACTGTACTAGAAACCAGCGAGGAACATGCCCACGATGAACAACGTTCAATGGAAAGTATGTCATAATAACTATAGTTATATTGTTGCTCTCGATACTTTTAGTAGACTAGTAAGTCTAAATGAACCTTAATTATTTACAGCGCTGGTTCCTAGGGTTTTCATTAGTTCGTAACAATCTTGCAGTCTTTTTTTATCCCCTATTTTTTCTAAAGTTTTGGCTGCTTCAACTAACATTCCTGCTCTCTCCCCTGGAGACGACAATAGGGGTCCTGGTAGGTGTTTGCATGCCATGTAAAGCGCTGTGGCGTGTTGTCGCTGACCACCTAACTCATGTTGGTTTTTGTCACCTAAAACATACCAAATTTTAGAATAATATGTAAATATATAACAATAATTATTCTGACAATAATGTCGTTTTTTAATGAAATAGTCCCATAATATCAATGAAAAAAATCAACTTGCTAAGAATTTTAAATGCGCTGTAATTGATTACAACAGTAAAAGTCGTTTTAATAAAGACCTTATATTCCCTTGTTTAGCTGCTACAAAAAAAGGTTCAGTAGCTTTAACTGATTATTTTGATAATAAAAAGACAATTGATCAATAATTAAAGCACTGCAAATCTGTATTCAAATTAAAACATATTTATCCTAACACAAGAGTTTATTGAGGAATAACAGATTTACAAAATCCATTTTTCTTAAAGATAAACACAAACAAATAAAACAAACACAAAGCTAAAAGTTAGGTTACTTGCAACTTCACGATATGACGTCACCGTAAATAACATTTCATGTCATTTTTCTGCTGTAGCTTGGTCATTTTACGCACAGCAACATAGGACATGATACATAATATCGTTTATTATTAATATTATAATTAAACTTAACCTAACCTTTAGTTTTGTGGTTGTTTTATTTTTTTCTATTTATATTAAAAAAATGGATTTTTTAAATCTGTTATTACTCATAGGTTTTGTTCATCAATTAACATCATCTTTTATTTGACTATTTTCATTCTAAAAATAGTTCACGCTCAACCCTTCGATCAACTTTCTATTTACTAAATATTCTGTCATCTAAATTATAATTTTCATTTTCACTAAATATTCTAATTTCTTTATTCAGACTCTATTATGTTCTATGAGATGATAGGACATATTATATAAATTTATATGCCTCACTTCAATAGACAGTATATATGTCAGTTAGCAATTCTGTTCTGTCATCTCACTTCAATGCTGAAGTAGGGATAATTCAATATAATATAATATATTAGTTTTTATAATGTCTTTTAAATCTTTTCCTGGGGTGAGTACTTAACTTAGACAAGGAACGAAAGAGGACAGGTAATTTTAAAAGAAAAAAATTTAATAAACCTTCGAAAAGTGAAGCCACTTCACGATGTGACCGCCATGTTTTGGTACCTGTACGTTGTCCATTGCTACCTTTCCGGTAGGGTTACCAGGTCTGCCCGGGCGTTTGTTCTCATATATAAGAAAAATTAACAGGATTATATTACAAACATATTCTTGAGAACACAATGTTGCCATTAGTGACCCAGAGATTCCCCAATAACAACTTCATCGTCCAACATGAATTGCCCTGTGCATACTGTGCATACGGGTAGAATTCGAGAAGTCCAGACCTCAAGTCCATCGAAAATGTGTGGACAAAGCAATTAAATGAAAGAAACCTTAGGCCACGGAATAGAATTGAACTATGTGAAGCAATTGACCAGGCATGGGAGGAACTTGTTGAATATAACATAAGTAGATTGATGCTATCTATTACCACAAGATTGCAAAGTTGTATTCACAACAATGAGACTTCCACCACTTATTAATTGTTACTGTTTCATCATCATCATCATCATCATCATTCCCCAACCTCTTGCATCCACTGTTGAATATAGGTCTCCTCCATGTTCTTCCACTGTTCTCTATCTTGCGCCTTCTGTATCCAAATTCCGACTGTTTTTCTCAAGTCGTCCATCCATCTTTTTGGTGGTCTGCCTCGGTGTCTTTTGTCTTCTCTAGGTCTCCATTCTATGAGTCTTTTGGTCCACCTATTATCATTTAAACGTGCTATATGTCCAGCCCATCTCCATTTGGCTTGTGCAATTTTTTCTATGACATCTGTCACTTTAGTCCTCTCTCTCACTAGCCTATTTGGTACCATATCTCTTCTAGTTATTCCCAACATTGCTCTTTCCATTTTTCTTTGGGTTACTCTCAATTTATTTGCAGAATGTTTGGTTAAAGTTATTGTTTCGGAACCATATGTTATTACTGGCAGTATGCATTGGTTGTAAACCTTTTTCTTCAAGCAAATCGGTAGCATTCCTTTTAGAATATCTCACATCTTGCCAAATGCTGCCCATTCCAAGCCTATGCGACGCTGGATCTCACAAGTTTGATTGTCTTTTCCTAGTCTAATTTCATGCCCTAAATAGATATAGCTAAAGACCTGATGTACTTCGTTCCCATCTACCCTCATAACATCACTTGGAACTAAGTTGGTCATGTATTTTGTTTTTTCAAAGTTTATGTTCAGGCCTATTTGTTCTATTGCCTGTTTTAGTTATTCCATCATTTTGTGAGCTTTATTTAAACTCTCGGCTATAATGACAATATCATCTGCACAGCGCAAGTGGCTTAAGTATTCACCATCAATATTTATTCCCCTTTTAGCCCAATCTAGTTTTTTAAATGCATATTTTATATGCCTGTATACTGTTTATCATTATTTAATACAAAATAGATTTAGAATACATTACGTATTTTTAACCCAGACTTTCTATAATTTCCACTTTGTTATATTTTGTAAAATAGATTTATTTTATTTTGATTTTTTTCAATCAACCTATTCTGCTCGGTCGCCCTTTTGAAGTTATACTTCTATACGCACGGTCGGCGTTGGAAATTTGCACGAGAGTGAATCTGTGAAAACATTACATATGTAAGATAATGAGTAAGAGAGAGACAGAAGATATATTTTCTCTCTCTCTTCCTCTCTCGAAAATAAAAATTTTTCTTTTGTATATATATTTAATAGCATACTATATATTATATTATATATATATATATATATATATATATATATATATATATATAATATTATATATTTAATATAATACGTATTAATATTATTATTTATGTGATATGTTTTGTATTATTTATTAAACGTTTATAATTATTTTAGGCTTTTGTATTTCAAAATATTCACTGTTTGACCGAGAACTGTCAATTTTGAAATGCGTTAGTGTAATGTCTAATTGTCTAATCTTTTACGTGTTTGGTTCATACGCTGGTGGTTGTGAGTTCGAATCCCAATAAGAATTTTTCTTTTTTGTTTTTGAAATATTTAAAAACCCCACGTTAATCTTATTAAATATATGTAATATATGCAAAAATGCTAAATTTTAAAATAAAATGAAAATTTACAACATAATCCGAGTTGTTGGTTTTTTATTTTTACCTTCGTAAAGTAAGGTATGTATATGGTCAGTTTTAAATACTTATGAATATTGCATTTTAATTTATATTGTATTATTATATTAAATTATGTTGCATTGTATTTATTGTATTGTAATTTTTATATTAATAACAAAATAAATAATGAATTTTACTGTAGAGTATGTGTAAAAAAATGTTTTTGCATTCAACTCCTTTTATACATATATGAAAATAAAAATATATATTATGAAAAAGACAGCAAAGATTTGATTTCACGTACAAAGCGTCTATGTATCTGTTGATACGTATTTCGACCTAATAGGTCTCATCAGAACAGTTATTCACAGGCGTTCTCAACGTGAAAAATAAATATTTTCTGTCTTTTAAGAAGCAACACTAAAATGGCTTCGATATGGACGCAATAGCGACATCTGATAATAAATCCGTAAAATAGTTTCGAAACACAATTCACAAAAATATATATTTTCATTAAAATATTGATACAATCCTTACTTTACTATACTCCTATTACAGGTCAAATGTTTATATACAGCAAACGATACACCATATACCTATATAACTAATTATTTTTCTTTTTCTGCTCTCTTACATAGCATTACATATGTAATGATTGTGCAGATTGACTCCCATATAAATTTGTAACGGCGAACGCGTGTATAGAAGTATAACTTCTACCGGCAGTCCCACTGGACTGCCACACTCATTTTTTGTTCGTGAATCTAAGAGATGCGCAATCACTATTCACAAAGCTGATCTACCCGAGCAGTCGCAAGTCCATATGA
Organism: Diabrotica balteata; assembly: GCA_918026665.1. Lineage (NCBI taxonomy): Eukaryota > Metazoa > Arthropoda > Insecta > Coleoptera > Chrysomelidae > Diabrotica > Diabrotica balteata. The sequence continues at coordinate 92,321,381 of OU898281.1, read as the reverse complement.
TCGCCAACGTTTGATAATCGTGAGATTTTTAAGCACATAGTTTTGTGTCACTTTTTTTGTGTTTTATGTCAACAAAGAATATACGGAACATTCTTCAATTCATTAAATCTATGTGGTCAACTTAAAAAAATTATATTAAATTAACGAAACAATCCATGCAAACGAAAGAGAAGTTTTTTCTTTTGAAAAAGATCACCGCGATATTCTAAAAAAAATTTACCGAGTTTATAAAAGGAAAATTAGGAATCTACCACCTATAGTTTATAACTATCAATATTGCATATAAGATTACAATAAATATTTAATTGTTGTTTACCTTTGCCACAGATAATTGAGGATTTAGCATGTCTTTGTCGTAGACTTCTATCTAAAAGTTGCTGAGTTCTTCCCGGTGCAGCACCTGCCATTAACCTGGCTGTAGCTTCATAAAGGAAAACTCTCGATAAGGCACTCTAAAAAAAATGATAAATAATAAGAGCATCACATTAACCGAGAAAAATTCAAGTCGCAAAAATATTCTAAAGTAATATATGGTAGAGTAAAAAAATAATACTAGTAGATAATAATATAAGTAAACGCTATATGTAGTAATACTTTAAAAAACCTTTACCGTTTAATGGATAGTTTAAATTTTTATTAACCCAGATATGCCTGACGTACAATAAATTGTACACCTAAAATATCTTTTAACTTAATTATCAAACTATTTAAGTTTCATATCTCTTGATAACAGCCTAAATACTTTTAGTATGTAGTAATCAACCATAGAGCGTAGTTGAGAATTGCTGGCTTTGAAATATTTGGCGATAATATTGTGATAAAGTTTAGTTGTAGAAAACACATGTATATTGCAATTTAGATTTATAAATTGGATAAATTATTATTTTATAACTAGAGTTAGGCCATTTGATTTTAGTGTACAAAATATTGTACGACAGGAAAATACCATACTATTTATTTTTAGGGGCTTTTCATTGGACGATGCGCTTAGTATGTTAGAAGATGAAAATTTAGTAGCAAATATAGATAATATAGTTTGATGCCTCCAATAAATGCATGTCATGTCCTAACAGACGAAAAGACTGATGAAGATATACTGTTGATGGATAATTTACCTGGGTCGCAATTACAAGCTTCTGCTGAAATAAATATGTAAAAATAATAACGGTGACGCTTAGTAACCGATTCTCAAGAGAATATTTCATTACCAGAGCTGGGAGAAAAAAGAACAGTTAAAGGGTCTAAGAAAAAAAATCTACACTTACAAGATTAAAAAATTATGAATAAAGAAAAGAAGGGCCATATGACCACACAGAAAAATTTCTGATCAAAATATAATTACAGGAAAATGGCATAAAAATATTTTAGAAACGCTCTGTTGAAACTCAGCAGTACTTTAACCAATTCATCTTGTAAAGCGGTATTCACAGATGGAGAATAAGACGATCCAGGTACGAAACAAAATAGACAATCTTTCTCTGTAATGCTAGTAATATTTATCATTTCAGGTAGAACAACCACATCTCGTACATGACTATAATGTAAACATGGGCGGAGTAGATTGGAGTGATCAAAATATTAGTCTTTAACGCATTTCTATTCGTGGCAAAAAATGGTACTTTTCATTGATCAATCAATGCATTGACAAGGCTGTTCAGAATGCCTGGCAACTTCATCGTTTGCATGGAGAAAAACTGGACCAGTTATTATTTAGAAGACGCATTGCAAAATCATTGTTACAACAAAATAAAAAACCTACTTCCTATTCTCGAGGTCGTCCATCAGCCAATAAAAACATTGATATTCGCTATGATCGACTAGACCATTTAGTAATTCTCTATCGACTAGACCATTAGGTAATTCCTCTAATGATAGAGAAAAAACCAACTCGATATTGTTTGTGTCACGATAGAGCCAAAATGAGGTGTTCAACATGCAACGTAGGCATACATGTAAAATGTTTTGTTTCATACTAATAATAGTTTATATGCCTGGTGTACCATATTTTGTACAGTATTTTTTTTTACTTATTTTTCATAAACTTTTGTTTTTACGATAAAAATGTTTTTGTTAATTGATATAACACGTAAATTTGGAGAAAAATATTAAAAAATATTTTCATGTAGGTTTTAGGCATATCTGGGTTAAATATTTGAAGCAATAATAGATTGTGAAAGCCAGCTAAAGTGTTAAAAACCCTGGAGAGCGGGATTATTATGCCAGGGCCGTGAAATTACAGTAAATTTGAAAATATGAGTTTTTGCTGGTATATATAACATGCATCTATATATATATATATATATATATATATATATATATATATATATATATATATATATATATATATATATAATATATATATATATATATATATTATTGTGTATATTTGCGTATATATGGGGATGTTCTTTCTCAACCACGGCACGGCGCGATGGACGTAAAGATTTGTCCACCACCACTTACATACATACATACCGACACAAACACTCAATCACGGTTAATGAGCAAATCACAGACAGTTGCATCACAACTGACTCGTTATAAGGACAAATTTATTTTGCAACTACTGCGCTCCCTAATCACGAGGTTCAACATCATCGTACCCAGGAATGCATGGCACAGGGGAGGAAGTTTGGGGAAGTTAGCGATTGCCCTAAGCGATGTTTCATAGAGCTGTCGAAATCTGTGGGATAATAGCCTGAGCACGGCAAGGCTGACATTTGGTCCCAACCCAATGGATAGCGAACGATAACACTCAGACAACAATAACGGTCCGAGAGGGGACTCCAGTCGCGCATTCTGACTTCTTAAGAACTCATTTACCACCAATTAAAAAAAAATACAATTTACAAATATGAATTTTACATTTAATTGTTGTTTTGCAATCGATTTCCGGACTGGACGTCTAAACGTAAAAAGAATCTAATTTTTATTACAATCATTGCGATTTATTCCCAAAATATAAAATATTTTAAATACATGTCAATTATAATTACCGACCGTGAAACTTGAAACCAAGCAAATCAGTCACATAGTAACTATAAGGTGACTAAGTTTATTATAAATTTTGGGCGAAGGAAACTAAAAGGAAACATTTTATGTTACGAATATTTTGCAAAGGAATATTCCAGGTGGAATTCGCATCTTTTTTCGGCTTACGTTTTTAAAACATATCGTAATCTAAACAACACTAACCTAAAATGAACTAGACTCCTTAATCTATTAAATATGTTTGGACAACTTTTCAGTCAAAGGACCAAAATGTAATTATTAAAATACTTACGGGTATATGTTCTGCAAGTGATCTCAAAGAAGCCAGGTCCACTTGAAATGATGATAAGACACAGCTGGAAACTGGATTTTTCAATCCATTATCTACACAATCTTCCCAAAGTGAAGTTCTGGTTTCCAAAAGCCAATCGCAGACCAGTAAATGAGCCAGCTAAAAAAGATCATACTACCATTATCATTTCTAATTTGTTATAATTTATTACTTACATACAAATTCATTAAAATTTAATACAAATATATTATTTGTAATTTATTATTCAGATTAGAATTTCTTCAAGACACATTGTTCAAAAAATATGACCACATTAATTCTTAGATTTAATAATAAAAACAAGTCCTAATGGAGGTTAGATATCATCCTGGCCATTTCTTTTATTATCTCGATATCGATTCCATGACATCTTCAATATTCTTCTATAACACCAGATTTAAGAAGAAAAAAAACTGTTGTTTATATGTTCTTGTTTAAGTGTCGATCATTCAATCCAATAGAGCAATCTAAGTGTTCTTGTTCTCAATTGCTATGAAAGATAAGAGTTACAGTGAAACTTTCTCAATTAATTGAAAAAAATTCTAACTGCTTAGATCTTTGTACTTATCTCTCTTGTTTGATCATTACTGTGTGTTATGAAGTTCCTAGCTTTTTTTGTAATTACTATATATTTCGCGTTATTTTAATTTTCGCAGGACTTGTTTGTATTCTTTTTCTGCTTGTGTCCATTCCCTGTGGAGGTTGGCAATTACGTTGGAATTAATCCAAGGTCTTCACTACCTATATTCTTCAGGACGATGTTCTTCGACGCCCCTGAGTTCTTTGGCCTTTTATCTTAATTTAAAACATCAGCTGAATTAGTTAATGCTTCTTATTGCGCATCACGTACCCTAAGTATGACAGCTTTCCGATTTTCACAGTATGCATAAGTTCCCGATATTTCTCACATTACCGTATTGTTGTTGACATGATGGATAGGTGTTAAGATCCAGGCTGCCACTCAATAGAGAAGGGTGTTATACTTTTACGATCATTTTCGTTTTCTGTTAGGCTCGCATCATCTCTGTCCCCGCAAAGGAATATTTTGTTTTCCATGAAATATGATGTTTTGATTATAGGTACAAGACTGTCTCTGTTTTTTTAATGGTTTCCATTCTTTGTCTTGACAATTGATTTATAACCTCAAGTTTGCGGTTGTCTCGTGTCACCAAAAATAATTTTGCATTTATTGACGCTTCAACGTGGTACTTGAGCTGAGAGTGGGTCTCAAGGTCACCATACTTACCAGTAAGTTTGGCAAACTTTGTTAGTGATTCAGTCAAGTCTCTTGGCGATTATGGATTTCTCCAACCATTTTAGTATTCACAAAAATTATTCAACATTCAATGCAAAAAAGTTTTCTTCTTCTCAGATGCAAATTCACTAATGGATGTTAGCGATCACATTTTCCATTAATTCTCTATTTCTTGCAATATGTATCAGAGATTGTATGTCGTTAATACCTGTCCATTGCCTTATGTTTCGGAGCCAGGACATTTTCTTGCGCCCCATTGCTCTCTTGCCTTCAATTTTACCCTCGATTATAAGTTGGAGGAACTGGTATTTTTCATTTCGCATGATGTGACCTAGATACGCCGTTTTCCTTTTCTTGATGGTTTCGAAAAGTTGGCGTTCTTGGTTTATTCTTTTAAGGACATCTATATTTGTGATTTTCGCTGTCCATGGTATTTTTAGGATACGGCGATAAAGCCACATTTCGAAAGCTTCTAATCTGTTTATATCCCTCATTTCGAGTGTCCAGCCCTCTACGCCATATAGCAGCACTGACCATACGTAGCACTTAGTAAACCTTAGTCTCAGTTGAAGATCAAACTCTGAACAAGTCAGTACTTTCTTGAATTTTACGAAAGCTTGTCGAGCTTGCTCAATGCGACATTTTACTTCCCTGTCCGATGCCCAGTCTTCAAAAAGCCACGATCCCAAGTATTTAAATTTACTCACTCTTTCAATGGACTTAGTATTCAGTGTTATGGTGGAGTTTTCAAGTGCATTTAAGTTTCTTTAGATGATCATAAATTTGATCTTTTTGGTATTAATCTCTAATCCCATTCGCTTACTGTATTCTCCGATTATAGTGACAAGTTGTTGAAGATCGACTATGTTGTCACAAATTAAGACACCATCATCAGCATATCGTATGTTGTTGATCAATACTCCATTCACCTTGATTCCCATCTCTGCATCTTCCAAAGACTCTTGAAATATGGCTTCCAAATAAATGTTAAATAAAAGAGGGGAAAGCACACATCCTTGTCGAACGCCTCTTCTTATATGTATGGGTTTGGATATAGAATTGTCTATTTTTAACTGTGCCGTTTGATGCCAGTACAAGTTTTCAATGCATCTTATGTCTTTATCTATATATCAACTATATCAACTTTCTTGACAATCTGCATTAACTTGTGGTGTTGGACACGATCAAACGCTTTTTGGTAATCTAAAAAGTTTTAACTCGTGAGAATACTTAACAGCTGTTCAAGCTGATTATCATGCACTTGTCTGCGTTCAACCCGTCCCCTCTTGTTGTGCTCGGAAATAGGAAAAATGTGACCTATTTCAGGTTTATTTGGAGCTGTAAGAAGCGTCTATTTTATATCGTCACTAATATTTCCTGACGCCAATATATCCAAATAATAGCCAATATCCTTGGGATTAAAGGAATCAGTCAATGAATTTTGTTGTGGAAGATTCGACGAACGTTGGGCTCTGTACATCTGGTGCTATTTTTGCGGCTGAATAGTTACCAGAATCTTCACATGTTTCTACTTTCTTTTTCTTATTACATATCGGTTCCATAATGTAAATATAGAACACTATAGAAATAGACATTTTCTATGACGAAATAATACAAGCACTGAAAGAAAATCACACCCATTTTACAATCATATGTGGTAATACGAACGCAAAGATTGGCATGAAATCCGATCCATCAGAATTTGTACTTCGAAACTTCGGCAGCGATGGAAGAAATGAACGCGGACAAACTTTATTAAACTATCTCCTTCAGAACAAATTATATCAAATGAACAAAAATTATTACAAAAAACAACATAGAAGGTGGACATGGAGAAGCCCGGACGGGAGAACGCAAAATGAAATTGACTATATAATAACAGATAAAAAATTTATAGTTAAAGATGTCACTGTACTCAACAGCTTCACAACAAGAAGTGATCACAGAATGGTTCGCGCTAGAATAGAAATTAACATCGATAAATAGAGAAATAAACTAATAGGCAAGAAAAAATTGAAAGCATGGTCACAACCAAAAAATGAAACAGAGTTTGCAGATCAAATAACGGCACGTCTACAAAACAGGCGCCCCACAAATGATATAATGAATAAATCAGCTAAATAAAGTAATTGCTAATACCATAGCAGAAGCTCAAAGAAAATGTTGTACAGGTAACAAGAGAGAGGAGAGAATCACTGCTAACACCAAACTTAAAATGGAAGAAAGAAGAGAAATGCTAAAAGATAAGAGTATAGAACAACAAAGCATAAATAAAATCAACAAAGAGGTCTCAAAAGCAATTAGAAAGGACATAAGGGCATATAAAAATGAGAAAATCTCGCAGACAATCGAGCACAACAAGAGCATGAAGATATTAAGAAGGAAATTGACGAACAGCAGAAAAGAAATCATCAGACTTAAGGGAAAGAATGGCAAACTAACGTCCAACAGAGACGAAATGCTAGAGATAGTAGAAGACTTCTATAAAACACTATACACAAATAAATTGGACTTAAACCCGACAGAACATACACAACAAAAAATTATGAATCAAGGTTCAGAAGATATTCCCGACATATCAACGGCTGAAATTTACCATGCTCTAAAGAAAATGAAAAAAAAAAAAAACAAAGCACCAGGAGAAGATGGAGTAGTGGCGGATGCGCTAAAAATCGGAGGCTCTGCTCTCATCAGGACAATCAAGCAGCTCTTCAATATATGCTTAGAAAACCAAGCAATACCAAGAATGAATGGAATAATTCTATAACGCTCCTCATGCATAAGAAAGGAGATCAAACAGACCTCGAAAACTATAGGACCATCAGTCTTCTAAGTCACCTGTATAAATTATTTGCTCGAATTATCACTGCCAGAATTGAGAACAAACTAGAAACATGCCAACCAAGAGAACAGGCAGGTTTCCGCCCTGGGTATGGTACAAATGACCATCTAACTTGTCTAAAGGCCCTAATTGAAAAAACTATAGAGTACAACCGGCCACTAGTTCTAGTATTTGTTGACTATAAAAAAGCCTTTGACACTATCGAGATGGTAGCTATCTTAAGAGCTTTGAGAGAATGTAGAATCGACTACCGATATACCAGCATTATTCAACATATATATGCAAATGCCACAACAGCAATAAACCTCCACACCCCTACTCAAAAAATAAAACTAAAAAGGGGAGTTAGACAAGGAGACAACATGTCACCAAAACTATTCAATGCCGTAATGCAGCATGCATTTCAGATGTTAGAATGGGAAAACAGAGGTTTGAGTGTCGATGGCGAAAGGCTGAACCACCTACGATTTGCAGATGACATAGTTCTAATAACCGACGACCTAAAGGAGGCCAATGAAATGCTACAAGATTTACAACGAGTCTCCCAAAAAGTAGGGCTGGAAATAAACTTTGCGAAAACTAAAATGATGACCAACTTAGTAGCTAGTGGACCATTGAAACTAGAAAACTGGCATATTGAAACGGTTGACAAATACATATATCTGGGCCACGAAATACAAATAAGTAGAGACAACCAAACATGCGAATTATCTAGAAGAATAGCTTTAGGATGGGCAGCCTATGGCAAGCTAAAAGACGTGTTTAAGGAAAACATCCCAATAAAGCTAAAGAGAAAAGCATTTAACCAGTGCGTACTTCCGGTGCTCAATTATGGAGCTGAAACACTGACATTGACTAAAGCATCAATAAAAAAGTTACAAGTAGCACAACGAAAAATGGAAAGATCTATGCTTGGCGTAACTTTGAGAGACCGAATACGAAATGATGAGATACGGCGAAGAACTGGAGTGGAAGACGTCATAAAACGGATTACGAAGTTGAAGTGGAAATGGTCAGGACACGTCGCAAGACAGAGAGACAACAGATGGACAAAGAAGATTTTAGAATGGCGGCGAAGGGCAGACAAGCGAAATCGTGGAAGACCACCTACCAGATGGACGGACGACATTAAAAGAATTGTGACAAACTGGATCGCAGCTGCACAGGACAGAGAAGAGTGGAGACATCTTGAGGAGGCCTATGTTCGACAGTGGACAGATTTGGCTGTGTGATGATGATGAATGTAAATAGCTTCCGATTCGCCAAATAGTCCGTATAGCTATCTATGTGCCAGACAGAAATATATTAAATACCATGACGCGGACGCGCGTTCTTCATAGGACAGTACAACTACTCGATAACTCGAGTCACGGAATCGCTTGACTCGACTGAAGCATGATACTGTGACTAACATTAGTGTTGTTCATGACGTTAGTGTTAGTTATAGTATCATGGACTAAAGAAAGAAACGAATGAATAGAGTGCAGGTTAACTGGCACGGGCAGTAATAAAAGTGTGACAGCAGGGGGGGGGGGAGCGTCCCCTATATGTATCAGCCACTGAGCCCCGGTGTTTTAATGTTTTTCAATCAAGAACATATGTTTCTGAGTGTTGGTCTTTAAATAATCCTTCCACGTATTACCATCTATATCTTTCAGTATATTGTCCCATCGTTGCAAAGCAGTTTGTTTTGTTTGTCCAGTATTCAGTTATTTCTTCGCGAGTTGTTTTCTCCTATTACACCCTTAATTTTTTATGTAGATTAAAAGTGTCATGCTTCTTTACAGGGATTCTATTTCAGGATTGTTTCCCAAGTAACAAAACTGAACAAACTAGAATTCTGATAACATTTTGGGGACCGTCACCTAGAGATTTCCAGGTCTTCAAGGCAGTAACTGGAAAAATGTGGTCATTATCACATTGTTTATTTCTTGACAGAACTGTATGAGTCGATCTCTTCTATCATTCATTATTCATAATATAAAGTGTCCTACAGTATTTGCAACGACTCCTTTGCCAATTTTAGCGTTTTAATGTTCCAGCAGGACATTAACTTCTTGTTTTTTGGTGTACTTAGGGCATATGGCTTTAGTTGCTCATGGAATATTTCTACTTCTTGTTGTAAGCGTGCAACAGTTGGAGCGTATGGATGAATATATCCATGTTAATTGACGTGGCATTGATTTTGATTACTGCGACTTCACTCGATCTTCCCACGAAACCAAGTACACAGTTAACTTCTTTGTTCACTCTTATAGCTCTCAGTTTTGGTTCCTCGTAGAAACTTCTTCGCAGTAGTATACCGTATGACTATCTATTTAATAAATTGTTTGTATCGTTGACTAATCTTTGGAGTTCTTTTACTGTACTTGAAAGATGACCGTATCATCCACTAATCCTATATTGTTTATTATTTTGCCGTTGATTATGATTCCATATTTTTGCGTTATCGATGAAGAATAATTATTGCTTCGTTGTATATGCTAAAAAATAACGACACAGTTCATCCTAAGTTCTCCTTCTATGTTAATAGGGCTTGTTGGTTTCAGTATAAGATGGTAAGTAAGCCTGATAAGCGATATTCTGAGTCTGTAGTAATTGCATCAGTGTTTTATGTCGGGCTACTGAATTAAACTTTAAACTTTATTTCAACAATTATCTTAAACATCTCATTAGATTAAAATATGTAGACATAAGCTGAGCTTTAAGTTGCACTGAAGAAACATTGCACTTCAATTAACATGCAATGCAATCACAATGCACCTCAACGAACAACTTTGAGACAACTCTTTAGTGATGCTTGTCATTATCATTGAAACAAAACCTAACTATCAAATAGGTAAAGATATATTAATTAATTTAAAGAATAAGCGGCGACAATATTAACATTTCCAAAATTTTATGGATCGAAATAAGTAGATCGCCGAACATGCAACTATTTATTCATACATATTATCATTTTTTTTATCATGTTCACTCCAGGGTTTAGTTATTGGTTGTTTGTTTTGACAAAAAAATCGCTTCATGTTTTCAGAGAGCGTCCTTCACTTCTTCTTCCTTTCGGTTTGCAATTTAGTATTTATTTAGTTAGATTTTCATCCATTCTGTTTATATGTTGTTTCCATTTAGTTCTATATTCTATTATTTTCTCAATAATAGCGTAGATATTCAGTTTTATGTATCCATTTAAGTTATCTCTTAGTATCATTTCTTGTCTTGTTCTTCATTGCTCTGTGAATTTTTCCGCACATATGCTGAAATCTGTCAATGATTATCAACGTCTCTACCTTTCTCCAAACTTCTAGGTAACTGAAATGACTCACTCGTTCTAGTGGATAATCGTCAATTACTATTTTTGTTCGCATGGGATATTTACCTTCAAACACCATAAAAAGTATTGTTTTAATTTGTGTATGTTCATTTGTATACCTGTCCGTGTTTTGTCCTGTTCTCTTATGGTGCAGCCAATTTATGTTTGTTTCGTTTGTCTTTATTTTAATCGCGATATTTATTACATTTCGGTAGATACCTTTGATTTTTCTAATCAGGTGTACTGGGTATCTTATATTTTCCATAATTTCAAGTAGTTTAAATCAATTGCATTCATTTGAATTACCAATTGATTTCAAGGCAATTTCCTTACCCCTCGTCCAACGCACCTTGACGTACGATGGTTTATAATACACAATATGCACTTATCCACCATGATAATTTCCCAGTAAATGCGTTTTTGCTAGTTTTCACGGAACTGCGAAGAACTTTCGGTTTCACAATTTCCCCCCTTATAACTTGTAATGCAAAATCAAAACACGTCATCAGTTTTTCTTACCTGTTGTAGTGTAGGTTGCGGTTGCATTAATCTCCTATAGGTCAGTAATATAACACAACACTAAATTGCGATTCAAAAGATGAGATGGTATTAAAATTTTCCAGAAAATCAATTTTTATTTTTCTACATATCTGTCATACACAAAAAACATACAAATATGCTTCTGAAATGTGCTCTTTTCGTAGAATGCTGAATCATTCACTTTAGACAGATCGTTCATAGTACACTACACCATTGAGTTAGTGCACTACACTACACCAACTTAAAACTAGACTTTATCTCACCACATAGTATTTTAAGATATTTTGGATATATTATAGTGCGTTTGCCATTAATAATAAACTGGTGATAATTACACTTAAAAAAGCCAAATGGTAGTTGCTTTCGCAGTATTTTAATTGCCACTGTGACTTCTAAGTGGTGATATAGAAGGTATCGTAATAATTAAAAAAATATTAATAAATAAAAACCTACCATAACTGTTTGGTCCTTTTTCTTACAAACAGTAAAAGTTAAACTATCCACCAAAAGATGGCTGGCGTAGTCGCATTGCAATAAAATCTTCTTAGGGCTTATACTTGAATTCTGAGTCAAATAATCTCTTCTAGCTATGAAGGCTGCCACGATCGCTTTTGGTAGTGGATCACTCAGTGATGCTAAAGGTTCCGGTACCATCTCAATTTTCTTGTAAAGTATTTCCGCTTCTTGATCGCCTAAAATCCAATGGCAGGCGATAGATAGAATCGTCATCCACCATTGAGCCACCTTATCTTGATGACCTGCAAAAATAAATTAGAAAATCACTTATTTTTCTAAACAGTAACAGTAAAAATTCTAAAACAATTTTTTAACTAACTAATTTTCTCAAATTGTTTAGATATGTCGATTCAGATACGGCGGCCTAGGTAGGTAGCTCAAAGGTAAGCGTATCCGTCTTTGGTGCTGAATGATGTGGCTTCGATTCCCCACTACAAAAATGAAAAAATAGTGCTTAAGTAGCAGCTTCGAAGACCTGATAAATCACAAAGTCGTAATCTGTGTAGTAAAACTCTTACAATTAGTCGAGTCGTTCGGATTAAAAGTTAAACGATCGGTCTGCCTACCTGTATACATTTAGTGATACACAACAAACATATATACAGAGAAGTTGCCTTGGTTCAAAATTGGGTATGGCACATTACGAAGAAGTTTACAGATGACTATGATATTGTTACGACTTTAGAGATATTGTTAGATTAAAATTAAAAAAAAAACAAAGGAAACATAAATCAAATAAAGAGATACCACTCTAGCTAACAAGCCATGCCCTGGTGACCGGAGTGGACTACATCCTATACTACTACAGTTATATGTACTATTTCGTGCCAATTAATGAAATATAATTCAAATAATCTTCTAACCCATCTGGCCCGCTTGGAAGATTATGGTGACAAAATTCCTATAAGAAAAAATGGATAGAACAATGCAGAAGATAGATATACAAATGTGTATAGACAAAATTTATTTGTAAATATCAGCTTAGATAAAATTATAGAAAGGTACAAAATCTGAGAAAGAATAAAATGAGCGATAGGGTAATATCCATTTTTTTATGCTGATGATCTGATATTTACTACAGCAGAGGTTGAGGTTGATGATTGTATTTTGTATTTTTTTTTAACCTCAGTGAACTTTTTTAACTGGAACTATAATGAAAATATAACAGGTACATCTTGCAACGACAGAAAAAATCCAATTAGTCCCTCTATCACAGAATTAGGTAGATATATAGGTTTTTGAATACGGTTTAAAACATTTTTAACAATGTCTAAACCCAAAATCGAAGAATGACTAAAGGGAAGTTAAGTTTTATAATTTTTGAAATATTTTGAAATTGTAATAGCTTTTAATTTGGTATTCAGTAAAATAGAAAATAAATATGTGAGATAATTTTACCGAGTAGAAATTTTAACTAGACTTAAAAAATTGAATTTTGTTAATTTCGAAATAATATGTTTCGAAAAAGTTTAGATTTGGATATAGATAAAGAATCAGCTGGAGGCATTTGAGATGTGGGCGTACCGAAGAATGTTAAAAACCTCCTGGAAGGATAAGATAACTAACCAAGTTGAATTAGACAGGATGAACAAACAAAAGGAGGTCGTATTGAGTGTTAAAATGAGGAAACTACAATACCTGGGACATATTACACGTGGGAATAAATATCAACTGTTACAACTAATTATGCAAGGAAAGATTGAAGGTAGGCGCAGCATAGGTAGGAGAAGAATGACATGGTTGAGAAACCTCAGGGAGTGGTTTGCTTGCACTTCCATACAATTGTTCCGAGCGGCAGCCTCCAGGGTCAAAATTGCCATGATGATAGCCAACCTTCGTAGCGGAGATGGCACGTGAAGAAGAAGATAAAATCAGAAATGTCCAAGAGCATAAGAAAGAAAGAGAAGAAAAGTAAATTTATGAAAACATAAATAACGGCAACAATATGAGACCACATTACTGATAAACCATGGTTTTAGAAAATGGAACCAAAAAAGAATATGACAACTATATGCAAAATAAGATTTAACCAAAATTTTACATCATCATATCTGCTTAAAATTAACCTATCTCGTAGTCCACAATATTTTTTTGATCAGATGGGTAACATACAATACAACATTTTGGACTGTTTTTTTACATGTAATAATATTTAGTATATTTTGGAATTCACTGTATTGTTTCGACTGATGTCCATCGTTCAATTAATTTGAACTATTTATTAACATTAGAAAAAATTGAAAATATAGGTAATCTAGTAAAATGATATAAACTTACAAAAGAACAGTGTCAATAACAATAAATGATGAAACATTGTGCCCTAAAACGACCAATATTTGGTGACCACAAGGAAGTATACTAAACCCTATATACTTAATATACACGTTAAATTTTTGTACTACAATTTACCGATGATATTTTGTATCTATTCACAATATATTGAAGAAGGTTGTAAAAAATTAAATATAGCTTATAAGGACCTCAATAAACGATGTAATAAAAATAGTCTAAAAATTTCCAGGAAAATACAGAAATCTTTGCAAGAATAGCGTACGTACGTGCGTCCGTAAAATACCTAGGAATGTGTCTGGATAAAAAAAAATGAGATGGAAAATTCACATAGATCATCTAATCGAGAAAACAACAAAATAATTGACATCTTAGCGTCATAAATGTTTGTTAATCCTTCGGGTTATTCCTCGGTTTCAAAAATTGTCAGACCATCGTTTTCTTGGTTTTACTAACAAACATCAAGCCTATTAATCTAATCTATTGTCTCTGGAGTTACGAACAGTAAGTAGTCGAGGATATCTTTATAGGATCTTGTGGGACACTCTTCAATAATGTGGTCAATGGCCTGGTTCTCCTTTCTATTCTGGTAAAAGATCTTATTTAGGGTAGCAGCTTAAGGATAGTTAAAAGCATGTTATTGTTTTGCTGTGCAGTTCATTCACTAGACTAGACCATGCGTTAGTAATACTGAATCTTCTACACTCGTTCATGCAGCTCTTGTTAACGGTTTTCTAAAACGAAGTCAGCTAGTATTTGCATCATTAATATCGTTGTGGATCAGTAGTTTTCTGTTGCTCGTGATTTTTTGTATTCGTCTTTACCATTCACCATCATATTACGTCCAAATAATCGTAATATGATGGTGAAATATGTCATAATATTGTGAATCATTGCGGTGGAGTGATTTTATTACTTCAACTTGTAGAACAATGGTGAATTCGAATTGAAACGAAATGTAATCTTTTACTTTTATTTTAACGTCTTTTTCCTACGTAATGAGCGAAAGAGATAGGGTTTTTCAAGAGTGAACCGTAGATGCATGTCGAAGATATCTGGCGTTATGAATGTGAAAGAGATGAAGATATAGTTAAATAAACAACATATTGTTTTGATTGTTTTACTTACATTGTTCTGATGAGGCTCCAAATACGGTACGGGCGTCAACAGCAACATTATCTTTTAAAAGTTCGAGATACATTAAAGCATCATTAATATCTGTCTTTTTGTCTTGTGTGTCATTTTTTTGTCCCGGTGTTAACAAAATTTGCAAAGCCTTCTCTAAAAGATGTTCTCTGTATATCTAAAAAAATGATTCTATTTAATTAAAAATAAAAATCAAAAATTAGATTTCGGTATTGATATTCGCTCCGTGAGTGACTGACATGACACCTACCGCCTTCATCTGACAGTTTTGGAGCTTCCAATTTGAAATTAAACATTTTGTTAAATGCATACGAAATTGACAATTATTAATAATTAGTTATTATTTTTTTCAATTTATGTACAAAATAAATGTAGTATTAAAAACTGGGTTTCTAAAAATTCATCATAATTTATCTCTTCAATCCCAAACGAAAAAAAAATGAAAAATCTAGTAATAAAAATTTTCATGTAGAAGAGCATGTAATTAAAAACAATAATAGTAAAAGTTATGATATAAAAGCTAAAGTCAACAGGCAGGCTGCAGTTAGCTTCAAGCCTTATAAAATATAATTTAAGTTAAATTATTTAAATTGTTCCTATTTCAATTGAATAAAAATGAAATTGTCATATTTACTTTTTCATATTAATAGAACGAATCCATCTTTTTCTTTTCTCTAATTTTTATGTAATCTTTGGAAACCTATAAAAACTACACTCACTATTTTGGCTATTATTGGCACAATTAAATTCGCAACATGTATTTGCATCCATTTTTGATTAAATTTATGCGTAAAAAGATAGGTCCAATTTTGTCATATTTCGCCGCTATGCACGCTGGCATCGTTTCAAGGTACCCCTACCATGGTTACGCACGGAGCGAATAGTCTTAATATAAAAAATATAATCATAAAATTACAATAAATTCATAATTATATTAACCCAAACTTAATTATAAAAACCCAATTAAATTCAAGCACAATGAACAAGTAAATAATAATCAACAAGTTTTGAATCAAATTATAAATTGTATAAACTTTTGTGGAGCGTTTCGTTGTTTAGTTTTAAGAAGTCACGAGGAAAAGGAAAATTAAGAAAATAGTTTACAATTACCTCAAAAACAACGCTAAATGAACTCATTGAGCATGCATATTAGATGTTTATCACGAAGAAATTACGAGAGAAATTGAAAATTGTCCTTGTGAAAATCACTGCAGATTGCCGATGAAACGACAGACGTTGCTAGGGAATTTCAGTTTAATTATAGTTTTCCGAACAAATTAATTGCTCAAAGTTACGACTGGTGGCTTAAAAGGTTTTAAAAAACCTTTAAGGGTAAGGGCAAAAAATATTTAAGGAAACATCTGTTGCGTAACAACAATATCTAATATTTTTTATTTTATTTTTGTATCATATTATTATATCATACTGTACATTAGTTTAGATTTATAAAATTGCTTTGTACCATCCAATAATCTGTAAGGCGCCGATAGCTTGCATTAAAATAACTTTCTAGACTTAAGCTTCTAAAACCTTCAAGGAATCTAACAATGAAAGGATTAGTATTTTCCAAATTATCGGTTTGACTCATTCGAAAATTCCGAAAGTTGAGACAAATAGTAGTAGTACTCAGGTAGTTTTTACCAAGGAATTAAAAGTCGAAGGTATTTGAAATGTAAATATATTCTTTATATAGGTCGAGGGGTCAGGGGGGATATTTCTGAATGTTAACAAAATTACGAGTCGAGAGATTGAAGGCAGTTCAAATCAGTATCAGTTCAAATTCCAGCATTGGATGTGGGCTAGGCTCTATTCGCGCTAGCCGCACCTAAGAAGCTTTAACACCGTCGTGATATTAATAAGTTTACTCAGTTCGGGTTATATAGTTTTGTAGTTTCATAAAGTTTACTTTCATAAATCAGCTATCGTATGCAAGTTATCGGCGCCCAAAATACGTTGTAATTGTTTAAATAGACTTGTTAAAACGTTCTTTTCGAATCTTTCATTTGTCACAGTTTTCTGGGTGGTCCTTCAAAGAAGTATATAAAGTGAACCTATTTCCCTAAGGAAAAACCTTGTTCCCCAAGGGAAAAAACCAGCGACCTATGACTGGTGCGTGAAACAAAGCCATCAGGACAAGGTGTAAGGACAAACACACTTGCATCTTCGCTCAATATCCTCTTGCAAATTACGTTCACTGGTATGCACATCAAATGAATTTAATTATGACAAGTGTATGTTTTATCAATAAGCAAGCTAGGATATATTTTTTTAATTTATCTGGTTTTTGCTCATTATTTTCTACGTCTCTTCAAAGAACAACAACTCTTCCCAAACACGTTGTAATTTTCAATTACAGGGTGTGCATACCGTTTATGAAAATAGAAAAGACCTCATTGCAGTTATGGACATTATACAAAGTGCTTCACGTGATTTGTCGTCCATTAATCAAGCAAACGATTATAAATTAAAGCTTTTAGGATAAACATTTCGTATTTTGGTTATTTATTTTTTATAAAATAATGCCTCACGTAGAAATTATTTTTCATGAATTGTAAAAAGTATGCACTGATTCTGGTAAGGTGAAAAAATATTTAGAGGGGACAATTCAAGGTATAAGGAAGTAAATGGACGTCATTATTGACAATATTCAAGGAGAAATAAACACGTAGAGAAACGGATAATGATGAACCGCGAATCACGAATTAAAGAGAACAGGCTAAGCAGAAAACGGGAAGCCTTAGTGAGAGCGTCCACCAAAGTGGCGTGGCAGTGGGAAGTAGCAAGTAGCACGCGTCTAGCATAATGTAACCAATCCTAACGAATGATTAGAATGAATAACGTTACTGTCATTTTGGTGTAAACTGAATCATTCGTTTTCATTGGTTACATTATGCTAGACGCGTGCTACTTGCTACTTGCCACTGCCACGCCACTTTGGTGGGCGCTCGCCCATAGAGACATGCGATGCAGTTTTGTTGCAAATAAAAACATGGTTTATCTTCTCGGGACATTTAGTTGCTTCTAATTTATTTATGTCGGAGAAGTTTTGCGCTTATAAGCATTAGTTGCCTGAATGATTTCATAAGAAAAAATGCAGACAATTTTTATTTTTAAAATAAACTCGGCTTAAAACTGAATTACAAGTACTGTATCAGAGAGACGAATTAAGTACTATCTCTCAGGCTGTTTCACTATCAGTTCTATTAAATAAGAAAGGTTTAAGGTCGATTCACACACATCAGTCCCGTCGCCGACCCGATTAATTATCTGACAGATGGGAAACTGTTCGCCGACTGATGAATGTGAATGCTGGCGCCATATTTCTATTAAAGAATATTTTGTATGATGGATTGTTCGGATAGGCGCCAGGACTGTGACGAGACGTGACTGATGTGTCTGAATCGACCTTAAAAGTGTACATTTGAAAAAACTTGTGAGTATTTTAATTACAATTCCTATGCCAATATCTGAAGCAAAACGCTGTTTTTCGATGATAAAACGAATTAAAAAATTCCTTAGATATGCTAAAGGAAGAACGACATAGTGCTTTAGGTATGCTATCTGCAGAAAAACAGTTTGTAAATGGCATTGATAATTTTAATAATAGGGTCATTGAAAATTTGCAACCAAAAAAGAATGAAGGATATACTTCAATCGTAATAATAAACTTCAAGTACTATCAGCAGTAAATACTGGCGCTAAGTTAAATTTTTTTATTGTTAATTAATTTACGGAACTGTTTTGATATGTTTTTAACAATTTATTGACACCCCAGAAATAGTAGATCCCTACATAATGTAAAAGTATCCGCGCCTATTTTTTTTAATTTCTATTTGATACCTTTTTTGACAATATCATAAACCCGTCACTAAAAATTTAGACAGCTGCCAGAATTCTGGCGCTACTATCTTAAAATGATATGAGTCGCCACTGGATACTATCAGTAAGGATCTGCATGGTCTTGTATGGAAAATATCTACGTAGGCTGGAGATACTAATTAATCAAAGCAGTGAACCGTAAGTGGCGACAAATACTTCCGCGCAGGAGCTAGAAGTGCAGCAAGGCGAATCTCTAAAAATTTGGGGCCCAATTTTAGAGGATAATAGACAATCGTAAGTATACCAGGCATTGAAGTTTAAAATTGTATCTTATGTAAATTTGAATTTCATAGAAATAAGAAAATCTTAAATTCTCATAAGGAAGTTATTGCCTTTTATCTAGACTACAGGATTTCTTGTTGGGGTTTAATCAAAGGGTATGATTTGGTACAAAGGTCTCACCACCGAGTGTCAAAAAAATGCAGTGTCTCACCTGAAGCAACAAGAAAAAAGAGGAGGAGGCTATGATTATGATTCTTTTTTCAATGAATGAAATCTGTAACATTAAGTTTATTTGAGCTATTAGTAATGACAGGTTGGAATTTTTGAGTTGTTTGTTGCCGACAATTAATCTGTCATAATATTCTCACACTGAGCGAAAGGACCTTAATGTGTAACATTTATCAATATAAACTAAGTTGACTTACTTTCATTTGAACAGCAAGTGGATCTATGCTAGTTCCAATACAACTAAATGGTAAGTTTCTAGTTTTACCAAGGTCACTATTAAAGTTGTGTGATACGAAAAATTTGTAACCGTAGGGAGTCATTAACCACTGCAATCTTTTGGGTATTGCATCAACTGAATTCACTGATGATAGTCGTGCCAATCCCAAGTAATATCTAAAATAAATACAATCCAAATTAACTTTTTATTAGGTAAAAAAATAGGAAAATAAATACTTATCAGTCTTTTAGTTCATCTTCAGGTCCCGATAAAAGGTTTCTTAACCAATAACAATACGAAAAGAATGGTGTAAAGTAGGTAACACCTCGTTTATGCCTTTGTAGTGTTGATGTAGAATATTGGTCTAGACCAACAGTTATATTGTTAGTGGTTAAGTAACCTTTAATCGGGAACCTGAAGATAGACTGAAATTTTAGAGCCCGAAAACGTTCTCCAAGTTACAATAAAAACAATTCAAGATTTTAATTTTTTATTGTTGGTAATAAGGGATGACAGGTTTCGGGGTTTACAAACCCTGCACCATCAAATCTAGTAGTAGAAACTTTACAAAGTATCAGTACAAGAACACACGTATTTTAGAAATATTGAACAATTGAAGATACAGATTTTAAAATACTTGTATTTTGAAGTAATTTTTTTCTATAAAAGTTGTTGTCAAAATAATATTGCCACATGGAGAACAACATACAATCACAACATATATAACGCTAGCACATTATAAAACAATCTTGAAAGTTTTATTTAAGTCATTTTTGATCTTTTGCTTATAATCATGAAGTCATAAATCGTGCATATCGTGTTAACCATTTATAACCTTCGTTTGAACATCATTGCTATAATCACAAAAATCACAATTGGTTTAGTATACGCACAATTTTATCAGAAAATAACGAGGATATAGATGACTTAAACTTAAAAATCCAAATGAAATCGTTGATCCACTGCATTCCTTGGAATCTCTCGACTGTGTAACAACGAAGACATGTGCTTGGCTAAAGGTCGTCATCATAATTTGGACCAACTGAAACTATGTAACGGGACGCGTTTGGTGCGGCGAAAACTCATAGACAATATACTACACGCGATGATACTCAAAGGAAAATTTAAGGACGAGGAAGTTCTTATTTAGAGAATGCTGATAATACCAACCAATATGCCATTCGAATTTGATACCCAATGCTTAAATGTTTGTAAACTGAATATAGAAAATAAATTATATAAGTTCTAAATTCTCTCATGGCTAATTGTATACAGTAAGTATGTTTTACGTATAGGCAAACCATCCACTTTATTCATACTCGCACCTGGTAACATAACGAAAAATATAGTATATCACAAGGTCCTCCTTGCTTTGTTGTCTCAGGAATTAGCTACTTTTTGAACTTTTATTGAACTTTAAATGAAAGAATTGCCAATGCTGAATGGTATGCAACCATTTCGCACCCTCAGTGCAAGACTGCAGTAAGTCAGAATAAGTAAGTTTCGCTAATATTGGTGAAATAAGACACAAGGTTTAAGAAAAATTAACATTTAATTATGATTTGCATGTTTTTCAGCCTATATTACATTAGGTCTAACTGGTAAGCTGGTTTTGTATGTTTTCAATAAAATTGATAGTGTGTAAAATAGTTTAATAATTAAGCTAAGTATACTTTCGACATAATAAATGTCATCATCAGAGCTATCCTAAAATAACGTTAAGTTAAGTAAATTTTTTATATAAAATACAATGATAGAAAAAACTTACGTCAATTAGGTAATAAATACTTCATAGAAGGACAATTGTGCACAAACGACATATTAAAATTCAAAGATCGGGCTCTGTAGGCCACAGATCTTGGGTCTAACCCTTATACATATGTATAATTCACATATATAATAATATAATATAATATGTGA
Source organism: Diabrotica balteata (assembly GCA_918026665.1). Taxonomy (NCBI): domain Eukaryota; kingdom Metazoa; phylum Arthropoda; class Insecta; order Coleoptera; family Chrysomelidae; genus Diabrotica; species Diabrotica balteata. The sequence continues at coordinate 92,299,695 of OU898281.1, read as the reverse complement.
ATTATACATATGTATAAGGGTTAGACCCAAGATCTGTGGCCTACAGAGCCCGATCTTTGAATTTTAATATGTCGTTTGTGCACAATTGTCCTTCTATGAAGTATTTATTACCTAATTGACGTAAGTTTTTTCTATCATTGTATTTTATATAAAAAATTTACTTAACTTAACGTTATTTTAGGATAGCTCTGATGATGACATTTATTATGTCGAAAGTATACTTAGCTTAATTATTAAACTATTTTACACACTATCAATTTTATTGAAAACATACAAAACCAGCTTACCAGTTAGACCTATTTAGAAGTGTGTACAAGTCTTACAGTCTTTTTCAATTTAATATATTACATTAACCAAAAATAGAAATTTAAATAAAATAATATTAATGCTAAAAAAATTAGGAATTTCAAAGTTACACTTTTGCACGGAGAAAATTGTAAAAAGTGTACACATTTTCTGTTAGTTGTTGTCCTCTTCTCGTATATCATCTTGGGCCAAATTTTTTTTATAAAAACTATGGTGGGCTTCTGGTAGAATAAATAAGTACCTAATAAAACGGCTTATCGCTAGCGGCAATTTAATCTTTCTCACATGATATGTTTCTATATCATCTCTGCACATGATATGTTTCTGATTCCCACAGTTCCTTAGCTTTGTAATGACAATGTCATAACAAGGTAGAAATATTATTTGTAAAACTTTCAATATTTTTATTTAAATTCAAAACAAAAGGACTATACTAAAAATATGCAAATCAGGTTACCTTGAGTACAGTGATTAACAAAAGGATTGAAATTCACTACCTTAGTAAAAGTTGGGAATTACGGGGGACAATATGATAATGATAAGACAATCGCCATGAAAGGTTACATAAAGATTTAATACAATTTGGGATTTAGTTTTTATAGAAGAAGTTTTCTGAGAATATATATTTTTAACCTGTCAGTACTGTTAATAAACAAGTTTTAAGATAACTGTTTTTTTCTTTCATAAGAACAAATACTTTTTGGCTGTAAATAATTAGTCTTAATTTATGTGTTTTTAATCCAATCTAATAAATAAATGGTCAAACGACATCGCACACATTTTATGGAAAATCCCATTTATGTCCCACAAAGGACATAAAACTTACATGAATAGATTGGTCTCGTAAATCCTTGTTTATTGTCTCGGCCGTTAATGGATTACGTAGACACGCTGTATATTAAAATTAAACACCACAGATATAGATATTAAAATAACAAATATCTTACTTTTTTCGTGCCTTTCACTGCTTGTTATCGAAACCATTGCAATGTTCCGTGAAAAACTGTTGTAACTCTGATACATTAGAATTACAACAGTTTTGCACGGAACTTATGTACAAAAACGCAAAATAGTTAAACTGTTGTTGTTGTAATATTTAGCCGGTTATGCATTTGAAAGTTACTAAAGTTTTACAGAGGAAAGATATGCATATTTACAATCGAATACCATGATTACTTCATTTTCATAAAATTTTGAGTTACTGCAGTCTTGCACTAAGGGTGCGATTTGTTTGCCATAAGTGATTAATGAATTACAGTAGAATACTCTACTAGTGAATACTACAGTAGCAATGCAACCAATTTGATTTATTATTTTTAAAAGAACCTGCATACTACAGCAACAATTAATATTAAGTCCAGGGGAAACTACAACTACCTGAGAAAAAAGGAACGCCCAATAACGTTTAAAACAAAAGAAGCTGTTAACGTGAGCACATTCTAAAAGAATAAGTAATATAATAATAGCATAGCTCGCAAAAAAGGTAAAACAATGTATAAAAAGATGGTAGACAACTGTAAATGCGTATTTCTGACTCATTGGTCTTCATTAGTATGCTGCAACTAAGAATAAATGAAATTAACTTGAGACAGGATTACGACACGAATAACACATTTATTTATTCCAACATTAATGCTGGAATAATGTGCATTTCTAAATAAAAAATAATATTGTAGCCAAATGCGACTCAATTCTCTCTACATATCTATTCTATAATTTAATTACTGTTAAACTGGGAATAAGCCACAATTAAAGATAAAAATACGTTTATTGACGTTTCAATTTCCACTTCGGAAATCTTTAATTGTGGCTTATTCCCAGTTTAACAGTAATTAAATTACAATGCCACAAGAAAATAGCTTCAGAACAATATCTATTCTATATTCTAGACATACACAATCTTCTAATTTTAAAGAGGTTCAAGTATATAAAAGATTTTAAAATCTTAAAATAAATGATTTGTCAAAACATTGAAAAATTCTCCACCATGAACTTGTTCAATGAAAATTTTAAAACGCAAAAATTAAAACCTTACCTTTGTATAGCGTGAACGAAGTTGGGCAAACTAGCTTTAATTCTAAGGGCCACTCCAACATAAATGTCAACCAAATCGATTGGTTTAATTCTATCTTTGGCAGCTTCAGCGAGATTTAAAGCATTTAAACACGTGATTACACCAATTAAATGATTTCCTTCTTCCTGTCCTCCAACTAGTTGTATTTTGTGTAAATCGTTGAATACCAAAGCTAATTCCTTGCATGATGATTGAGCTTCGTATCTTGCCATTCTACAAAAAAAATCCTAAATTTGATTTCCACTTTTATTATTTAACTAATAATACCGAAATATTGTGAATGTATTTGGTGATGATTGTATGCGAATCCTTTACATTAAATCGCCCGATAAAAACTGTTTTTTCCAGTTCACATGACAAAAAAGGTTTTTGGTGGGCAACTATAATAGTCACTCTTTTTTAGGAAATTCGAATGGGAGAATGTATATAAAAGAGTCATTCTAGCTGTAAAATGTAAATTAATGAGCCTCTTGCGATTTGTGATATAAATGTTTATCTGTGACATTTTTTTGCTTTATTATTTTTTCAGCAGGTCGTAACTGTTGTTTTAGTGCAAAAGTGAAAAATTGTTATTGAATTTTGTAATTCTATTGTAAATGATTTGACGTTGATAAATAAATAAGTACTATTGATATTTAATACAAAAATGTAACAGGGTAAAGTTACCAAAGGAATGAATAGCTGAAAGTGATATATCAGTTATAAAACAAAAAATATAAATAGGAGGAAAATAATTAGAAAAATTAGATTATTTTGAGTGTGACAAAATCATAGCAGTACAACATATTTTAATTTTATATTTAGTTAAACATAAAATAGTCAATGTTGTTAAGATCCATTTCTTTTAGGGCATGCGTATCTCCAAAGTTCAAGTAGTTTTTGCACCAATTCTACTTATTATCACCCAAATATCGGTAATTTATTTACTGTTTGTTTAACAATACAAATACTTACGCATCAACAAAAAATCCTCCCGTATGTTTGGATAACCACCTTCCAATCCACAACCGGTGCAACAATTGTCTAAACACTTGCCAGCAGAAACAGAGAGATAAATCAAACTTACTGGAAGGTAATGATATACCATATGTTTGTAAACAACGTAAAAGTTCTTGTTTCGCTTCCAATTTTTCACCCTGTAAAATATAAATAAATAATGTCACAATAAGTCCTTACTGCAGATAAAGACTCACACTAATGAGCAGTGCATTTACCCACTCTTATGTATTAGGTTTCGAATAATTATGCATTTATAAATGCGTAATTATCCGAATCCTAATAATAATTATTAATAATACAGTGCAACATTATTACAGATAATAAATATTAGTGTGTATAGCAACTGATAATAAGAGCAAAACGTTATTGATAGCTACATTATACCACATAAAAACAATATAAAGGAATGCATGATAGATATGCGCATAATCTTTTATAACAAACAATATAAAGAAATGTATGATAAAATGCACATAATCTTTGTTTCGGAATAGACATTCGTCATGTGATAATCTTGTATTTGATATAGTATACTGCGGAATTTACAAAGTATTTTAAAATATATTAAATTATTTCGCACATAAGTCATTCTTAATTATTGTCCACATCAGATCATATAGTAAGTGTGAATTGTAGAAAAATTCTTACCTTTTTTAGGAATACATTCGCCTGTCTTCTGTGTCTCCAAAAATTTTGAGATTCTTTTGATTTTGAAGGAATCATTGGATCGCCGTAAACAAACATTTTTACTAAACAAAAGCATAAGATGACAAAATTTACCATCCATAGAATTAGTGTAGATGGTGAAAATGATACCGAAGCAGGTTCAGACCCTGAAACAAACAAAATTCATAAAAAGTTAAACAAACTAATTTAATGTTGTGTTAACATTATTATTCTTTATGTACATATAGATGTATTTACAAAATAAACTGTTCGTTGACCCAAGTATTCAATCGAGTGGTAAATCAATAAATATATGTATGTATGTATGTATATATTATATATATATATATATATATATATATATATATATATATATATATTAATAAAGTATTCAGCTAGTGAATTCAGAGGTTTATCGGTCATTCAGGTTGGCAAAATAATAAACAGAAGTCAACTACTTCATAGGTTTATAGAAGACGTTTCGCTTTATACTTATACTTATACAACTCAATATGTAGTATAAAGATGTTATTGTATATCTACTTAAGTTTACTCATAAATTTAGAACTAACTTAAAAACAATTTAAAACAGAAACAAAGAACACAAAAACTTTGCAAAAAATAATATTCGCAGAAACGAAGATTTACAAAAATTTTAAACGTACATTTGGCTTCATTTAGAGATGGTTCTTAAATGAAGACAAACAAAACACTGATTTATTGCAATCTATGCAAAACGACGTGACGCGATACCGAAAATTTTTAAGGGCCATATGTTCAACAAATTCCAAGGTTTGAGACAATCATGAACTTCTACGGGGGTCATTGAAAGATTAGTTGGACGGGTGGATTTGTATGACGGAAAAAATTGATATGATTTTTTTTGTAATTTATGTTTTAATGAAACTTAGAGATCTGGGATCATTATATTATTATTTTGAATGGAAAATAAGGCTATTTTAAATGACGAATATTGGTATTATTTATTTCGTAAGATGAGAGAGTGGTAAACCTGGCTCAAATTGTCGATGTCGGTTCTTTTGTTTATTGCAGATAGGTTTTTTAGGATCTCACACATTTCAGTTATTTTGTTTCGCCAGTATTTTAGTATTTGAGAAGTCAATGTGATGTTTGGTGGAGATGGCGTGTTGTGCAAGTGCACAAGAGGGTTTGGAAAGTCTAATGTCGCTTTTATGTGAAGTTATACGTCCTAGAAGTGAACGACTGGTCTGGCCAATGTAGCAGAAATTGCATTTAGAACAGGGGATCTGATAGAAAACATTAGTGTGCTCTAACGAGCTTAGTGGAGTTTTGGACTTGGCGAATAACTTTCCAATGGTTTTAGTGTTTTGTAGGAATATTTTGGCGGGTAAGTTTTTGAATAGTTTAGTAAGCTTGTTTGTAATTTGTGGGAAATATGGAAGAGAAGCATATTTTGTGGCTGATTTTGGGGTTAACGGGGAATTGTCAGTCTGTAAGCTATTGATGAAGATTCCCTCTTGTACCGCGTATGGGTCAACGTGTGTACTCTAAAGCGAAGAGCTTGAACAAGGTTATGTTTGTATCTCATTGGGTGTGTAGAGTGGTAATTTAAGAACCGGTTACTCGCCATTTCTTTCCTGTACCACGTAGTGCCCAATATGTTGCTATGTGTGCGTATGATTCACATGTCCAAAAATGGTATGCTGTTATCAACCTGCAATTCACATGTAAGTTGAAGGTGAGGATCAACGCTATTGAAGACTGATAAGGTGCTTAAAATATTTTCAGGTGGTGTTACTAGGATCAAGTCGTCAACATAACGCTTTACAAAGGGAACCTGGAAATCTAACTTACTGATACTCTCATTGATAAGGTCGTCGAGTACGAAATTAACTAGAATGGGGGAGTTGGACGATCCCATGGGAGTTCCAAAAATTTGACGATAGTAGTTGTCATTAAAAATTAGAAAATTGGTGTCAAACGTCAGTTTTAATAATTCCTAGAATGTTTCCCACGATACTGGACTGTGTGGTTGGATTTCATTCCAATGGTTCCGGAGTGACGTGACGACGCTAGAGAGTGGGAGATTAGAAAACAGGGATACTACGTCGAATAGGTGCAATACTAGCCTCCATATCCAATAGCTTACAGACTGATAATTCCTCGTTAACCCCAAAATCAGCCACAAAATATGCTTCTCTTCCATGTAGCTTACTAAACTATTCAAAAACTTACCCGCCAAAATATCCCTAAAACACTAAAACCATTGGGAAGTTATTCGCCAAGTCCAAAACTCCACTAAGCTCGTTAGAGCACACTAATGTTTTCTATCAGATCCCCTGTTCTGAATGCAATTCCTGCTACATTGGCCAGACCAGTCGTTCAATTCTAGGACGTATAACTTCACATAAAAGCGACATTAGACTTTCCAAACCCTCTTGTGCCCTTGCACAACACGCCATCTCCACCAAACATCAGATTGACTTCTCAAATACTAAAATACTGGCGAAACAAAATAACCATCAAAAACGCTCCTTTATTGAAATGTGTGAGATCCTAAAAAACCTATCTGCAATAAACAAAAGAACCGACATCGACAATTTGAGCCAGGTTTACCACTCTCTCATCTTATGAAATAAATAATACCAATATTCATCATTTAAAATAGCCTTATTTTCCATTCAAAATAATAACATAATCATCCCAGATCTCTAAGTTTCATTAAAACATAAATTATAAAAAAAATCATATCAAATTTTTCCGTCATACAAATCCACCCGTCCAACTAATCTTTCAATGACCCCCGTAGAAGTTCATAATTGTCTCAAACCTTGGAATTTGTTGACAATATGGCCCTTAAAATTTTCGGTCTCGCGTCACGTCGTTTTGCATAGATTGCAATAAATCAGTGTTTTGTTTGTCTTCATTGGAGAACCATCTCTAAATAAAGCCAAATGAACGTTTAAAATTTTTGTAAATCTTCGTTTCTGCGAATATTATTTTTTGCAAAGATGTTGTGTTCTTTGTTTCTGTTTAAAATTTTTTTTAAATTAGTTCTAAATTTATGAGTAAACTTAAATACATATAAAATAACATCTTTAATACTACATATTGAGTTGTAAGTAATAAATTATTAGATCTGTATTTCTTATAAACTCTATGTCATCTTTGTATTTTAGAGAACTGATGAAGCTTTAGAAGTATAAAGCGAAACGTCTTCTATAAACTTATGAAGTAGTTGACTTCTGTTTTTTATTTTGCCGACCTGAATGACCGAATAAACCTCTGAATTCACTAGTTGAATACTTTATTAATATAAATTGACGGTCGTCAATATATATATATATATATATATATATATATATATATATATATATATATATATATATATATATATATATATTACATACTTCTGTTGTCTGTTATACTTTTAAATTACTTAATTCTGTTTTTTTCTTCAAAAAAACGTGTTGTGTTTCAGATAGTACCGACTTGACAAGCAGTCGGTTTTCCAAATCGAAGTCAAATGGATATTTTCTGTGGATGGTTTTAAGAAATTATCTGCTGAAAACTTATTCTGTACCAGAACATATACTCTCTCTATCCGAGAATATACTATACATTTATATTTGGATTTGCCCCCAAATTTTCTGGTTCAGAGCCCGGTCGCGTGAGGCGCTAGAAACCCTACTTCTTACCGTAGATGATACCATGCTAGAGAGGTATTTACTGTGACTGTACAGGCTTTCTAAAACTCACAATGAAAAGGTTCCTTTTCGTTGTGTTTTCTTTTTCGAAAAAGCTATTTTCTTGTGGCATTGTAAATTAATTACTATTAAACTGGGAATCAGCCACAATTAATGATAAAAATACGTTTATTGACGTTTCAATTTCCACTTCGGAAATCGTTCTCAAACGAACGATTTCCGAAGTGGAAATTGAAACGTCAATAAACGTATTTTTATTTTTAATTGTGGCTTATTCCCAGTTTAATAGTAATTAAATCGTAAATGTTTTTCGTCACTGACTTAATTAAACATATTCCGGTGGAATGGCGGATTTTATGAACATACTGATGGGGTGAGGATATATACATACTGAAAATTCGGACAAGTCCTAAATTAACAGATAAAAAGCGAATGTGTTAGATGACACTTTTGTAATGTGCAGCTAAGGGAAAGTTTTTAAATTTTTTAAATCTACTAAATTCCCTAAACTCTAAGATCCGGTTCACTATGGAAGTAAAAAGATAAACAACTAATTGCACATTCTTGGATGCTTTAGTAGAAAGAAAAGTCAACAAAAAACTTGGAATAGAGCATACCGAAAATAACCATTCTAATAAAGAGGAGTCAGAAAACTTCTCTGCCTCTGCTAACAATAGCACAGTTGAGACATGGAGATGCTACAAGGGACATATATTCCAACAATAGACAGAATCCGGGGCCACTGGAAAATTTCAGACTCTGCTTTAATTTCAGACTACGGCTTATCAACCCCGAAAACAATGTACCATTACTATATAAAGTTTTATTATTTATGGTTTTCAAGTTTTTAAATAATTAAATTTATTCGTTCATTTTTAAAATTTAAGCAATGTAATAATGGAACACTAGGCTGTTTTTTATTACGTAATTTGACAGACAGATAGTGATTTAATTGTATTTAATCTTAAGTTTAGTAAAAAATTATATATTTTTACTTTATTTCTATCGTTTTATAAAAAGTAATATAATAATTTTCGTGTATAATTTATTTGTCTTGTTAATAAAAATATATGTATACTTACATAATATTCCCCTTCTTTCGAATCCCCTGCTGTCTTCCACATTCGCATATTTATCCAACGCGACTCTGAAGGGATTAAAAACCAACATAACCATCATAACCATGCACAGCGTTAACCTGGAACTGTCCAGCATTCCTTGACGCACTGTTCCTACAGCCTCATCTTCACTTTCGTCCTTAATCGTAGCACAATATTCGGGACTGGAAGGAAGAGAATGTTCGGGCGATAACGAATGATCTGAACGAGGAGGAGTATCTTCTGGACGATATTTGTCGCCAGTAGTCAAAAGATCTTTGAGTGTGTTTTGACTGGCGGCCATTTTTAGAGCCATATTTTCTTGTTTGAGGCGACTGTTCGAGTTTTGAAGAAACCGGATGTAGTCTATTGTTCGGCGAAGAATAGCAGATTTGTTAAGCTACAAATATAACGATGATATAAATAACATGTACTATTTTTTCCTATTATCATATTATTATCATTATATCCTTTAATAATACTATAAATATTCACAAAATGTATAGAGGTGCTACCATATAACGTGACTCAAGGCAACATTTCCAGTAGGTAAAGAAATAATAAATAAGACTTGCTCACAATCAATTTAATTTAACTATTCAGACGACCGGTTTCGCTTTCTACAATATGCAAAGCATCTTTAGGTTTCGATACAAAGTTAAATAAATGCTGAAATGATAAAACCCATATTAGGGTGTTGTCTGATAAAGATATTATCTTTATGTTATCTTATCTTTATCTTTATCAGACAACACCCTAATATGGGTTTTATCATTTCAGCATTTATTTAACTTTGTATCGAGACCTGAAGATGCCTTGAATATTGTAGAAAGCGAAACCGGTCGTCTGAATAGTTAAATTAAATTGATTGTGAGTAAGTCTTATTTATTATTTCTTTACCTATTTGAAATGGACTCACACAAGCAACACATTCATGATTTCAACATTTCCAGTTTTATCTCCCCACGTCGTACAGCTAGACAAAATCACAAAATCTAACAAACAATAATAATATACATGGATTATTTTCACGAACTGTCCACCGTTGTTACAACATTCAAAGAAGAATATGACGGGAATATGTTTTGGTGGGTCTGGTAGCTCCTGTGATACTAGCAGTATTTCGGTAACTAATTACATTTTTCTAATGAACTATTCTAAATACATTTCTGATAAACAGTTGAAAATCTTAATGTAGTATACTAACATAAAAAAGAAAATCATAATGTACATTCTTTTCTGTACTATGGTTTGCATCAGGCAAGCCGGATAGTAGAGTATATTGGGAAAACCAAAGACAATAATAGGCGATTAAAGCATAGCAACTGTTCTGTTACCTTTCTTGTATGCAGTAGACTCAATAATCAACAGACTACACCGTCAGTATAAAGGGAGCATATTATTATTACTTAAAAAAAAATTACTTTCTTACCGAAAATGTTTTAAGTAATTACATTCTTTTATGATTTCTGTAAATCACTGTAAATTCTCCATTCTCTGGAAAATTAATTTAATTTTAAGAGCAACGATAAATGTGATACACGATATCGATATCTCAAGATATAAAAAATTAAAATCTTAAAATGCTCCAGCTAAGATATATTTAGCCACAAACGTAATAAAAATTATAAATTAAATTGCAAATTTAACTTAGTCATTAGTATTTTGGGAACATTAAAATTACCGACACGAAACATTTGGGATCAGCAATTCCTAATACAAGGACTGAAAAATTAAGAAAGTTAACAATCACGAGAAATTTTCTATTATTGTAAACACTGGTAAAGAAAGTACTACGAATCGTTGAAGGAAAAATATTGAGAACCATATATGGCGGAGCTAACGAACAAGATCTGTAAAGAAGGTTTTTATATTTTGTAACTATTTGCTTTATAGTGGAAGATTTAGACGTTGCACGTTAAATCGGTTAAGTATCTCGGAGTCTGATTGCCGGAAGGACTGAGGTCCGAAGTACACATTCACAAGACGGTAGAGACCGACCGAATGTGATTTTTTTGGCCGAAGCCGATGCCGAAGTTCAAAAAAACATTAAAGCAAGTGAGTATTTATGATTACTGGATCTGGTAGTTAATATTCGAAATCAAACATCCTAATATTATACGTAAGAAAAAGGAGCTTGTCAGCGTTTTCTCCCAACAAATTAGTTCTTCTGTCAGCGTATAGTTGCCCAGCAGAGTTGAATAACTGCTCACTAGGTACACTCGTTGGTGGTGCCGATAGAAATTTTTTGGCTGCAGTTTTTAAAGAAATATAGGGACTTGATTCCCAATAATGAAATATGTCGGCACTTCTTAAAAGCAAAGCCTCTCGTAAATACGAATCTAGGTAATCTGCATTGGGATCGTTGTCGTTATGAATTTCTTTTGTTGTATCTAGAACGGCTGTGACAAAACTATCATGTGAATTCCAAAGACTATTGTTTTCTAGATCTTCTACATGTGTAGTTGTAGATGATGATGTTGAAGCGATAGCCATAGGAACTTTATTTGTATAACTAAACTTAGAGCTATCACATTCACGTAGAAATTTTAAAATTCTTGCTTTACATGTAATTACTTCCTCGTCTGTCAAATATTTTGATTTAAAGCGAGGATCTAGAAGAGTCGCAATTGACAATTCTGGCAAATTTGTAATATTAGCGAATCTTTTAATTAATGATTCACGAAGTCGTAGCTTTAATAAACTTATCTCCTCAGAGTCCTGCTCTTTCGCAGAAACTTTACCATTTAGCATTTTTATTAGTGGGATAACCAATGATACACAAGCAGAATCGGCTGAAAGATCTAGCGTCGCTTGGTAAAAACAAGTTAAAACTGAAATTAAATTATTGATCAATTCCCATTCTGTTGAACTGGGAACTTCAATACCACCACGTTCAGCCATATACAAATTTATTGCAACTTTCTGTTCGAATAGCCGCTCCAACATTAGGTAAGTGCTATTCCATCTTGTTTCCACATCCTGAATTAACATATGCTTTGGCAAATTGCAAGTTTGTTGAAACTGCCTCAGGTACCTGCAGGCTTGTTCACTCCTTTTAAAATGTCCCACAATTTTACGACATTTTTTAATTGTGTTTTCAATTAATTCCTGTTTTAATAAAGAATCATGAATTACAAGTTGTAATGAGTGAACCACACATCTTAGAGATGTAAATTGTGTAATACGAATAGCCGCGACCATATTTGCTGCGTTATCAGTTACAGCTATATGAATTTTGTTTTCTATTTTAAAATTTTTAATTATTTCATTAAGTTTACTTGCAATAAACATACTAGTGTGGTCATCATTAAGCACACTAGCGCCTAATATAACTTTAAGACGTTTTGAACCATGAACAAAGTGAGCTGTAAAACTCAAAAGAGAACAGGTTTTAGCAGGATTGCTCCAAATATCTGACGTAAAGCTTATCCATTCGGCTTTAGAAACTAAATTTGATACTTTTTTCCAAACTCTGTCATAGGTAGCTGGCATTAAACTAGTTCTAAAAAACTTTTCCGTTTTTTTTCTGTATTTGGAAGTAACATTAGGATCTCCAAAATTTAAACGCTGAAAAGCTTCTCCTTCAACGATAGAGTATGGTAACATGTCGACAATAATAAGGTCCATGATACCCTTATCAATCCTAGATGATATCGGATGATCATTAGGCCATAGAGCAGATGAATTAAGTTCCATTATTTGATGTAGGTTGGGCTGAAATGTCCTGGAAACTGGTTGTGTAACATCATGTGGAGTTTTCATATGTTCCAATTTTCGAACTTTTATTCCCATTTCAATGTCACAAAATTATTTCCATTCTTCTGTATGGATTTTTTGTAGATGATTTTTAATGTTTGTAATAGTTTGTTTTTTAGGTATTAAACTGCCAAGCGATAATGACTTTGAACATAGTTTGCATGCAGCTTTGTTGCCACTTTTTTCAAAATAATCCCAAATTGGATTTTTTATTGACATTATCTAAAAACGTTTGAATTTACTAAAATTATATTAAAATAAAAATTACAGACTTACCAAAAGTTATTTTTACAACACTAGAACAAAAACCTGAACTGATTTTGCAACGTAAACTATAATATATATATTTCACGGGTAAATAAGTACTATTAGCAAAGCTGCCCCCAAGAGAGAATAAACTTAAACTGTTGTAAAATATTTAATATTTGCATTCATAGTCGATGGTCGAGGTTTTGCCCTTTAGGTATCTATTCAAAACACCAGTAATCGTGAGTTTTAACATATACAATAAAATTATTATCATAATTTTACTACGTGAGAAATATTCAAATGAAGTTCTTTAAGACATCTTGGCCTATTGTTAAAATTTATATCCTACCTACTATTACCTGACCTGAAAGTTTGTAAAACGTTTTAGTTGGGGGTAGAAAATAGTGTGTAAATATTATTCAAATTATCAAAGACTCGCCGAAGCGTATTGTTCAGAGATTATTTCATTTCTATAGTCACCTTCGGCAAAACCTTCGGCTTTGTTTTGGCCGAAGCCGAATTTTGGCCTAAGGTTTAAATATTGGCCGAAGGTGGCCGAAGCCGATGCCGAAGCCGATTAATCGGTCGGTCTCTACAGACGGTAGAGAAGGCAAACCGGTGGTAACCTACGCTGTCACCGCTGATGGAGACTTCGCAAAGGTGAATGTTCCTCAGGGTATCTAGTGCATACAAGACGGTTTCAAATGAGGCTCTGTGTATCATTGGAGCGATGATACCGATCGTCTCGTTGTGCAAAGAGCGAGCGAGTGTATGGAAATATAGATCATAATGAGAGAGAGAAAACGATAGAGGAGTGGCAGAGAGAATGGGCGAATGATAGCCGAAAGGCAAGATGGACAAAGGAGCTTATTCCCGATCTGAGGCCGTGGTGGGAATGTACGTTAGTTCAGGAAACTAGACCAATTCATGACGCAGTTTTTGACCGGACATGCAAGTTTTGGCACATTCAAACATACAATAGCCAAATCTCCCTCGGCAGACTGTACTGTTTGTGGGGTACCGGACGCGCTCACATTTTTAACTGTCAGAGATGGCAAATGAGAGGGGAGATTTCGAGAGACAAATGGGTTTCAGGCTGGATGAAAGGAACATGGTAAACATCATGATGAGAGGAGAAAAAGAATGAAGAGAAGTACACTGTCTGATCTCTGGGGTGGTGAAGAAGGAGCAGGAGGACAGAGAAGGAAATTGAACCAGGGATCTGAAATCTTGCACTTATTGTTTCTCGAGAGCCAAGAACCGGTAAGTATCAAAATTAGTTTATGACCTCACGGAAATATTTTCGTTCTTTTGATTTCTTTTGGAAATAGGCAATTACTTAAACAATTTTTTTCTGATTTAAGGTGATAGGTATAATTATTTGTAAGTTTTTCCTTAATATAATATAGTTATTCTTCTTTTAAAGTAACGGTTAATATAAGGATTTTAGTTGTTTATTGAGTGGCAAGACCACTACTCTGGAACGGTGGTTAAGGTTTTAGCCGAAACACTGTTAATCCGACACTACTTTGGGGTCTTCTGGCTTAGTATCCTACACGGCCGAAAGATGCCTCCGTGACGTTAGATATCTATAAAGAGTTCCCCCACCGTTGCCTGCCAGAATTCAATGGATACCTTCCTAGGCTCTTACTGGAATCTGGCAGTTAGTGCAATTTAAAAAAATACTTTTGGTGATGCAGATATCATGAAAACCATCCAAATTAACCGTTGATCCTGCTAAAATAACTATACTAAATAACTCGGTTAGAAGAAAAAAAGGGGCGTCCTAAACTCTGAAGTAGAGTTATCACTAAGTGAGATATCTGAAAGATGTACAGGAAGATTTAAGGAAGATTGGAGTAAGACAATGGAGAAAACATGCACTCGACTGGGAAGGATAAAAGTATATTCGGAAGCAGGCCAAGGATCACAATGGGCTGTAGCTCGAACTGATGATGATGAAAATAAAAAAATACTGAACTCTGGGACTTTAAGATGTTCACTCTGAAAATTTTTAAAGTGAATATTTCTTATCGCTCGGTATGAAGTTTTTGCACAGGCCCAAAATCATATTTAGCGTGACTCGAAAAATTGAGACGCGTGTTGTAACCTTGTGGTATACATACAAATATGAAAATATAATGACGTTTAACAAACGTCATTTTTATTTTAAAAAATTTCTATGAAATAAAATAAAATGAAAATTAGTACGAATTGTTTTTAATAAATTTCATTTTATTTTATACTAAGGAGAAGCCACTTTAAACATTACAGCAAAAGAAAAATATACTATGATGGTCAAAAGAACACAAAGATTGGACTCAATCGCAATGGGATTAAATACAATGGAGTGATAAGTCCAGATTTGTAGTGTGTGTTGGAGACAGTAGGAGTTGCGTCATTAGCAGGAAAAATGAAGCTTTCCATACGGACAGTCTGGAGAGAAAAGTCAAATTTCCTGCATATGTCATAATCTGGGGCAGCCCGTCGTCTAAATGTGTGGGAAAGTTTCATTTTATCGATGGTATTGTAAAAACGGACAAATATTTGAATATTTTAGAAGAAGCTCTTTTACCTGCTTTGGAACACCGTTTATCATCACCGGATGATTTTGTCTTCCAACAGGACCGCGCAGGTTGTCATACCTCAAAAAATGGGTTAAAGTGGATTGAAGACCATGGCATACCACTTGGAATGGAATGGGTTTTTAACAGTCAAGACTTGTCCCAGATAGAGACTGTGGCGCGAAATGAAAACAGCTTTGAGAAAACATCCTGCCAGGTCCGTTAACAAATTGTGTCAGAACTTGGTAAAAACCAAGCCTCGAAGAATTGTGGATGTCAATAAAAATAAAGAGGATGTAACTCAGTGTTAAACTTTTACATTTTTTTTAGTTAATATTACATATTTCATGCGTTTTTTTAAATTCATTATTATTCTGTTTAATCAATAGTTTTCATTACGTTATAAAATATTTTATATAATTAGGAAATTCAAAAATGTTGTTCAATGCTTTAAAAATTCTAAAATTTACGCTTGGCTTTTAGTTTTGTTCTCTAAAATTTTATTTTCTTATCAATCTAATGTTGGGCCAACTGATATGGGAAGAGGCCCGTGATTATAAAATTGTCAAAGTTTTAATTCAAATAATATGCTCCTTCTTCTTTTTATGTAGACATGACTGTCTGTTTTTCAATGTGCCTCCAGTAAGTTGTCGTTCCATCGTTTTCGTGGTCTTCCTACTGATCAATGTTCTCCCTATTGGGGAACTGTCTTATGCCGTCTTTAAAACTATATTTGTTGTCAATCGGCTTACGTGATCATTCCAGTCTACTCTTCTTTTCTTACCCAGTCCTTGATGTTCTCCACTTTGCACCTACGTCGTATATCTGTACTTTATCTGCCGCGTGTGTCATTACTGGTCTGATGATGTTTTGTAAATTCTGCCTTTCATTTCTTTCCCGATATTTTTATTTCTCCATATTGTTTCTTTCAAGCAACCTGCCGCTCTGTATGCTCTATTCATTTGATCGATCACGTCTGTTTCGAGCTAGATAATGTGATGTCTAGATATGTAAACTCCATCACTTGTTCTGTTATCTGATCTTCCAGCTCCAATTTATATCTTAGCAAATTTGCTGTTATAACCCTGAAATTTGGCTTTTTTGGGAAATTAACATGTTAAATTATCTATCGTTTATTTAAATTGGTGCAGCATACTTGTAAATCATCTATACTTTGAGAAAGTAGTATTATGTCGTCTGAACAGCAGACTATTTTAGGTTATTTTTGTCTCATTTGTTACCTATCCTTTTCTAGTTCTTTCCTTTTTTATTATTTCATCCATAATCAGGTTGAACAATAGAGGACTCAGGGACAAAATATACAGATACCGAAAAAGTTGATCGTTAGTATTACAACATTAGCCAGAGATACTAGCATTATATTTCCACTTAATAGAGTGAGATTAAAATTATATTATGTCCTCCAAGACACCCGATTGAAACCCCAATGTTTCCGATCGAATTTAACACTGCTTAATGTAACGTCCTGCGTTGTCAGGTGTACGATAATTATCGCTGTATACGATAATTTTAAAGTAGTCGTTTATCGTTTTAAATATGTTTCTCCCATTTCCTACCGTTCAAAGTGTATATCCACCTTAAATTCTTTCCGATACTGCATACCGTTCCTGCGGCCCATTTCTTTCGTTGAATACAAAAAACTATTTCTTCTACTTGCCTCTTGCCTATTTCAGCGTTGAAGCCACCAACCCGGTAAATTATATAGTCATACAGAACTACTCAGCAAACTTGATTTTACACACTAATGTAAATAAAACAATTACATACAAGATACAATATACTCCTACAATGGACAAAACATTGTATAAAAATTATACAAAAGAACTTAACTCCTCTTTTCTTTCAAAAAATTTCAGGACATATTTTTGAACAACTTAACTTTTTTATGGGTATACTATGAATAGTCGATTAATCTTGAATATTATTATGTTGAAAACAACTAACCAGATAACGTCAGAACAGAAAAATTTGCAACTCAATTTAACCCTACACTGCCTGGTGTATCAAATTAGATACAACCATTTTTGTCCTCAGATATTCGTCATATCTATTATATTTCCGTTTATTGCGTGCCGTATCGTATCTATTTTGTTAAAACCCAATTGAACCAGCTGATAAATGCAAAAACTAAATATGCGGCGATTTCAACCGGTTATTTTGTTTATTTGTAGTCAGCTACACGTGAGTACATGACCGTTGGAAATCTATATCTGTTTTTAATTGAAAATTACTTAGTTTATTGAAAGTAGAATTATTTTTAATTGCTTTATTTTATTGTAAAGGTAAGTAGTATCAGTTTTATTTATTTATTTATAATTTTAGTTATTGCACAGCAACATTTTTTGTAATAAAATTAGGTCGTAGCAAATTTGCTACATTATGTCAAATGGCCACAAAATTTTTATTTTATTGCTGTGAATGTTAGATTAGTTTCAACAATTTGTTTTTATTTTTAGATGTCGTATCCACAAAGATGGAAAAGACCGCTTACTCAGAAGGAGTTTGAAGATGCTATAGCACATTTATCTGATAGTGATGATGATTTGGAGCTGGATTCGGATGAAGAAATGGACGTTTTACCTGAAGACAAAATAACCGACCCAATTGATATAGAAAAACTATGATTGGAATTTGAAAATGGTACGATAATTTTGCCTGAGGAAGAAGTTGAGAAGGAAAATCCATGCACTACAAAAGGAATAATATTAAATGAAACTTTGGAGAATATTCCACAAGAGGCAGGTAATTTGAAAAAAAAAATTCCAATTTGTTATGGCGTAAACAAAATCTTGTTTTAAGTGAAGAGTCTTTACTATTTCGAGGAAACGTAACACTGCCTTCTTTAATAATAGAGCTTGAAACACCATTTCAGTTCTTCAACTATTTTTTTAATGACAACTTATTTCAAAAAATTGCAGATGAGTCAAATCTTTACTCTATCCAGAAAGATCCTAATAAACCAGCTATGTTATCTGTAGCTGGTATGAAGCAGTATGTTGGGACCTGCATATATATGTCAATTGTTCATATGCCTAATGTACGGAGTTATTGGTCAACAACATTAGGTTTTCCCCAAATCAATGAAACTATGAGTCAAAATTACTTTGAGTTTATTCGAAAAAAAAAAGTTACATAAACTGAGACCTAATTCCAGATTCCAGTCAGTACCCTTAGATAAATATCTTTCTGTTGATGAGCAACTTTGTTCTACTAAGCACGCCATCGTTTAAAACAATACCTTCTAGCAAAACCTCATAAACGGGGTTATAAACTTTATGTACTATGTGGAAGTAATGGCTTTTCGTACAATTTTAAAATATACACTGGAACAGAAAACGATCCAAAGTTTAGATTAGACAACGAACTTGACCTAGGGTCTAGTGCCAACATCGTTGTGAGGCTATCCAGAATTGTTCCTTAATTTCAAAACTACAGAATCTACTTTGACAATTTTTATACATCACTACCTTTGCTTTCATATTTAGGTAATAAAGGAATTTACTCACTAGGTACAGTTCTGCGACCACGAATTCCAAATTGTAAATTACCAACTGAAACAGAGTTTAGAAAAAATGTCAGAGGTACTTCAGAAGAGTTTGTTTGTAATGCTGAAGGAGTTGATATAACCTCAGTAATGTGGTTAGACAACAAACCAGTTAATTTTTGTATCAACATTTAAAAGCAAACTACCATTAACAGCTTAGTTCCAGAATATAATGCCCATATGGGAGGAGTAGATGCTATGAACAGCTTTATAGGAAGCTACAAAATTAAGCTAAGATCAAAAAAATGGTACATAAGACTTTTTTACCACTTGATCGACATGGCACTTGTCAACCCATGGCTGGTTTATAGATGGGCACACAACGACAGAGGAAAGTCAATGTCTCAGGTTGATGTTCGACTGGAAATAGCAGAGTGTCTTTGCAGGTCTGGTAATACCAATAGGAAATGAGGCAGGCCTTTCAAGGATTCAGTTAAATCGATGTTGCTGGAAAAGAGAAAAAAATCTACAGTTTTCTCTCATGTACCACCTAAAGACGTTCGAACAGATTCCATGGATCATTGGCTGACGTATGATCCAACTAGACAAAGATGTAAATTTCCCACTTGTTGTTTGTTTTCCCATATTAAATGCTGTAAATGTGGTATACATTTATGTTTAAATAAAAACCATAATTGCTCTTGTCTCATTTCATATCTAATAACTTGTTTGTAACTTAATGCTCAATGTATCAGATTTGATACAACTACTTTTTTGTCAAAATAAATAAAAATTTTGGTCACAAATTTTTTTTATTATTTTCCCCTATATCCTTAAACATAAACAATTCTAAAAAACATTTTTGTAATTGATTTTAAAAAATTTAGCAGTGTAGGGTTAAACATTATAAAATATGTACGTAAAATATAATGAATTTACCTTAGCATCTTCTCCGACAACAATATTTTTTAACTCAACGATTTTGTCATTAATACTTGTCCTGTATTTTCTCTCAATAGCATTGTGAGCACTTCTTTTTACTTCTTTAACTTTGTGTTCTTTGCCTATTGGTTGGACACGATTTATAGCAACCTTACTTTCCCCATCTAATACCAAGGGAATTCCTGTAGTTAAAATTCTATTGGTACTTAATAGGGTTTGCAGAGGTTGAGAAGTTGTATTTGAGACTGCTGTTGTGTACATAACTGTAGGAGAGATGACCTAAAATAAAAATAAAACTTAGATATAAAAATAATAGCTCCTAAAACCATAGGAGTTTAAATGCTTCATATTATAAAAAAAATGATATAGTGTTTTATACTGACAAGACAACAAAAAACGGCAGAATGAGAGTGTAATGCTAGTATAGATACCAGCAACATAATAGAAAAGATTAAAAGTACATTTTATTATATGGTGAAGGCAATGGAAAAAAATTGGAAGACTAAGGAAGAAATAGGCTGGCATCAGTATAATCTATTACCGATAACGGAAACAAAATGAACAGATTGGTTAATATATTTTCAGTAGAAATTGTACAATACATCAATGGAAATGAATATTAAAAAACACATTGGTTATTGTTAAAAAACATCAAGGACATAAAGAGAAGAAGAAAAAATCACATACCAACAAATACAAAATAAATATTGATACAACAGAGGAAATAATTCAACACAACTATGCTACGCAAAAATGGTACAATGACAAAGAAGTTGAACAAAAATATACATCCAAATAATAAGGATAAAAATCAAATAATATACATAACACACGAGCATACATCAATCCAATGGAGATGAAATAGTTAAGACAAATAATAAGGAAGAAAACAGAATATAAAATGAAAAAATATTACACATACGGTCAACAATTTAAAATCCAATCATACAAAATATTAGACACGAACAGTGAAACTAGCTGATTGTAGTATAGCCACAGTATATTGCTAAAGAATTCTTTATAAAGCAATATACTGTGGTATAGCGTCGTGTAGCAGCCTCTCTACATTATGATCTGTCTAAACCTTACATTTATGTTTAAAACAACATTGAAAAGGAGAAGATATGACCAATACAGAAATGATACAACAAATTAATGATATTTAAACTTCTGATTGACGATAAAGTCTGAATGGGCATGAGGGATATTTTTCTTGATGCTCCATGAAAACCTTGAGAAACTTGTTAAATGAGCACGTTAAATCATGCCATATGATCAAACAGATATACCAGAATTCCCAAAAAGATAAAATCCTTTCGATATGTCTTATTTCAAGTGAATTATGGAATTGATGAACGGGAAGATACTATTAAGCATACATAGTAAGCCATGATTACTAAGAATTTTCATAGACATAGCAAATTAACAATAAATGGCACAAACCAACTAAATGAACACTATAATAATGAAAAATCCACAAGGAAAATACAAAAAACTGCAAAAAATACGAAATAGCTAGCAGAATATCTCACTAGAAATTCTTCATCAGAGAACTTAATAAATGCAGGAAGTAGTAGAATACATAAAAATACATTTCAGGCTCATGAGATCGTAGTAATAATTAAAAAAAAATGATACGACATCCCTTATAATAATATATTTTAAGGTTACAGAATAAATCATTTAAATCACAAATTTTTGTAGTAAAAAGTAGTTTACCTGAGAATCAGTTTTCAATATTTTTGCTTGTAACACTACTGGTTGCATTTGATCTACTGGAATCTGTTGAATATTCTGCACCAATACCCCTCTCTGCCCTTTCTGTCTCCCACCTTGCCCTTTACTATTATCTTGTTGTAAAATTATATGCTGATTCTGAACTGGAATATTTGTTGTGTATACAACCGGTTGAGTAGTTTGTTGTAAATTGGCTGATGAAATAATGACAGAGTTTTGTAAATTCTGTACGGGAACTGCCACATTTTTAATCTGTACATTCTGAACAATGGGTTGTGGCTGAACAGGACTATACTTAGGGCTGATAGGGGCATTTAGAGAACTATTGTCTAGTAGTGGAGAAGGATAGGATTGGGACAATGGTGACTGTGACGAATCAAATAAAGAACTATTACTATAATTATTAGGGGAGAAGGTAGATGAATCTTTTATCAATGAACTTTGTTCTAAATCATTGAAGTTCATCAAGTCCATAGAAACATTGTCATCTAATGCCATAAAAGCATCATCATCAAATAGTTCACTTTTTAAAAGTTCATTTTCGCAATGGTCCAGTATGTCTAAAATATAAAAAGTAAAAACATAAAATAATAATAGTATATAAGATAGATTTAATAATATTGTGATTAATGAAATTTAAATTTAGGCAATACCCGCAACGCCACGAAAAAATCGTTCGGTTGTTGTAGATCTAACAGATAGCGCCAAGGTGAAATATAATATATATAATTGATTGAACTACAGTAGAACCTCTGTCAAAAACCTCCAAAACTCGAAAAAAAGGGTCAGTAGGCGGTACTGTAGAGTAGCGCGAAGCTTTATATTAATCAACAAAATTGCTGTTTTTACTATTCTCTTTATAATTTCATAATATTTTCAATCAAATTTCTATTCAGCAGCAATTTTTGTAGGTGGCAATATTGTTTTTAACATTTTTTCATGCTTTATCGTATTCGTTAATAAGATTTTTTTAAGTTTCCTGTACAAAAAATTATGAAACATTTCAAAATAACAAATTATGGTCAGTTTTGCCATTTTGTATACCTAACTGTCACCGCCTCGTTAGGTACACAAATGGACTCTTCCGTTGTGAATTTATAAAATATATAGTAAAACCTCTGTAAGCCAATACACCTATAGAGAGACCACCTGTGTACAACGAGCAATTGTGAATTCCCCTTAAATAGAAATGCAAATCCCCGATCTTTTATGTGTACAATCTTCTGAAATGAAAGCGGGCAACAATAATCAAAATTTCCTAATATTTGTCAATGGTAAAAACACCATCACTAAGCAGCAATAGAGTTCAACCATTCTTAGGAAATAGGAAAGAGCTAGAGTAACGATAAACCTACAAAAAGAAAGAGCAAAGATGATAAACAGTTACAAACGCATAGTTTGAAATTCACCCAATCAGCCAGAAGCATACATAAAAAATATAGCCGAAACTTTACAGAGTAATAATCCCAAACCTCTAAGTATTGACGATGACAATAAATTAATAACAGACTCGGTTAGAAACGCATAACTCAAATTTTGCAAGAAAAATGACACCAAAAGTGAAAAGATTAGCAAATATACTAAGGGTCTCATGGAAATACGACGAAGTGAGAACGAATAGGGAAACAAAGAAGAATATAGAAAACTAAATAAAATAATTTCAGCGGAAATTAGAAAAGATGTAAGAAGATATACGTTACAGAATAGTCAAATGCTACATATGGTCCATCTTGCTTTATGGCATGGAAACGTGGACTTTGAAAAAAACATCTATCAACAAACTTGAAGCATTTGAAATGTGGTCATTGAGAAGAATGATGCGCATTAGGGATGTGTAGTTCACCATCGAAATAGTTCAAATGAACGATTCTTTCAATTGAACTAATTGAACTAGTTCATTAATTTTCATAGAACTAGTTCACTGCGAACGAAGAAAATAATGAATGAATGAATGAAAACATATATTTATTATTTTGTGAATGGATGGACTAACTAGTTTAAAAAAAATGCCGATTAGCCTCAGATAACAGATTCATAATTGTGATTAACATAAAGTCTTATCTTAATGTCATAATGGTTCGGATCTTATGCCCATGTATTGGCTTGGATGTTGCCATACTGTGTTGTTTCTTGTATTATAATTTTGAAATAAAAATTTTAGTTGTGATTAAAATTATTGAGGCATTTACATAAAATATAATTTTATGTAAAAGTGAGAATGAAAATGTGTTATTTAATGTTCCTAGAAAATTCACTGATTTTTTTGTAAAGGTTCTTTTAGAAATAACCTAATTATAAATATCTATGAGTTTAAATATACGTAAATATAAAAATAAATCATACGTGAACCATATTTATATTTAAAACGGTTAATAAAAAACAAATCTTA
The DNA here is from genome assembly GCA_918026665.1 of Diabrotica balteata. Classification (NCBI taxonomy): domain Eukaryota; kingdom Metazoa; phylum Arthropoda; class Insecta; order Coleoptera; family Chrysomelidae; genus Diabrotica; species Diabrotica balteata. The sequence continues at coordinate 92,275,719 of OU898281.1, read as the reverse complement.
ATAATTTTTTGCAAATAAAAACTAAATAATCATTTAATAATTTAAACCATTTAAACCTAAACATACGATGGAAAGAAATAGTTCCGAACTACTTGTACGGTAGTGAACTAGTAAAAGAGTGAAAGACTGACTGAAAACCGAAGAAAACGGGTGGCCGGTGCCGAGCTTGTGTGATGATTGAGACGAGACATCTGGCAACTAGTTATGTTAGGGTTGGGTTTCGGTCCTATATACAAATAGTCCTTTCGTAAACTAGATCACTGAACTAGTTCATTTTTGTGAAATAGTTCTCTTGAACTACTTCGTCTAAAAGAACTAATAAACACACCTTTAAATTAGATAGAGTTCGAAACGATGACGTCCTTAAGAGAGCCGGCGTCTAAAGAGAACTCTTTGAATTAATATAAAACGCAAGATTGGTTACCTTGGGCACATATTGAGAGGAGCAAAATATGAAATACCACAGTTAATCCTACAAGGGAAGATCGAAGGTAGGAGACGAGCCGGCCGCAAACAATTATCCTAGTTAAGGAATATTAAAGAATGGATAGGAATCCACAATACAGGCGAGCTGTGTCACGCCGCCAAGAACAGAATTCTAGTAATGAGATAGTCGCCTACGCACTTTGGTGTATGGCATGTTAAGAAGAAGAAGTAAGAAGATATAATACTAATGTAATTACTCAAACAGTAGAAGAGAACAAAGGTTTAAAGATAATGAAAAGAAAACTCACACAAAGTAAAAAAGAAATATACAAGCTGAGAGATAAAGACGGAAAGGCAGCAACAGATAAACAAAACATTCTGAAAAAAACTAGAGACCTCTATTCGCTCCATGCGTGACTGACGCGACACCTACCGCCTTCATCTGACAATTGTGGACCTCCCAATTTTCAGGTTAAACATATGACATATGTTTGACGTTAAATACATGCAAAATTGACAATAATTATTAATAAATTAGTTTTTTAACTATATTTTTTCAGCTTATATACAAAATAAATGTAGTGTTAAAAACTGGGTTTCTCAAAAATTCATCATAATATATCTCTTCAACTCCAAACGGAAAAGAAAGGGAAAAATCTAGTACTGGCAAATCAAGTTTTTCGCGTAAAAGAGCATATAATTAAAAACAATAATAGTAAAAGTTATGATATAAAAGCTAAAGTCATCTGCAGTTAGCTTGAAGCCTTATGAAATATCATTCAAGGTAAATTATTTAAATTTTTCCTATTTTAATTGCATAAAAATGAAATTATGTGATATTTACTTTTCATATTAATAGCACGAATTCATCTTTTTCCTTTCTCTAATTTATATGTAATCTTTGGGAACCTATAAAACTACACTCACTGTTTTTGCTATTATTAGCACAATTAAATACGCAACATGTATTTGCACACATTTTTGATAAAGTTTATGCGTAAAAATATTTTGTCCAATATTCCAATTTTGTAATATTTCGCCGCTACGCACGCTGGCATCGTTTCAATGTACCCCTACCATGGTCACGCACGGAGCGAATACCAGCCAAAGACCACAAGACAATTTCCCAACACAAGTAAAGACTCTCATAAATCAGGGATCGGAAATACTTTTACCCATTACTTTGTCAGAAGTAAGAACAGCTTTAAAGGAAATAAAGAACCATCGATCGCCTGGTGATGATGGATTCGTTATTGAGACAATAAAAGCAGGAGGAGAAATTATATTAAAATCAGTAAGCGAACTGTTTAATAAATGCTTATATGCGGTTACGATTCCAAAAGATTGGAACAATGCAGTAACAGTCTTGTTACACAAAAATGGCGATATTACTAAATTAGAAAATTATAGACCCATCAGCCTCTTGACACATATGTACAAACTCTTTATGAAAATCTTAACAAAGAGCCTAATACCTAAACTTGATTTCTATCAGCCCAAAGAACAGGCAGGCTTCAGAGCAAGATATGGCACAAATGACAATTTGCATACCATAAAGATATTAATAGAAAAGTGCATCGAGTACAACATATCACTGGTTCTTGTATTTGTCGATTACGGGAAGGCTTTTGATTCTGTAGAGTTTGAAACAGTATTGGAAGCCATAAATCAAAGCCGAATAGATTATAGGGTCACTACATTAATCAAAAACATCTACGAGAATGCTACAAGTATATACAAAGACACAGAAAAATTCAGCTTAGGTCGAGGAGTTAGGCAAGGAGAGAATATTTCACCAAAATTGTTCACGGCAGCTCTAGAGTCAATATTTAAGAAAACTCAATGGCAAGATATGGGCATCAATATAGATGGAGAAAGATTAAATCATCTAATTTTTGCAGATGATGTTGTATTAACCGCAGATATCTTACAGGATACAGATTCTATGATACATTCGCTTAAAAGTCTGTCTGAAAGAGCAGGATTAAAGATAAACTTTGAGAAAACTAAACTTATGACAAATCTCGTAATGAGTGGAAATATAACTATTGACAATAATACCATACAACAAACTAACAAACAGACACTTACAAATATCTGGGACACGAGATCAAAATAAGCAGAGACAATCAAACACATGAAATACAGACGCGAATAGGCCTGACATGGGCAGCATTTGGCAAATTAAGCCATATTATAAAAAGTTCAATTCCCATGTGTGCCAAGCAATGTGTTTTGCCTGCACAAACTTATGGAGCAGAGACTTTAACATTCACGCAAAAATTTGCGAATAAACTCAGCAAATCAGGCAAAGATTTTTTTACTGTAGAATTAGTGTTAAAGTTATTACTATTTTAATGGTAATTTGCCACAATTAAAGTTTAAAATAAATTTATTGATGTTACAATTTCCACTTTGAAAATTGTTCTGAGAAAGACTTTATAAGTGGAAATTTAAATGTCTTAAACTTATTTTAAACTTCAATTGTCGCTTATTCACATTAAAATAGTTTCCACTAAAAAGATAATTTTTTTTTAGAAAATTACTAAATGTGTACCTTTTAACACTCTAAATACCAATATTCTCATTACAAGGGATATTAATTATTTAAATAATCTTTGTTTTAACAAATTATTTTTTTAATATCTTTTTATGATACTTTAATAAAAATGAACTATACAACAATATAATTTAATTTATTGGATTTAGTTTATAGAATTGAATTAAAAATTATTATTTACTTCATACTTTTTTTTCAATTTTCAGAAAATTCGCAAAGCAATATTATTAATCTCGGATAAAATTTACTAAGAATTATATGACGAAACTTGTGGGGAGTAATAACTTCGAGATGAAGATTTTGATTAAGCAATAAGAGGATACTTCCAGTCCACATTGCAAGATAGCACACCTCTACAAATAATTATCTGAAAATTAAAAAAAAGGTTCTTTCATCATAATTCTCTTTTCCATTATCCCTATCTGGGGTCAGCTTTCCTAATTACATTTTTCCATAAGTTTCTATCTTGGGTCATATCAATATTTGAATTAATAACATAAAATCTATTAAATCAATTTTAATGAAATTTGGTGGACTGTTTTATTATATTATAAAAATTTTTTAAGCGAATTATGAAGGTTTCAAGTACAATCTAAGTGGTTGAAAAACATTGAATGGTTTTAAAGTTATAAGCGCGAAAAGTAAAAAAACAATGTTTTAGTAATAATAAACTATTTTCATTTTTTTATTAATATTTTTGACCTATTTGTGTGTGAGTGTAAGTCAATTATTATTATTACTAAAGTTGTCAGACAACTCTTTCTGCAAAAATTAGAATACTATCTCTCACATCCACCTCAAAATAGATCCGCTGTGGTTTAGTATACATACCATGTTTTGGAAGCTTGAAAATTGGACTTATAATAATTGACTAGTTGCTTCCCTAAACGGAATTAAGTACACATATCTCTTATTTCGTTTCATACCCCTACATTTTCTTATGATATCACAATGTTGTCATTTGCCAATCTTTGTGTCCAAGTCACCCATGACGATACTGAGCTAGTGTTTTTTGTACATGTTAATACTGTTTCTTGCTTTTATGGCATGCAATTATAGCAATGCAAGCAAAAGACATGTCATATAAAAATTAAAAATAAAATATTTTGGGGAATTTTTTTCTGGAAAGTTTGTAAAGACAATCTATATAATTATTTGGACATGGAAACCATGAATAAAGTGATTATGAAATAAGCAGTAGACCATGAGCAAAGGCTTCACTAGTATGTGAATTGTCTAGTCTGAAATGCAAACTAATGTCATTCAATAAAGTTTTTACAGTTTTTAGCATCTTATCAAATGGTTTTGTGTGGAAGCCGTTAATTTCAAATCATCCATATATAACATGTGATAAAACCCCTTACACTCTTCTTATTTTTGAGGCTAAAATTTGAGTCAGTGGAGTCCAGTAGCTGGAATAATGGGCTTATTGCTAGACAACACCACAGTGGGCTTAAGGAATCTCTTGAAATAGGTCCTGATTAATTGAGATATTTCCAGCTTCTATGGTTTTTGATCTGGTATTTGAAGATGACTTTTAGTCATTCTCTGTTTTAAAAAGATCACAATATCATCATCGAGTTTATATATTCTTAATATATTTATAAACCACAAGGTACAAGGAATTTTTGTAATCAACATAGGTGGTAAAGGATTCCTTTTCTTAGTAAATACTTGATTAGAGATAACAATTATAAGTGTTTTTGCAGCCCATATTGCCCTTAGTGCACCCTTTTTATAGAGGCTATATGATTTCATACAAATACAGTGTTTCAAATACAGTGTTGTTAGATGCACAGGGCAACACATGATTTAAGTAATTTGTGTAAAATTGGAAAACAAGTAATCAGGTGGTACTTGGCTGGATCTTGGATGTTTTGATTCATCCCTGTTGTTCCCAGAATACAGAAGGTTGGTGTGTCCTGTGTATTAGATGTAGCATGACTAATTAATATTGATAAGCATTAATAAACATTCCATAACTTCTGCAGCCAGAAGTTCTTGAACTCAATCTGGTTCAGGAGATTTCCAATTATGAAACTCTGATGATATTCCAGACTTCTTGAGTAGTAAAGTGTTTGTAGCGAGTATGACTGTTCAAAGTTAATTTCCCCAAAACTCCTTTCTTTTTGGATTGGATCAAATTTATTGGTTGGCACTTTCAATGATAGTAACTTCCAGCCACATCCCGTTTAAGTGGAAATTTTGAATTATAACAAAAAAGAATTACTAAATTTACTACAGAGTAGAGTAAATGATACATGATCAATATAATACATAACCACTTTGTAGCAAATTTGCAACTCAAATTAAAAAAATTATTATTTTTTTAAGAATGGGATTTAAATATTTTTTGTGATTATATTTGTAAAAATCTATTAACTGTAATTTTTTAATCATAAAATAAAAATTTTTCCATTAAGTAGAGGGTTAAAAATACAACTCAATGACAGCAAATATATATGTTGACATTTGTGTAAATAAAAATATTTACATTTAATTGATGATAGGGAATAAGATACTTAAATAGCACTTATTGTATTATTATTGTTAATATGTATAAATATATAAAATATACATAATAAATTACATCAAGACGTAAATAGAATGTAAAAAGGTTTGTTCACGATTTTGAATTTAGCAATAACTAGGCGAATTTATCAAAACGTTAGGTTATTTATTAATAAACAAAAGCATGTAACATGTGGGTAATTGTGTCAGTAACATAAATACTTGTTTAATTAATATTAATAAACTACGTAGATATATTTAGTTTATTCAGAGGTATTTGAAACCTATTTAGTAAACAATCCTTATTTCTCTATAATGAACAACTGTTTGCTTACCGTCTATTCCTGACAGGTCAGGTATTTGACCAAAGTCGCCATGCAATGAATAATTTTTAATATCTTCGTTCATTTTTAGCAAAATTATATATTTTTGGTTTAGAAAAATCTTCCTTCATTGAAAACTCACCATATCTTTTTCAACGAATCAAAACTCTTCTAATCATGAGGTGATGTGTGACGTCATAATTTGACATGTTTTCTGGTGCTGACATCTTTTAAGAGTAAATAAAATCTTAAATTATCTGAAAATTGATTATTTTCATTGGTAAAAGAATTTTTTTTTAAAAAGACCTGGAGTATTTCTAAAGTAAATATTAAAAGCCTAAATATTCTACAAAAATTAATATGAATTTTAAAATTTATTTAGGAGATATTTTGGACGTTCTTGAATAAAGGATTGGATAGAAGTTTTAAAATATTCTGAGAGATGGCGATAACTACGATTTGATTAATAATAGAAACAATTACAATGCTTTAGATAAGTATCTAAATATTATTTTTTTTAATAACTAATGTTAAATTTTTGCATTTTATAAAATTATAGATAAAATCGTACTCATGCATGATATTTTTTTTGGAGAAAATAAAATATTATTTTAACTTTTAATATTTTTTAATAACTAAAATCTTTTTAGAACTATAGTCATGCCCATTATTTCATGCAATATATTGTGATTAAAATTTTTATTTAAATGTGTAGAAATCTACAAAATAATATATTAAAGTTTATCCATTCGCCATCTACAGAAGTATTTTGAAGTATACATAACGTGACCATTTCTGTGTCCTTGTGACTGTGGATAGTATTCTGCAAGTCAATAAAGAACATATTTATAGAACTGCTTCTTCTCAAAAGAAGGGGACAGCACAAGTTACTTTGTATGTGATTAAAAATTTACAAAACTCAAAATGTGAGACCACAAAATATCAATAATAATGGGTTATAAGTTTTATGTAAAAAATATTACAATATTATATACAATCATGATACTATAAACTACAGATAAACCCACGCGCACGCGATCAGTCGTGTGACGTCACTTGGCCACAAATGTCACCAGAATTGTTCTGTGTTGTATGGAGTTTTGTCAGATTTAGTCAAGGTAAGTAGATATTTAAGTATCTACTTAAAAATCTTGAGATTTAGTTTTGTTTTATCGTTTATCTTGTACGTTGACATCGGTTTACTGGGTAAACCATCTTTCCGAAGGAGGTTTACTTAAACCATATCCAGATTTTCTAATTAAATGTAATGAACTATTATATACTATATATACTATAGACCATATTTTTAACAATTTTAAAGGGTCGTTAAAATTAACCAATAATTATTTAAAAACGCTAATGGATTTAGCTGTGTTCAGATGTAATGTTAGTAAAGGTGTAAATTATATTTTAAAATTGAAAAATTGAATAGATATATTAAAGAAACATCCAAAGTTAAGAAAAAGAAAATATTAAAAATTGTAAAATAAATTGTTAAATAAACTTCTAAATTATTACAGTGTATTTTATTTTATCAGTTGTATTAAATTTTTATTTTAATAAATCAATCCATTGTATATAAATTTCCATTTGCAAAAGGATGTTTAGTTCTTACTTTTTTATATAATTTTAGTTTACATTGCTAGGCTAACAGAGATGTATATATAACATATTTTTAAGATTTAATTGCAGATATTTTACCTAACATCCCTTAATATTCTAAATATTTAAATAAAAACCCTCTCTTTCCATATATGTTTTACCGACTATGATTATAAAAGGTTGGTGATAAAAGTGACTTTTATCACCAATTGACGTCATGCGCGTCGATGTACAAAATTCGATTGCGAAGTGGGTTTATCTTGGAAGTCTTAGTATCATGATATACAATGTGAGGAAAAGCTAGTATTAGAAAAGAGGTAGTTCATGTGGCAAGGACGCTTCTGTAGGAAAACTGTTTCTGATTCGGTTTTTTTGCGATTTCTAGTTCAAAAATGGTTCCTTAAAGGGTACCATGCGAAATTTTTAAAAAGAAATTGTAACAATTTTTTTAAACAAATTTTAAAAATCACTCTTTTTGTGATCTTTAAGTCGTTCTATACAAAAAAGGTCTCTCCTCATTTTTCACTAAAGTTAATAAGCGGTGTAAGCGATTTAAAATATGAAAAATGCGAAAATTCGCATATACGAGGCTTGGAAACTCATATGTAGTTTTCTTACACATAATAAAATAATATTTTTGAGGTTGCCAAATTGAAGTCTAAACATTCAATTTCAAGATTCGGACGAGTACCTACCTAATCGGGGCTTATTTTAATTTAGATTTTAAGAATTTTAATTGCTTATTATGCGCGTCCAAGTATAACAAAAGAATTTTTTATTTAGAATGACCCAAACAACTCAAATAAATATTTTCAGAAAAAAAAAATATTTTTGGAATTTATTTAAATATTATTTAAATAAATTACGCCCAGCACTCAGATTTATTTAAAATGGATAATTTTGAACAGGAATCCGTAAAGAAATCGAATCAGAAACATTTTTCCTACGGAAGCAGCCTCACAACATGGACAAAAAGAAAAACAACAAAAATAAAGAAAGTACCACGAAACGACTTAATTTGATACCTACATAATGATTACGTAACCGAATCCAATAAAAAAAGTAAGAACAGGTTGCTTAGTTAAATTAGCCAAAAAATTATTATTTTCGATATTATATTGTTTAAATTGTATAAATTGATTAACTAATGATAATAACTGAACGAAATATTTTAACGTTTCTAGGCTAAAACTGATTATTGCGTAGGTCCGGTATAGGTAAACGTAGATGTCATTCAA
>OU898281.1:90814559-90902059 GCA_918026665.1 Diabrotica balteata | reverse complement strand
AGTTGCTATTACAATACCAATTTCTTTCATTGGTTTGTCTCTTACAAGCGAGTAATCATCCAAACTCATTTGAACTTTTAAATTAACCGCCCATTTATTTGGGGTGGTACCTCCACCTTGTTGATCTGTCAAAAAAATTTTTGACCTCAAGGTTGGCTGCCTTTTTGCGGTTTAGTTCGGTCTGGTTTATTTAACGCCATTTTTCCGGCGGCAGCTGTAAGGCTTTGATCGGTAACTTCATTTACACTACTTTTTAAATAAAATTTTTTATTAACATCACTTATAATGCTACCTAAAGTTAAAATCAAAGCTTAATAATTATTAAATAGTTGGAAGTAGATCTAGTATTTTCTTGGTTCTTTTTTCACTACTCAAGATTAAATATAATATTTCATTTACTTTAGACCACATGGTCAGTTGCTGTGTCAATTTTTTATTAGTTGCTATATGTTGTTAGTTACTTGATTGTTTATACAATATCACCGTATAATGTCCATTTACTTGAGTTTTATTCACATATTTGTAAATAACTTTGACTGCTACATGTCTTTTTAAGGTAACAATTATAACATCGTTTCCATGATTGTGTGGTTCTCATATTGTAATTTTTAGATGAACTGATGATGCTTTCAAAATGCGAAAGCGAAACGTCTTCAAAATAGATAAAGAGCCTATGAACTTTGTCTTTTATTTCTCCACCTTGAGACCGATATAAGAACCCACCACTCGTCTGAGTGATCCTTAATATATATAGGACACTATTTTATTCAATTTTCAATATTAATCACTTTAATAATGCTACCAAAGGTTAAAATTAAACCATAAATATTTCATATATCGTTGGAAGTGCATCTATGATATTATCAATCTCTGCTTAATGTTATATTACATTTACATGTATATTAGACCACATGTTCTTTTGCAGTGCTAAGTTTTAACAAGTTGCTAATTGTTGTTAGTTCAATTGATTGCTTATACAATATTACCACCGTATAATGTCCATTTACTTGAACTTTTTTACACTTTTAATATCTTTGACTGCTACATATCTTTTTAAGGTAACACTTATAACAACTTTTCCATGCTTGTGTGGTGTTTCATATTGTATTTTTTAGATGAACTGATGATGATTTCTGAATACGAAAGCGAAACGTCTTCAAAATAGATAAAGTAGCTATCAACTTTGTCTTTTTATTTCTCCACATTGAGACCGATATAAGAATCCACCACTCGTCTGAGTGATCCTTAATATATATATATATATATATATATATAATATATATATATATATATATATATATATATATTAGTTCATGATATCTGTGCTAGTACTGTGTCGTCTGCGAAACGCAAATGATTAAGATATACTCCATCTATTTTTAATCCCTTTTCGGCCCAATTTAGGTTTTTCAAGACATTTTCTAATGCCAAAGTAAATAACTTGGGTGAGATGGTGTCGCCCCGTCTCACACCTTTCCCAAGGTCTATTTTCATAGTTTCTAGATCATGATCTATTTTTACGTGAAAAGTAGCATCATCCTATAGATTTTTATGGAGGCAGCATATCTTGAATCTACTCTGGCTTCGTCCAATGCTGTTAAATAAGCCCATTTCTCGATACTGTCAAATGCTTTGTGATAATAGACAACTGCTAGATGTAGTGGTATATTGTACTCTATTGTTTTTTTCAATAACTGTCCGGATTGTTTGCAAGTTATCGATAGTGCTAAAACGTATGCGTCTAGCTTAGCTGTCAGTCTATTTGTTATTATTCGGGTTAGTAGTTTGTAAAGGTGTGACAATAAGCTTATTAAGAGAGCTTAAGTAGAATGACTTCCGCATTTTTCCATGCTTTTGATATTGTTCCTTCCAATAGGCATTTATTCAGTAACGCTCTCATTGTATCTTCTAATGCAGTGCCTCAAATTTTTAACATATCTCGAAATAATTTTTTCTTCTCCTGGTGTTTTTCCATTTTTCATTTGTTTTAGGGTTGCTCTAATTACTGATGTTATTATTTCAGGAAGATCCTCTGAGCCCACATTTAAGATATGTTTTGTTGGTATATCGGGGTTTGGAATAGTGGAAGTATACAGCTTCTCATACAATTTTCGGATTTCTCTAATGATCTCTTCCTTACGCGACCACAATGTTCCACGGTAGTCTTTTATCTTCATGATTTTATTCGTGCCAGTGGATTTACATGTTTTTAGTACTTTCGTGTTCTTATTATTCTCTATGGTTTCAAGAATCTGGTTTGTTTTATAAGCTCTGAGATCTTTTTGAATTTTTTTCTGAACGCTTCTGTTGAGCGCTTTATAGTCCGAGTTGTCTCTGTTTGTTCTTCTTCTTTTCTCTATCTGTTCTAGTGTCTCGACTTTTAGTTCAGCTTCTTTTTGTTTTCTTATTATTCTGCAACAAAGTTTCTTAGTGACTGTTTGTATGTATTTAGTTATTTTCTCAGCTAGTTCATCTATATTCTTGTGCTTAAAGGTATTTGCTACTAGTCTCCGTGCTAATTTTTTCGTTTCCGTTTTCGTCTTTCTCTCTTTACGTTAATACGTATGTCACAAACTAGTCTATGGTCACTGCCGGTGTTAAATTTGTTCAGCACCTTGATGTTTTTACATAATGATCTATCACTGGAAAGCATAAAATCTATTTCATTCTTAACCTGGTCATCAGGGCTACGCCATGTTCACTTTCTTTGTTTTTGTTTTTTATAGAACGTGTTCAGGCAAAACATTTTTTCGGTGCTTACGTAATTTGCTAATATCTCTCCTCTGGTGTTTCTGTTGCCTAGACCGAAATTTCTACGTAATCTGAGTCGCCTGGTATCTGCCGCCCTATTTATCCATTAAAATCCCCGGTGATGATAACATAGTGTGTTTTCTAGGTTTTCTAGCTCGCCTTATATCTTCGTAGAGTTGTTCTATTGACTGGTCATCCGCAGTGGACGTTAGATAATAGCAGTGTATTATCTGTAAACTATATCGTTTATTCAGTTTTAATACAAAATATATCACTCTTTCCGACACTGCTGAGTATTTCACAATCTGGTGTTGTATTCTGAATTATATTGGTATATAGTGTGGCCAGATTTTAGGGTGGTCTTTTTCTCTCCTTGAAGTCTCGTGTCACATAAGCTTACAATATCCCATTTAATAGCCCCTACTTCCTGTTCTAATTCCTCTAGATGGTCGTTCGTTCACATGGTGCTAATGTTGTATGTAGCAATTTTAAATTTTTAAAAATTAATTTGTTTATTATTGTCATGTATTTTCGATCTTTTGCTTCCCCCAGAATCCGTGAGGCAGTCCATATTGGAGTGGGATTCTGAGTTATAAACTCTACCCATCTGGGGTACTATATTTTTGAATTTCGATTTATGCATGAATGTACTGAAGGGAATATGGCAATTAAAACGTCATGCTTGCCGAGCGGGTTGGCGAGTTTAGATTTCAGCCGTCCCTAACCTGGAGTCAGACGCTGTTTGCAGCCGTTGATTCTGGATCAGACGCTGTGTGATTCTATACCAGCCCTAAAATCACGGGATTGCCACTTCCGCCTTCTACACCGTACCGAAGGTTTGCTTCTCCGCCGTGGTCTGCCGTTGTGGTCTTCATCCGTAACCCTGGACAAGGAACCCTAAACATGTGCTAGTTTACTGGGTCAGGAAACCCCTGGAGGGAACGATTCCTTTTCCCTGATAGGTTTGTCCGAAGAGTTCCTACCCTCTACCCACCTATTAGTAGTAAGATGTAGAATTATTCTGTAAAGCCAGATCTCTAAGACTTTAACCTTTTTTAGTATTGATTTAGTCAGCATAGCTACTTCTATTTCATATAAATAGATACTAAATATGTAACATCTCAACATATGTATTTTTAAGCTATTACTTAAAGTTTTTTTTAAACAATTATTTCATTTTCATAAAACGAACTACATGCAATTTCCATTCGTGTTCTTAGATCTATCGAGAAATCATTATTATCTTTTATTAGCATTCCAAGATACTTGTATTTTGCACACGTTTGATGTTTCGGTTAGTCGTAATAAGTTGAACATTATTATTTGGTCTCTTGGTAAATATGAGAAATTTTGTTTTGTCCAAGTTCATGTTTAACATTATTATTTGGTCTCTTGGTAAATATGAGAAATTTTGTTTTGTCCAAGTTCATGTTTAAGCCGTAGCTTAGACAAGCCGTATATACTTTTTGAATTATTTTTTGAAGATCATCAATCTTCTCCTCTCAAAACACACTTCGTTTAAAGATCTCAGATTTTTCAAAGCCTCTTGCATGATCTCTTCAGATTACTAGTTAAAGAGTAATGAAGAATAAATGCACAATTGTGCAATTCGAAACAATTCTTTTAAAGCCGTCGACCCATCGCGTTTGGGATCTTCCTCGGCTTCGCTTGTCTGCCAATGGTCTCCACTCAAGCATTTTTTGTCCACCTGTCGTCTTTCAGTCTTGCAACATGTCCTGCTCATCTTTATTTTCACCTTCGATAATGTCCTCCTCTTCTGTTTGGACTTGCCTAAACTTCCTCGTTTCTTAGTCTTTTTTTCAAGCTTATTCCCAGCATTGATCTCTCCATTTTACGTTGTGTCTATGAAAATAAATTTAAAAGAAATTTTTTAGGTGCATTTTTAAAATTATTTTTATTTGGTGCTTTAGTTATGTATGTCATGGTTATATAGTTTAATAATTCAAAAGGCTTGTCTGTAGACTTCTGTTTCAAAACTAGGCATTGCTAGCGCCCCTTTGTATATCATTTTTTATATTGTGAATTTATAGGATATATCATTATATATTTAACAAATTATTCTTAGTGCAAACAATATTGGGTAGTAGAAAATTAAAAGTTTCAATGATCCACGTAACCGTTTATTTATTATTTAATGAATGAAAATATCGATTTTAATATATTAACTTTATAGTTAAATATGCACGTTATAATGCGTTATTTATGTTAACATCATGTTTTAAATCATGGAAAAAATCATTATGCAAAAACAAACCAACACATATTCGGCATTTGGTCAGAAACCAAGATATAAGAAGGCAAAAAAAAAGAACTATGACGATACGAACATGGAATATACAAGGAATAGGTTACATATATTCCTTCTATATTCCTCTCATTTCAAAATGAAATCGAAAGATTAGATACAAAAATATAACAGTCTTAAGTGAAACAAAAAAAAAAGAGTCTAGGAGAGAAATTATAGAGAAAATATGTACACAGATATGAAACGCGGTTCCCAAACATGTAAAGGCCCGTTTTCACGCTACGTCTTATTGTACGTTTTGTTGGTCATATAAAACGTACGACAAAACGTACGTTTTGTCCAGTATATACACACTATGTGTTTCCTTCCGACAAGACGTACGTTTTGCTGTTTACATGCAACGTTTTATTGTATAGGATTTGTCCTATCCAACAAAACGTACAATAATCAATATTAATAAAAAAATGGAGAAGAGACATAAAAGATTACCAGCAAATAAATGAACGAATAATGGAAATTAGGATGAACATATTTAAAAACCAACAATAATTGTTGGAGTATTTGCAATGAATGACAATAAGGCAAAAGGGAGATTTTTTCAATGCACTAAAATATGTATTAGACAAGGCAAAGGAAAAATATCTTCTATTAATTGAAGACTTTAACAGCCACATAGGAAAAGAAGATGAAAGGAAAAGGAAAAGAAAAAAATTAGATATGACAATGGAAGATATCAGAATCGGTTAAAATTGTATCGCACGTACATAAATTATATAATTATTTAGTGTAAAATAAATGAGTAATAATAAAGACTTTGATAAATTCGTGAGTATTATAAATATTCAACCTTTAGTAAATTAAGATAAGAACAATAAATTAGAATTCATAAAAATCTAACAATTGATTTAAGGTTGAATGCTCGAATAAATGAACTTTGATCAAGTAAAAGGCAAATATCGATCACTGTTTAATTAATTTAATCTTGCCCAAGTACTTTCGCTCCCTAGAGCATCTTCAGGGGCATTTTGTCAATTGTGGCCTATCCGACAAGAATAAAATGTTATAAACCATAAATGGTACATCACACTACGCTACACAAGGACAAACACATTAAAATTATTAAAAATAGCAAAGCTACATTGTGTACGGAAGCCGAAGACAGAATGGCTCCCGGTCTAACGGAAATATTGAGGTGACCTCAATATTCACCTCAATACCAGTGCTCGATATTTGCCTTTTACTTGATCAAAGTTTAATTGATATATGTCTAGAATAGGATTTAACCATGACTAACACAAGATTACGGCATAAAAATATACATAGATACACATGGAAGGAACCTAGTAGAAACCAAAGATTAATTATTTATTTAATAATAGTAAGGAAATTCAGAAAAACAATAATAAAAGATGTACGAGTATACAGAAAAACAGAAATGGGCAAGTAACCCCCGATTATTAATAGGGAAATTCGTATAAACGGGAAGACGACATAAAGGCAATATCCAGAGAGATTATGAGATGCATAAAATTGCAAATACGAATACGGTAGAAAGTAGAACTTTTACAACAATTTAGTATTTGAATATCAAATCAGAATAGGTACATCTATATGCTATAGATGAACGAAGATTGTACCCCAACAGAAATGTATCAGCACCCAAATGAAAAAATAAACAAAGCGGCAAACGAAGTGCTGGGTATTGAACAACACAAGAATAAATTTGTAGAAATACAGTGATGACCTAAGAGGACGGAAAAAAGTGAACAAAGTACAGAGAACAAAGTACAAAGTAGAAAGAAGTGAAGCAAAGAATTAGGCTCTAGAACAACGATTAATGAGGGAGAATGTATAGAGACATAGACAACACGATAGGGTTTAAGTAATAAACGAAGTAAAAATATAATACAGGTAATGACACTCAAGGAGTGGACAAAGCATTACACAAAATTATTGCAGCAGAATATACCGCAGTATATCTTACAAGACCCTGTAACAATAATAACGGAGGAAGCCTAAATAACAAAGGAAAATATAACTAAACCACTAAAGAAAGCCAGAAAACAGAAAAATAGAACTACTGAAATATGAAGGCACAAGGATTGTGAATCAACAATATTATATATCAATGAACAGTAAAAATAATGAAAAAACTAAATTTCTGAATTATTTGAAGATAAAAGCGTACAAAACTATACACCTATAGCTGTTATAGGTCCATCTATAACAGAAAGTGATGTTACATGTGCAATACAAAAGGCAGAAAATGAAAATGCCCCGATGAAGTAAGTGTTGAAATACTAAAGTTTTTGGGAAACAAGTGAAATTAAAGCATTGATGGATTCGACCGTTACTTGATGGAAATTCATTTTATGTAACAATAAAACACTGAAAACTTTGTTTTCAAACTTCCACAAAATTTATTTTAAATATTATCACTACAGCTGTTTCGGCTGATTGCCTTTCTCAAGTGATCTATTTTGGCTTGGGTTTACAAATTTATAGTCTCTAATGAAATAGGTTGAGGAGGGGAGAACTGTTTGTCTCAAGTTGGTCATTCAGAATTATATCTGTGTTTTTTAATTTGTTGATTTCCATAGATTCTAACAAAGATAGCTTAAGGCCTTTATTTTGAATGTGAAGAATTTTAAATTTGTCATTAAAAGAATGATTATGATCTAGAAGGTGAAGTGCGTATGTCGAATCTGTTTTTCTATTCTTGAAAGCCCTTTTATGTTCTGCTATTCGTTTATCAAAGTTTCTACCAGTTTGACCGATGTAAGTTTTTGGGCAGTCGCCACATTGGAGTTTGTATACACCACTATTTAAGTGTTTTTTATTTTGGCTCTTGTTATTTTTAATATATTTGCCTAGGTTGTTATTTGTTCGGAAAGCTGGTGTTATTCCTTTCTTTTTTATGTGTTTGGCAATTTTTGTTGTTATTTTGCCTGTATATGTAATCGAGCAGAAGGTACTGGGTTTTTTCTCTGGTGGTGGAAATACTAATTTCAGGGCTTTCTTGTGTAGTTTTTGATTTAACATTTTATTAATTGTTTGTTCGTTGTATCCGTTGTTTACTGCTATTTGTTTAATTATATTTAATTCTGTCTCAAAGTTGTCTTTTGACATCGGAATTTCTGTTAATCTATGTAACATACTATGATAAGCTGCCAGTTTATGTTGTGTTGGATGGGATGACGAATTGTGTATAGTCGTGTCAGTATGGGTAGGTTTATGAAATATGGAGAAGTCATGTTTGTTTTGAAGTCTGCTAATTTTAAATCTAAAAAATTTATGGATTGATTTTGTTCTGTTTCTATTGTAAATTGAATATGACTATGAACTGAATTAATATATGATAAAAATTGGTCGAGTTGCCTGTTAGTTCTGTGAAACATACCAGTACGTCGTCTACGTATCTCCACCAATATAAAAACTGTTTGAATACGGGATGTTTTGAAATCTTTGTCTCTAGATGATCCATAAAAATATCTGATAACAATGGGCTTAGAGGATTACCCATTATAAGTCCTGCACTGTTATTTGTATATATTTTATTATTAAATTCAAAGTAGTCCTGGTTTATGCAAACTTCAAGAAGATGTAAAATTTCAGATGTAATTATTGGATTTGTACTATTTTGGTCTAAAAGGTTTTTTACTAGAATAAAAGTTTCTGTAGGAGGGATACTAGGAAAAAGATTTTTTACGTCAAATGAAATTAATCTGGAATTGTTAGGTAATTGAAAATGTTGTATTTTATTAACTAGTTCTATTGTATTTTTTATGGTAAATTTAGGTGAAAATTTAGTGTGGTCTAAAATAATCTCTAACAGTTTTTATGAAATTTTATATGACGGAGCTGTATAAAAAAGAAACTACAGGTCTTATTGGGTGATCCGTTTGTGTAGTTAATGAAAGAATATAATTTAGGAGGCGTGGGTTCATAAAATTGAGGATTTCTGTCTATTGGATTTGATAAACCAGGACTACTTTGAATTTAATATTAAAAATATTACAATAACAGTGCAGGACTTATAATGGGTAATCCTCTAAGCCCATTGTTATCAGATATTTTTATGGATCATCTAGAGACAAAGATTTCAAAACATCCCGTATTCAAACAGTTTTTATATTGGTGGAGATACGTAGACGACGTACTGGTATGTTTCACAGGAACTAACAGGCAACTCGACCAATTTTTATCATATATTAATTCAGTTCATAGTCATATTCAATTTACAATAGAAACAGAACAAAATCAATCCATAAATTTTTTAGATTTAAAAATTAGCAGACTTCAAAACAACATGACTTCTCCATATTTCATAAACCTACCCATACTGACACGACTATACACAATTCGTCATCCCATCCAACACAACATAAACTGGCAGCTTATCATAGTATGTTACATAGATTAACAGAAATTCCGATGTCAAAAGACAACTTTGAGACAGAATTAAATATAATTAAAACAAATAGCAGTAAACAACGGATACAACGAACAAACAATTAATAAAATGTTAAATCAAAAACTACACAAGAAAGCCCTGAAATTAGTATTTCCACCACCAGAGAAAAAACCCAGTACCTTCTGCTCGATTACATATACAGGCAAAATAACAACAAAAATTGCCAAACACATAAAAAAGAAAGGAATAACACCAGCTTTCCGAACAAATAACAACCTAGGCAAATATATTAAAAATAACAAGAGCCAAAATAAAAAAACACTTAAATAGTGGTGTATACAAACTCCAATGTGGCGACTGCCCAAAAACTTACATCGGTCAAACTGGTAGAAACTTTGATAAACGAATAGCAGAACATAAAAGGGCTTTCAAGAATAGAAAAAACAGATTCGACATACGCACTTCACCTTCTAGATCATAATCATTCTTTTAATGACAAATTTAAAATTCTTCACATTCAAAATAAAGCCCTTAAGCTATCTTTGTTAGAATCTATGGAAATCAACAAATTAAAAAACACAGATATAATTCTGAATGACCAACTTGAGACAAACAGTTCTCCCCTCCTCAACCTATTTCATTAGAGACTATAAATTTGTAAACCCAAGCCAAAATAGATCACTTGAGAAAGGCAATCAGCCGAAACAGCTGTAGTGATAATATTTAAAATAAATTTTGTGGAAGTTTGAAAACAAAGTTTTCAGTGTTTTATTGTTACATGAAATTAAAGCACTGTGTGGTCTATTTAACTGAATTTTTGACACTGGGATATTATCAACTGATGTCGACATTTGTTGCAATACCAAAGAAACATCGTACAAAGACATGCAATGATTATCGGACAACAAGTCTGATGAGTCACATTTTGAAGATCTTCTTGAGAGTAATATTTAGCAGAATATAGACAATATTAGAGGAGGTAATAAGCAATTTTTAATTCGAATTTAGGAGTGGGTTGGGTACGAGAAAAGGCTTGTTTAGTATCCAAGTTCTGATCCAGCCTCTATCCAATCAAAATGTATACATCTCTAATCGATTTTGAAAATGCTTTTGACAAGGTCCGAAATAACAAAACCCAAAAAATTATGAAAACAGCTGGATCGGACGATAAAGATTCTTAGACACAGCGTAATTTCAAACGTATTCTGCGATAGAATAGTAATTTTGAACAAATTTAAAAAAAATTGGTATCCGATGTTTCTTGAAAATTATTTGCATTTTATTTTTAGCAAATCTACCAGTAGTTTTCAAAAAAGCGTTACCAGAAATTATTATTCAGGAAGTTAATCACCAAACAGAATCAATCGAATGGACGACATGCTCCTGATCTAAATACCCTAACTTTATTAATCAAATCAAAATTCAGTTTTTGCATAACCATTCACAACTATCACATTTACGATCACGAAACTGTCACGTTTTTCTGCAATCAATAAATAAAATCTAAAATACAAATATATATCGATATTAGAGCACGCATTGAAACTTACTCTCTAGGAAAATATGGACTTCAACCAGTCTAGTGGAATCCTGTATAAGTACTATGACAATGAGAGATTCTTTCAATATAAAAAATATACAGAAAAGTAACAAACAACGAATCATCAAGAAAGAAAGATTCAGAATTATATCCCAGAAAAATGTTTATCTTAATAAGGCCACTGTCTTGATAAAGAACAGTGAATTCTAGATGACTATTAGGTATGTAATCAAGATTTAGGATAAGTAGACCTACTTTTTGGTTGCTGTCTACGTTTTTCACCATACCGAAAAAAACTAAGGCAATGCAATGTTCAGATCATCGAACAATCTCCTTGATGAGTCATCTGCTTAAAATATTTCTTAGAGTCATCCACAACCGAATCTATCAAAAGTTAGATATCGATATTAATGACACAGATGGGATTCAGAAAAGGATTAGGTACAAGAGAAGCTCTCTTTGCCTTAAACGTCCTAACACAAATATGTCTAGATGTTAAACAAGAGGTACACGCCTGCTTTATAGACTTTGAAAAGGCCTTTGACAAAGTACGCCGCAATAAACTCATAGAAATCCTGGAGGGTAAGAACATCGACACCAGAGACATACAAATAATATTAAATCTGTACTGGAATCAACGAGCTAATATAAAAATAGAGGACCAAACATCGGACGAAACAGAAATACGTAGAGGAGTACGACGACAGGGTTGTATATTGTCACCGCTCTTGTTTAATATCTACAGCGAACAAATTTGCCAAGAAGCTCTCTCACATGTAAATGAAGGGATAATAGTCAATGGAGAAGCTATCAATAATATTCGATATACTGACGATACTGTGATAATGGCAAGAACAGCGGAAGATCTACAACATCTAGTTGAAAGTATAAATGAGATATGTAATAACTACGGCATAAGGATGAACGTCAAAAAAACCAAATATATGACCTTCAGTAAGAACCCAATACATGACACTAGTATAGCAATAAACGGTACCCAACTCGAAAAAGTAAGCGAATACAAATATTTGGGAACCCTCATCAATGAAACAGGTGACCAAAATCGCGAGATAAAAAGACGTATTGAAATTGCCAGGTCTACCTTTATAACAATGAAAAAATTATTTTGTAATCGTGATATTAGTATTCATCTACGAACTAGAATGTTAAAATGCTATGTATTCAGCACTTTGCTTTACGGTGTTGAGGCATGGACTCTTAAAGAGAGGAATGTTAAAAATCTTGAAAGCTTTGAGATGTGGTGCTACCGCCGTATACTAAAAATAAGTTATAGATTTAATAAAAAGATTTAATAAAAACTTAAATACTTAGGCCACCTGATGAGAGGACAAAAGTACACATTCCTACAAACTATAATGCAAGGAAAAATCCAAGGACGCAGAAATCCAGGCCGTAGAAGAATGCCCTGGATGAGAAATTTAAGAGAGTGGTTTGGCTGTACCACTAACGAATTATTCAAAACAGCAGTAAATAAAATTAGAATCGCCCTAATGATATCCAATCTCCGATAGGAAAGGCACTCTAAGAAGACGAAGACCTACTTTTTAAAAAAATTATGGTGACAATTGTAAAAACTCTTTTAAAACTTAAAATATTATGTTTAATGATTCTTACATAATAACTTAAATATACACTTACCTCGGCCTTACAACATCTGCAGAATCACCTTCAATAGAATTTAACTGCTTAGTTATATATTGGGAAATATCCTCAGATGTATTGATAATCATCGCATATGCAGCCATCCACCACATATACAGCTCAATTTTGATATCTGATAAATCAGCTAAATAGTTCATAATAGTTTTCAAGAAAACTTTATCTAATTCTGTTACGTATAACGAATCATTTAAAGTAACTGTAACGTTAGTACCATTAAAAAGATACTTAAAATACGGCAATAAAAAACTTTTTTGGGGTTTGTTTAATATTGCAATTATTTCTTTGTCGAGATCCATAACTGTAATAGAGTATATATCATCTTCACTGAGCTCTGGATCAGTAGTATTTGTTTGTAACTAAAAAATATTAACTTATTACAGTATTCATGCATATCCACATCATTCTATATTACAGAAAACTTTTCTAAACATTTTAATTAATTAAGGCTGCGTAAAAGATGAAATATTAAACAAATTTTTTTTCGATAAGGACATCACAGGTTCCATTTGTATGGATAAACTTGTCACACAAAGTATCGCATAATTTTTATAATAGAAAAATATTTTTTCAATTTACAGTAATATTGGTCTAATTTAAGGCAAAAATAAATAGCCCAAATTCTAATCTTGTTGGAGATGGACAGTCATAGCAATACGTTGTTGATATATATATATATATATATATATATATATATATTATATATATATATATATATATACATATATATATATATAACATATATATATATATATATATACATATATATATATATATATATATTATATATATATATATATTATATATATATATATATATATATATATATATACAGCGGTGAGTGCTTTATCGCCCGGCTTTTTAACGTAAGAGATAGAAAACACAGTTACCTTGTGCAATAAAAAGAGATGAAACTCGTAAAGGTGGGAAATAATCGATAGAAATCTATAATTTACATTACATTACATTACCACCGTCGATAGTCTCACACCTTTAGACGTTATTATAGTATTAGAAGTGTTTAAAGTCGCTTTAAAACCCGGCAAAATAGCGGAAAGGATAGAAGATGGATTTTGTGAGAAAGAATGAGATAAAGCTGGTTCTTAGACGTGGCTATTTGACTTCAGTCATAATTATACGGATGACCGCGAAAATATTTTATTTTCATAATTTCTGATGTAAGAATAAATGATTGAATAAATTAGAATTAAAGTAAAAAACATTAATTAGTAGCGATTTTAAATTATAAATCTTTAAGTTTATTCAATAATAAAAATAAATCAACTAAAATATTTGACTAAACTAAAGGTAGGTATGTTCTATCCGAAAACATTAATTGTATGTGGAGTTGGTGTAATTATTAGACACGTGGTCTATTGACAAGAAGATTGGGGTTCAATTCCCATCAAGGATAAAATTTTTGTTTTACTCAATCAAAAAATAATAGAAAATATTATACATATTAGGTAAAAAGTTTTCAAAAACTCATTATTTACAATTTATTATTATTCCAATGTTATAAAACGGAAATACAAAATAATTCAAATTCAAAAAGATATTTATGTTAAGTTTAAACACTTCTAATACTAGTAACGACTGACATAAATGTTTAGTGATTCAAATCAAAACGATCTCTGCATAATTTCAAATTATTAAATAAAAAAAAAAAAGAAAACCACATATGGGTTTTGAACTCTAATCGTCTGCGTCACAGTGTCGAATTCTTACCACTAATCCACAAAGGACTGATGTTTATTTCTGTGACAAGAGTGTATGAAACTCCTCAAATCATAGAAATTATTCTTGGTTATTAATTTAAAACTTTAGATTAAATATTCACTAATAATTAATTTATTGTATTAACATTTTTGCTTTTAATTGTGGTCAATCATTTTTTACTTTATGCAAATTTAAAAAAATGTCACTGAAGTACGTTACACATACGACGTCACAAATAATAATTATGACCGAGGTGATTTAGCTGAACTAACGTCTAAAGGTGTGAGACTATCGATAGTGTTAATGCAATGTAATGTAAATTATAGGTTTCTATCGATTATTTCCCACCTCTACGAGTTTCATCTCTTTTTATTTCACAAGGTAACTGTGTTTTCTATCTCTTACGTTAAAAAGCCGGTTGAGAAAGCACTCACCACTGTATATATATATATATATTATATATATATATATATATATATATATATATATATATATATATATATATATATATATATGGACTCCGTTACTGGTATACGAACGAGAAAGACGTGGTTTAAAACGGCTCCGATATTTAATTCGAAAATTCGGGTAATATCGAGTTTATTTATCCACAAAGTGTTTTTCTTGCGAAATAGTGTATGTGTGAATCGAGTGTCATTAGAAAATTGTGAACTAAATCGAGTTTTTTAAAAATCATAACGAGTAACCTAAATAAACAATCAGCGCTGCTAGCTCCGATCTGTTGAAGAGGCAAGTAGTGCGGTACGGGGAACCTTCACGATAAGGACAATAATTAGTGATTATTTACAAAACAATACATAGGCGTGTAAGTGAGAATTTTAACGTCAAAACACTGTCCAGAATAAGGTAAGAGATTTATAATAATTTTTAACAATATGGCCGCGAGAAGAGGATTAAATCAATGGGATAGTGAAGAATCTGACGATGGTAAGAGAAAGAGAGAGGAAAAAAAAAGAAAACGACCAAGATGAAAACCCTTTCATGAAAAGCAGAAAGTTAACTAGGTCTCCACCTAAGAAAGATTGCGATAATACCGAATTGAAAGAAATGATGATCGCTCTTATGAACGAAGTTAAAGGAATACGAAAAGACCAGCAGATTTTTCAAGAAGAAATTAGCAATTTAAAAAAAGAAAATCGCGAGTTGAACGGAAAGGTAAATTTCCTGGAAAGCAGGATCGAAAAGATGGATAAACAAATCCGGAAACAAAACATTGTGATCAAAGGACGCGATTTCAAAGAAAATGAGGAACTGGAAGATGCCACCAACTTTATAGCAAGTCAATTGAATGTGAATGTGAAAATAAAAGATGTGCAGAAAATAAGAACCTCTCAAGGGAAACCACCAGTGGCGATAGTAAAAGTAGATACAATGAAGGATAAAGAGCTTATTATGAAGAATAAGAGCAAATTAAGAGGAACGCGGTATTTCATTGAAAACGATCTAACCCAAGCCGAAGCCAAACTACAGAAAGAGCTAAGAGATATGGCGAGAGAAGAAAAAGGAAAAGGTAATGAAACAAAAGTCGGCTATCAGAAAATATGTATAAACGATGAATGGTGGAAATGGAACCATAGTACCGAAAAACTAGAGAAAATGAAAAAAAACTGAGTCTACACAGGCACAGTGGTCAGGAAAATATGGAAACGAATAAAGCGCGGAATAGGATGATGATAGGACAATGGAATGTTAGAGGAACTTTTGAAGTAGGGGCACTAAAGAACTTATCAGATACGTTAGAGAAATATGAGATAGATATTGCAGCTATACAAGAAACTAAACAAAAAGGAAATTTCACCATGGATGTGGGGAACTACGTGTTTTTCAACAGTGGAGACAATGAACGTGTATTTGGGGTGGGATTTTTTATAAAGAAAACATTTGCCAATCTGATGATAGATTTTGAGGCAGTCACAAGCAGATTATGTAAAATAAGAATAAGAGGAAAATATAGAAAAATAACCTTTATAAATGTGCATGCACCAACAGAAAATACAGATGAAGACGTTAAAGATAGCTTTTATGAACAATTAGAACATATGTTTTACAAAATACCATCATATGACATAAAAATAGTTGTAGGAGATTTGAATGCCAAGATTGGCAGGGAGGATGTATACAAACAAATAACAGGGGGAAAAAGTAAACATAGAGATAGTAATCTGAATGGAAAAAGAGTAATAGAATTTGCTTTCGAACACAATATGCGAATTATGAGCACTTATTTTGATCACAAAGAAATTCATAAAGGTACCTGGATATCACCAGATGGACAAACAGTAAACCAAATAGATCATTTCCTAATAGAAGCCAAACATATGAGAGCCATAAAAGATAGCCGAAGTTACAGAGGTGCTGATGCAAATTCGGACCACTTTTTGGTCAAAATTAAAATGGAGCAAATAATACCCACAATTAATAAAGCTAGTTGTAAAAAAATAAAAATATATAACGGTGCACTACTTCAGGAGGGAGAAGTTAGGAAAAAATTCAGGCAGCAAATTGAAGAGAAACTGAAAAGCCAGACAACAGTAAATGATATAGAAAGCAGATGGGTACAACTAGAAGAAAAAATTCAAGAAGCAGCCGACTCAGTATTATCAAGAAACAGACAATGTAAACAAACGGATTGGTATGATGAGGATTGTAAGAAAGCCATTAGTGACAGAAATAAAGCTAGAATAAATAGCATAATAAGAAATAATGAAGAGAGTAAAAAAGCTTATGCCGAAAAAAGACGGGAAGCAAAGAAGATCTGTAGAAGGAAGAAGCGTTCAAGTTTAGAGCAGAAACTAGTTCGTATTGAAGAAGATTTTTTACATAAACAAGTCAGGAATTTCTACCAAGAAATAAAACGAGACCGAACCCAGTACAAAACCACATCAAGATATTATAAAGATGAAGAGGGGAATCTGTTAGGTGGAACAGATGAAAAATTAAGAAGGTGGGCCAGTTATTTTGAGAACATATTATTATGTACGGACGACCAAGATGAAAGAGAACAAACGCAACTACAACATGAAGAAGTAAGGGACACAGATGTAAATGAAGAAGTACCTACCAAGGAAGAAATTATAGAGATCATAAAAAACTTAAAAAACAACAAAGCACCTGGTGAAAATGGTATCATTGCTGAGTTTTTAAAAGAAGGTGGCGAAATGGTACAAGAAGAAATCGCTGAGTTAATACGCGAAGTGTGGATCAAAGAAAAAATACCCAATCAGTGGAAAGAAGCAGTCTTATGTCCAGTGCATAAAAAAGGAGACGTTACAGAATGTAAAAATTACAGGGGAATAGCTCTACAAGATACAGTGTATAAGATTTTGGCCATATCAATTAGAAATAAAATTAAAACAAAAGTTGAAAATTGTCTAGGTGAATATCAAGCAGGTTTCAGAGCAAACAGATCGGTAACTGACCAAATTTTTACAATGAAACAAATTTTAGCTAGCTCATATGAATTCAACCTAACAGTACACATGCTGTTTATTGATTTTAGAATGGCATATGATACTATAAAAAGAAATAAAGTATATGAAGCACTAGAATATTTTGAATTTCCACCAAAAATAGTAAGACTGACTAAATGCATACTCAATGATACTAAAAGTAAAGTCATGTTAGAAGGACGGGTTTCGGATAGTTTTATCACCAATAGAGGTCTGCGACAAGGTGATCCGTTATCAACAGATTTTTTCAATTTGATCTTAGAGAAGATTTTACGAGAATGTAACATCTACACTAGAGGCACAATATATCATCACAGACATCAATGTGTAGCATATGCAGATGATGTTACCTTAATAACAAGGAGACCTGCAGAATTAAGAGAAATCTTTATTAGAATAGAGAGAATAGCCAGAGAATATGGTTTAGAAATAAACGAAGAAAAAACAAAATATATGGTGATGAGGGGAAACGAAAATCATCTAGGAGAGTCCTTTAAGGTACAAAGCCCAAGTAAAGAATATAACTTTGAAGTTGTTAGCCAATTCGACTACTTGGGAGTGACACTAACAAATAGGAACGAAGAGAACCAAGAAATCATAAAAAGAATGGCCAAAGGTAGTAAGAGTGCTGGGAGCCTGACTAAGATACTGAGGTCGAAGATAATATCCAGAACAGCAAAAAAACGAATATATACAACAGTTATCCGACCTACAGTACTCTATGCTAGCGAGACCTGGACACTAAATAAAGATATGGAAGTAAAATTAGATAGATGGGAACGAAAAATTCTTAGAAGGATATACGGAGGTGTAAAAGAGGGGAACATCTGGCGAAGAAGAACGAATGAAGAAATAATGCAAATATATGGACAACCAAAAATAACAAGACTCGCGAAAATTCAAAGATTAAGATGGCTCGGGCATATAGCAAGAATGAAGGAAGGAAGAGTTCCCAATGAATTAATAAACACGGAGGCTGGTACAAAAAGAAAAAGAGGCCGCCCCCGAAGAAAATGGCTGGAGTCGGCAAAAGAAGATCTGAAGTCGCTGCGGGTACAAGATTGGAAAAACTTAGCACAAGATAGAAAGAAATGGAAGAAAACCGTTGAAGCCTTGGGCCTTTGAGGCCTGTTGAGCTGAACTATATATATATATATATATATATATAGAGTATATAAGTATATAAAGTAAAATGTAACTGCATGTCTCGCAAAACAAGAAACCAAAAAAGGTATATCGATAGAAGGCAACCGTATATACGTATTTCTGACTATGGTCGTCTTCAGTACGGTGCAGCCAAGTTAGAGAAGGAGCATGCTAACTTGGGAAAGGATCACTACAGGAGCAATGCGACCAATTTGTAGCATTAGAGTTAAAAATAACCTGATGTTTTCCAGGGCAACAACTAACAGTAACCACGGGGGAAGCTACAGCTACCTGGGAAATGAATGCCAAACGTTGAATCGTTTAAAACAAAAGCAAAATGTTAATGCGAGTGAATAATAAAAGTAAAATGTACTGGCATGTCTCGCAATAACTTTTTCCTTTTGTTTTAAACGTTTTAACGTTTGGCATTTCTTTCCCCAGGTAGCTGTAGCTTACTCCGTGGTTACTGTTAGTTGTTGCCCTGGAAACCGTCAGGGACTTTTAACTCCAATGCTAAAATATGGTCGCATTGCTCCTGTAGTGATCCTTTCTCAAGTTAATATGCTCCTTTTCTAACTTGGCTGCACCGTACTGAAGACGACCAATAGTCAGAATTACGTATATACGGTTGTCTTATATCTTATCATCATCATCATCATCCAGCCGAATTTTCACATCCATTGTTGGATATAGGCCTCCTCCAAACGTCTCCAGTTCTCTCTATCTCTAGCTGCTGCAATCCAGTTTGTTTCTATTCTCTTTAGGTCGTCGGTCCATCGGGTGGGTGGTCTGCCTCGACTTCGCTTGTCGGCTCTTGGTCTCCACTCCAATAATCTCTTCGTCCATCTTCCGTCTTCCATTCTAGCAGCATGTCCAGCCCACCTCCACTTTTGTTTATTGATTCGCAGTATAATATCGTCTACGCCAGTTCGTCGGCGTATCTCCTCATTTCTTACGCGATCTTTCAAGGTCAGGCCCAGCATTGATCTCTCCATTCGCCTTTGTGTTACCCTCAGTTTTTCGGCAGTAGCTTTCGTTAAAGTCAAGGTCTCTGCTCCGTAGGTCAAGACTGGTAAGATGCATTGGTTAAATGCCTTCCTTTTTAGGTGAATTGGGATATTTGTTTTAAAAATGTCTCTCATCCGTCCATATGCCGCCCATCCCAACGTGATTCGTCTATTTAGCTTAGTCTTATATCTTATTTATATATTATATATATATTATATATATATATATATATAGATATATATATATATAATATATATATATATATTATATATATAATATATATATATATATATATATATAGTTTGAATTTAGTTCTTGAACCTTAATATATATTTTTTAGTGGATTCTCTTGGGCTTAGGTTCATAAAAAAAAATTAGTTTGATACTAAGACATTTTTATATATTTTTTCCGACGTTTCGGCAGGAAATCCATGCCTTTTTCAAGAATATATATTGACTAAAAAAAACATTTTATGACAGGCATAATACGGTTGAAAAAATAAACTTTTGACTTACCAAGCATGTAAATATTAGGTATTAACAATTAGACGTCACAATTAAAATAATATTAAAAAATAGGACATACCCACTAAGTCATTACAAGTAAAATGTATTTTAAATCTAATGTGTTATTTATTGATGTTAGTTTATCATTTAAACAATCAGTTATTTTAACATCATAGGCGTTCTGAGATTGACTTTTTATGTGTTTTTAAATTAAGTTAAAATATATTTTGTTCAAATTCAATCAAATTCAATTCAATCAAAAAGATGTCAAAAATTTGATTAAGTAAAATGTAAAATGATTTTACTTGTAGTGGCTTAGTGGTTATGTCCTATGTTTTAATATTATTTTAATTGTGACGTCTAATTGTTAATACTAATATTTACATGCTTGTCAATATATATTCTTGAAAAAGGCATGGATTTCCTGCTGAATCGTCGGAAAAAATATATAAAAATGTCTTAGTATCAAACTAAATTTTTTTTATGAACCTAAGCCCAAGAGAATCCACTAATATATATATATATATATATATATATATATATATATATATATATTATATATATATATATATATATATATAGTAAACTCTTAAATATTGGGGAAATCTGCAAGAAAGACTCTAATGAGTATCAATTGTTTCGCCGAACGTTTTCGCCAAAGAGAATTAATTTGGCTTCTTCCAACTTCTTTAACCTGTCTGAACAATAAGTTTCCTCGAGATCTACAAACTAGTCCTAGTCTTCCGTGGCGGCAATGACCTCCTGTTCGAGTCCCTTTTTCAAGTTTAAAAACAAAACTGAGTTACACGGGGCCAAATCTAGAGAATATGGTGGATGGGGCAACAGCTCGTAGCCCAATTCGACCCATTTCGCCATCGCAACGGCGGAGATATAAACGGGCCCATTGTAATGGTGGAAGAAACTTTTTCTTTGTTAAATGGCGTCGTTTGTTTGCAATTCGGCGTCAAATCAGCCCGATAATTCGGCGAAGTAAGCTCTGTGACAGTACAGGTAGTCGACGTAGACCACTCCTTGTGGGTTCCCCCAAAAAGTGACTATTACCTTTCAGGCCGATAGAACAGTCTCCACCTCATGCGGAGAACGTTGGCCGGGTGCTGCCACTGTTTCGACTGTTTCGTGGTCCCT
This sequence comes from Diabrotica balteata, assembly GCA_918026665.1. Lineage (NCBI taxonomy): Eukaryota > Metazoa > Arthropoda > Insecta > Coleoptera > Chrysomelidae > Diabrotica > Diabrotica balteata. Next base: position 90,880,412 of record OU898281.1, on the reverse strand, counting down.
AGTCTGTTTCAATCAAATCATGTTTCGTCAATGGTTAGGAAAATATACACAATAACTGAATAATTAGGAAAATAAATTTCTCATGGCCAAAATTTCAGCCAGAATATTAATTACTTGGTCCTTTGAGAGGCCACTGTCTAAGCTATCTCGCACACCTTCAGTCGGCGATCTACCAATATGAGATCATGGATTTTTGTCACGTTATCCTTCGTAGTAGCCCATTTCTGGGCACCTGGGCGTAGCTCATCAAAACTCGACGTGCGACTACTTTGAAACTTGGTTAAACCAATTTTTAAGGAGTTGCCATTGAAGGAAAAGAGTCACTGTTCACAACATCCAAGCGCCCTTTGATTTTTATGAGCGATTTCGCTTGCAAAAGCAATAATCGAATTACTGACCGGTATTGCACTTTTTCCATTTTTCTAAAATCCGCGGAGACGCCCGTGTGAATTAAAATAATTTTTGTGTTTAGAAAAGTGGTAGCTAGTAACAATTCCATGTATGCAGAATGATAGCTGCGCAGAATTTAATGTTGACAGCATGTGTAAGTACCAGCAAATTATTATTGCATCGGAAGAAGGTTAGGCTAGCAGAATTTAGTATCCAAAGGAGATAAGAGTTTTGGTTAACGTGAGATCAAGATTAAGTTTTTGGAACCGATTCCAAGAAGGGAGTTTAGATAGGGAATTAACAAGAGAGGATCCGGATCAATTTGAGAATTGAAAGAAAATGGAAGTTAATTGTTTTATTCAAATTTGAGAACAATATTACAGAGATTTAAAATTTTGAAACGAAACAGAAAACAATTAAATTTATAAAGTTGTTTGTTTTTATAAGTTATGTAAAGTAGTATAGATCATTTAAATAATTGATGGATTCGACCGTAACTTGATGGAAATTCATTTTATGTAAAAATAAAACACTAAAAACTTTGTTTTCAAACTTCCACAAAATTTATTTTAGCCTCTTATCACTACAGCTGTTTCGGCTGCTTGCCTCTCTCAAGTGATCTATTTTTGGCATGCGTTTACACTTTATAGTCTCTAATGAAATATGTTGAGGAGGGGAGAACTGTTTGTCTTAAGTTGGTCATTCAGAATTATATCTGTGTTTTTGAATTTATTGATTTCCATAGATTCTAACAAGGATAGCTTAAGGCCTTTATTTTGAATGTGAAGAATTTTAAATTCATCATTAAAAGAATGATTGTGATCTAGAAGGTGAAGTGCGTATGTAGAATCTGTTTTTCTATTATGGAAAGCCTTTTATGTTCTGCTATTCGTTTATTAAAGTTTCTACCAGTTTGACCAATGTAAGTTTTTGGGCAGTCGCCACATTTAAGTTTGTACACACCACTATGTAAGTGTTTTTTATTTTGGCTCTTGTTGTTTTTGATATATTTGCCTAGGTTGTTATTTGTTAGGGAAGCTGGTGTTATTCCTTTCTTTTTTATGTGTTTGGCTATTTTTGTTGATATTTTGCCTGTATATGTAATCGAGCAGAAGGTACTGGGTTTTTCTCTGGTAGTGGAAATAATTTCAGGGCTTTCTTGTGTAGTTTTTGATTTAACATTTTATTAATTGTTTGTTCGTTGTATCCGTTGTTTACTGCTATTTGCTTGATGATATTTAATTCTGTCTCAAAGATGTATTTTGACATCGGAATTTCTGCTATGTCTATGTAACATACTATGATAGGCTGCCAGTTTATGTTGTGTTAGATGGGATCATAAATTGTTTATAGTCGTGTCAGTATGGGTAGGATTATGAAATATGCAGAAGTCATGTTTGTTTTTAAGTCTGATAATTTTTAAATCTAAAAAATTCATGGATTGATTTTGTTCTGTTTCTATTGTAAATTCAATATGACTATGAAGTGAATTAATATACGATAAAAATTGATCGAGTTGCCTGTTAGTTCCTTTGAAACATACCAGTACGTCGTCTACGTATCTATGGAAATCAACAAATTAAAAAACACAGATATAATCCTGAATGATTAACTTGAGACAAACAGTTCCCCCCTCCTCAACCTATTTCATTAGAGACTATAAAAGGTGTAAACGCATGCCAAAAATAGATCACTTGAGAAAGGCACTCAGCTGAAACAGCTCTAGTGATAAGATGTTAAAATAAATTTTGTGGAAGTTTGAAAACAAAGTTTTCAGTGTTTTATTTTTACATAGATCATTTAGTTAAGCGAATTATTTTTTTGGCTGTGTAGTTTTTAATCGTCAGTATAGGGATGGAGCGATATTTATATTTATTTTGTTTTATATGTGTAATAAAATTTTTCAAAGTATTTTTGTCAATATATTCTAACGGTATCAAACATTTTTTGATTATATCATATTTGGGAATATATATATATATATATATATAATATATATATATATATATATATATATATATAATATATATATATATATATATATATATATATATATATATATATGTATAGCTATACTCACTTCGTCAATAAACTCCCCCACGTCAAGAATTACGGTAGATGCTGTTTCAAGTAAATCTTCTGCTGGAGGTTTTCCGGTAACATTAAGCACTATTGTCGTTATTACATATTTGACAATATTATCATGGACACTTCTCTCCAATTGCTTATATTGATCTTCATCAGTTTCAGTTTTCCTTACGATAATATTTCGTTGCATTGATTTTCTTTTATTTTTCGTCGGACTGAAAATATATGGTGTTTAACTTTTTGTTCTACATATGTTTATTATTAGAGTACTATTTTCTAATTAATTTATAAAATTTTACCTAGGTAATGGACTCGTTTTAGAAAGTTGTCCCACATAAAGTACATTTTCAGATCCATTAAAAACATTGGAAGCCACATCAACTCCCATAAAAACGTCCATTAGTAAATAGTTTTTTATTAATGTTTCTGTCCTTGGCCAATCAAATACAAAATTTTTATCATTGGGATCCGTCAGATAAGTAGGAATAGTTGGTAAATTTAATTTTTCCAAAATAGGGTAGATGGTTGTCGTTTCAAGTTCGTCTAAAGTATCTGCAACAAAAAATACCAATACTGTAACTACTAGTATAATCGAAACATACGACTCATACAACTACCTTGGAATTATAATTACTTAAGATTGATCTACTGAGATCAAAATTAGGAAACGAATTAAATACGGTAGCCAGGTGACAAAACAAATAAATTGCATACTGAGAACACACAAATTAGACCAGATACAAAAATCAGAATCTACAAGACCATAATCAAGAGCATCACAACTTATGGACTAAGGTCTGAAAAATGACAAAATGTTTGTTAATGGAATTTGGCGCTACAGCCCAAATCGAGTCATGGTCTCCTCCAAACTATGCCTTTAACCTTGCCAGTCCCACGTCAATGTTCTCCAGGTTCTTACATCTACCAAATTTTGCGCGTCCTCTGCAACTTCATCCTCCCACCTTTTCCGTGGACTTCGTTTTGGTCTTGCGCCCTGCAGTTTAATATCCAAAACTCTTTTTGGCAATCTTTCAGTCTCCATTTTCACAATATTACCAGCCCATCGAACTCTCTGAAGTTTAACGAATTCTGAGATTGGTGCCTCTTTGAACAGTTAATAAAGTTTATAGTTGTACCTGGCTCTCCATACACAATTTTCGTTAATCAGTTCAAATATCTTTCTTGGGACTTTTCTTTTAAGAACTTTCAGCTTTCGTTTTGTGCATTCTGTTATCACCCATGTATCGACTGTAAAATACTGTTGTTCTGATGTTTTTTAGAAAATAGTTTTGTAGACCCTGATTTTCGATCTCCAGAGTTTGTTTTTGGAGCGGGACACATTGGCGAGTGAAAAGTAAGCTTTGTTTCCGTTTATTATTCTTCTTTGAATTTCTTGTTCTTTTGTTCCATCTATGTTTAATGCAACTCCAGATATGTGAAACTTGCAACAGTTTCAATATCGTCCTCTAATTCAACTGTGCACCTGTTTCCTTTAGCTCTTGCCTGTGTTAGTTTTGTTGTCTTTCGAATAGATTCTAGTCCGGTCTCTTCTGTCCCTGTTTTTAATTGTGAATATATCTCTTCTGTTGTGCAACACATGATTCCAATATCATCGGCATAGGCGCCAAAGACGTATTCAAGAGTCAAGTTGAATAGTGTCGGTGCAAGTCCGTCTCCTTGTTTTAATCCTTTGACTATTGAAAAGTTCCCAGTGAGCTCATTTTGTACTTGACAGTTGCTGTTGACGAGTCTAGTACACCCGTATTCGGGAATATTTCATCATAGTTACAACTAAAGAGAAACGAAAGAAAAACTCCCTCAATAGTTAGAGTTAAATTAAGTTAACCTTTAATCAATTCTCTGATATTTTAATTAGAAGCATAAATGTTAGGGTAGTAGCTGAGTCAAACTGTAACAATATTAGTGTTTATTATTTTTTTTTGCAATACATCAAGGCTCGTGTATACGAGTACAAGCACCGAATTCTGGACGATTGGATTCTGTAGTTAAATGAACGATATTGAGAGAGTCTACGCAAACTTACGCAAAGAACGCCTCCAGCAATGCATCGTCAAAAACGGTCACACAAGAATGATATGACTTTCCATACTTAATTGGAATAAATACTATTTTATTGTAAAGCCGAGTCCGACAACAAATTTGCTTTTTCAGTAAAATGGCGTATTTCGTGATTTTTAAAAAACCATCCATTTTTTTATAGCGGACGCTGTATAGTGCGTACCGGTCAATATAATAAATTAGACTACAAATAAAAGTGGACGTATTCAACATAACGATTGGACACATCCAATCGTATTTTTTGTTACGTATTTTTTCTCAATTAAAACCATTTTAAATATGGTATATCATGTAGCAGTGGCCGATAACAATTTTCTTATTTTAATTCTGTTTTTTTAAGTTTTCAGAAAACAGTCGAGACATTGTTCATATACGATGTCCTATGTCAATCTTTAACTTTTTTTGGGAAATAATATGTGTGTTCAGATTTATTGTAAAAAATGTTCTTAATTAAGGAAAATTATTTGATTACAGAAATGCGATATACCAGGTTTAAGAATTAATAACTAAAACTTTGTTTGTTGATAATACAAAAACCAAAAAAAAGAAACTTAATGTTAATATAGAAAATTTGCAATTATACGGTTAAGGTACTGTCGAACATTGATTTGGTAAAGAGCAGTGTTCCATCTTGCTTAAACCATATCGTATAAGCTAGAATCTGTGGATATTACAGGATCAGAATATAAGTTCATCAAAAATTGCACATTCTTTTGTAGCAGTGGTAAATACTTATCTTCAATCAAATTGTCAGCAATGAACATTGATCTATATGATCTACAATTCCTGTCCAAATATTAGTCTTTTTAAGGTATTGTAACGTTCTTAGGTTATCAGTGTGGATTTTTCCTAAACCAATATCGACAATTTTGACTATTTTGAATAACCCAAAGTACAAAAGTACTCTTACTTCATATGAAGTAAGAGTACTTTTTATATATTTCCTGATAATACTCATGATTTTATTTTATTTATTGTCGAACCGTTACATACTGCAACCTAGTAGACCAAACTTCACAGTGACAGCGTTCTATTTTACTGTAATGCCTTGATATTTCATATATAGAATAGAACAAAGCAGGTTGTTAATAAAATATACTTCCAGCTTGTTGTTGGCTTGTTTGTTATCCAGATGTAAGCAGGCAACATCCGTTTTATTCATATTTGTAATAAGCCTCCAGTGACTGAAGTATTTACCGATAACTACCAATTCTTCTGCAGTATGTTGCTTGCGGCTTCTGTTGTGTTATAGTGGAAGGCTAGTGCTAAGTCATCAGCAGGCGCACATTTCTTTGCCATCGTTGGAGAGATGTCAGATATATACAAATTAAAGAGAATTGGGGCAAGCACTGATCGTTGAGGGAGCCCATTTTGCAATTTCCTTAATCTGATATTTTTACTACCGAGTATTATATGAAAAGACCTATTGCACAGCCACAGCCATTTTTTGGTAGGTTTAGCAACTGGATAATTGATATAGTAATGAGAAATTTAAAGATAAGACCGTCCCTACATACGTCCCTTATAATTAGTAGTTAAATCAACGCAAGGTATCGTAGTTTTTAAACGTCGTTGGAAACCAGCTTGTATATGTATGATAAGACTGAGTCTTTCGTGAGTAGCCCCTTGATTTTTTCAACGAAAATATGCTGTTTTCAACTATTAATAGCTCAAACAGTATTGACTTTCTAAAAAAAACTCTAGAAAACAAAAGTTGGCAAAAAAATACGTCCCCGGGGTAAAAGCACACTTCGGCGTTATATAACTTTTGTTTTTGTAGCACTTTCCCGTTAACTCATCAAATTTCAAGTGAATCGGTTCATTTTTTTACTTCAGTCGGACAAAATTGGGAGGTAAATAGTCCAAGTGACTGGAGTGTCTGGATACTAAAAAAGAAAGAAAAACTTATTTCAGCATTCCTTTTTACCGTTGTTAAATTAAGAATTAATAATAAAATTTGTTTGGCTATACGACAGTAGTTCTTAGTATCGACATTAATATTTGTCAGAGTTGTAGTCATTTGAATTACATTAGGGTTACACCCGAAAATGGTTCATTTAACATAAATGCACAAAATAACAATTTTTCAGATGATTGGTTATGGAGATAGCACACGGACATAAGAGGAAGTTGCTTTGTTATTTCATTAAAAATTTACAAATTTGCCATCTCCATTCGATGGTATAATAAGTATAATAGAAAAACAATTTTCAATGCAATAAGTACACTACATTATCAATGCAATAAGTGGTGATACCAAATTGGATATAATGCTGGAGTTTGAAGAAAATCCACAAAATTCTAATCGAAAAGCTGCCGCAATATTCACTTGGACGTCCATTACTCGAACCCTAAGTAAAATAAACCCCCGTAACTGCTCAAAGCAGAACTTGAAAAGGCAGATAACAAATGTCAACTAAGAAGTGATACTTGAATTAAGCCAGGAAGAAATAGAAAGAGCAGTAAAAGAAATAAAAAGGAATAAAGCTCCTGGAAGCGATGGAATTTTAGCAGAAATGCTGAAGGAAGGCGGAGAAGAAGTCATCACATATCTAAAAATATTATTTAATAAATGTCTATTCTAAGGCAATATACCCGAATAATGGAATACTGCTAAAACAATACTAATAGGTACACAAAAAGGGAGACACCACAGACCTGAAAAATTATCGACCAATTTTACTTCTTTCACAACTTTACAAAACCTGTACAAAGATTATTACAAACAGGTTAACAATTACATTTGACGGATATCAGCCAGTAGAACAAGCTGGATTTAGACAAGGGTACAGCATCTGTGGCCATCTATCCACTTTAAAAATCCTAATAGAAAAGACTAACGAATACAATCTCCCATTATGTCTGGTTTTTATAGATTATGAAAAAGCTTTTGATAGCGTAGAACTGTGGGCAATAGAAGAAGCATTAGTCAACAACCGGATCGACGCCAGATACAGAATACTAATACATAATATTTACGAACAAGCTGAAATAATAGTAACATTGGGTAATGGAATCGAAACAAGACCAGTAAAAATCAACCGAGGAGTAAGAGAAGGAGACACAATATCTCCAAATTATTTACAGCTGCCCTATAAATAGACTGGGAAAATATGGGAATTCCTATTAACGGAAGATACTTGAACCATCTTAGATACGCAGATGATGTAGTACTAATAGCCGACACGTGGAATACACTGAATACGATTATTGAGGAGCTACACACATAATCCCTAAAGAAGGACTGAAAATGAATTTCAGCAAAACTAAACTAATGCCAAACAAAGATGACAAACCTATGATAAACATCGAAGGGACAGAGATAGAACACGTAGATGAATATACATATCTGGGTCAAAATTCAAGGTAAGCAAAGAAAATCAGACTACCGAAATAAGCAGACGTGTAAAAATGGGATGGGCAGCGGAAGACTCTTATACGTACTTAAAAATAAAAATATACCTCAAAGACTGCGATCCAAAGTGTTTAATTCTATATCCTACCTGTACAGGAGTTACCGATGTAATTTCCCGAATTGCCACACTAAAATGGAACTGGGCCGGACACGTCGCCCAAATCAGTGATGAAAGGTGGACGAAGAGATTGCTTGAGTGGAGGCAATAGACAAAAGAAGAAGAGGAAGACCCCCTACACGATGGACTGACGATCTCAAGAACATGTCAAGAAATTGGATGAAAAGTGCTCAAGACAGAGCACAATGGACAAAAATAAGGGAGGCCTATGTCCATCAGTGGACGCAAAGGGCTGGGTGATGATGATGATGATCCTACCTGTGCTTACATATGAAGCACAAACATGGACATTCAATAAAATAAACATCTAGAAGATCAGAAAAGCTCAGAGAGCTATGGAACGACAGATGCTGGGTATCTCACTCAAAGACCATAAAAGCAATGAAGACATTCGTTAAAAGAACAAATTAAAAGATGCTGTCGAACATTCAGCTAAACTGAAATGGAAATGGGCTGGACAAAACTAACGTTTTACAGATGGCCGATGGAATAAAGAAATCGGGAATTGGCGGCCATATAAAGCCAAAAGACCACGAGGAAGACCGCAAATGCGATGGAGCGACTATATTAAAAGAACTGCAGGGCCAATATGGAAACGTCTTACAAACAACAGGGATGAATGGAGAAAATTAGGAGAGCCCAATATTCGGCAGTCCTAATAGAGTTAAGGGCTTAAAAAAAAGGAAAATAAAATGCATCCCTATAAAAGGATACCAACTCAGGAGCCCGTGAAAAACAATTTTGATAGGAGGACCTATTTTTGTCAAAAAAATGGTGATTAAACTAGATAACAATATGATAAAATTACAAATGTTTTGTTTTCTGGTGAATACACATTTACACTTAACGGTTTTGTTAATAGTCAAAATTGTCGATATTGGTTTAGGAAAAATCCACACTGGATAACCTAAGAACGTTACAATACCTTGAAAAGACTAATATTTGGACAGGAATTGTAGATCATATTATAGATCAATTTTCATTGCTGACAATTTGATTGAAAATAAGTATTTACCACTGCTACAAAAGAATGTGCAATTTTTGATGAACTTATATTCTGATCCTGCAATATCCACAGATTCTAGCTTATACGATGTGGTTTTAGCAAGATGGATCACTGCTCTTTACCAAATCAATGTTCGACAGTACCTTAACCGTATAATTGCAAATCGGTGAATAGAGAGGCAAAAACCGATGGAATAGACAGCACGATCCCTTGATTTACCGTCATTAGATTTCTTTTTATGGAAATATGTCAAAAGTATTGTATACAAAGAAAAACCCCCTAACTTAGCTGGCTTTGAATAACACTTTCGATTAGCTTGGACACCTCTAAGATATTAAGCAAAGTTAGAAGAATTAGATTCTATTTACAATTAGAATGTTACCAGGACGTTCGCCCCGACCATGTTAACCATTTTCTATATTTACATTAAGTTTCTTTTTTTTTAGTATATATATATAATATATTATATATATATATATATATATATATATATATTAAAATAAAATTATCTAATCGTATTATCTTTAAACGAAACTTACCTACGTCCATACAAGATTTAAAAAAGTCTCTAGTCTTTTTTACAGCTTTTGGTACATTGGGATTGTCCGGTTCTTCGGATAAGGCATTTGCGGTTTCGATAATAATTTTTTCTTCTATGGTGGAAAAACTAGAAAAAGTATTCCACCATCCGTGATTCAGATGTTCTTCTGACCACTTGCCGCATGCGAATTCGTAAAAATTATCACAAGGATCTACGCTGTAATCTATTGAGGAAACATAACTTGATGCCGTCTTGATGCATTCGTTTGATGTACATATTTTGACTTTTGGTTTTGCATCTATAAAAGGGCAATATATCAAATATTAGTTGTCAATATCAAGTAATATATTATTTTGTGCCACTATCTCGGGTGAAATAGCAAAACTGCAAAACCTATATTAATTCGTACTACAAGTGATTCATAGTGCAAAAGAAAAAAACAGTGCCTTAAAAAATAAAACTTTTTAAATAATAGAAAATCTCTTCTTTGCCTTTTGCAACAAACAAATTATCTTTTTGGACTAAATATTATATTATTTGTTTATCTTGGGTTAATGTTATGAAAATGTGACCGAAAGCGGAAGAATTAAACTGCTGCATAATTTTAATGCTCTAGATTCAAGTGACAAATAGAACTCCCATATCGCAGGTCTCATTTAGATCAAAATGATCGCACAAAGACATACTAGGTAGCCCAATTCCGAAACAGCGAAACATCACGATGATCTTTTGGAAATATGGTTAGGGTTTTAAGAGATGCTCAAATGCAAGAGATACCTGTAAGTTGAGTATATTCAAAGCGGGCTTATAATAAACGGCGTTGCACCACCTGATCTAAGAGGTAAGTACTCTAATCGGCCACATAAACTAAGCATTATTACTAACGATTCCATAATAATGCACTTGAAGTCATTTAAGGGCAGATAAAGCCATTATAGTAATAAAACGAAATCTAAAATTTACCTTCCTGAATGTAAAAAAAAATTAAGAATTATTTCAAGAAAAAAATCCACAGGTGAAGATTGCATATGACAGTTTAGGTACATGGGATATAAAGTTCTGATCATGGAATACCAAAAAAATGTTTCACTTCCACACATCAGCACAAACGATGTGTACTACAGAAGACGGTTGTCAATGTTTTCTTTTAATATTCATCTGCCTTCTATCGGTAAATCTATTTTCTACACTTATCCTAAGACCATAGCTAAAAAATGCTCAATCAAAGTTATATCTTGGATCATCATGGATCAGTTGGAAAAAAGTAAGTAACAAAAAAGTAACAAAAAAATAAAATTTGTTTAATTTACTAATGTTTGTATTTTGAGAACAAGCATGAGTATCAAGAATAACAAACTACGAAGAAGTATCATCTAGAATAATCACAGCCCAAATAGAACTAAAAGACAAGATAGGAATAATAAAAATATACGGACCAACAGAAGGAAATGAAGAAGAGATAATGATAGAATTCTACAACGAACTCCAAAACGCATTAGACAAATTAGGAGAGACAAGAGAAAAAATAATAATCTTAGGCGATTGGAATTCAAGAGTAGGTAAGGACATTAACAAGGGATTAGGATGCATTGGACAATATGGGGAAGACACATTAAATAGAAATGGAATTAAAATGCTGGAATTCTGCCAAACCAATGACCTGATAATAGGAAACACATTCAGTCAACAAACCATTAACGACAAATATACATTTGTGGCTGAAGAGAGAAATGCGAAAAGCTTAATCGACTATATAGTCTATACGAGAAACCTAGAACAAAATATAAAAAACATCTTAACGGAAAAGGAACCGGAACTGTCTACACAACACAGAATGGTCACTGCAAAACTGGAGGATGAAAAAATGGGGGAAGTGGAAAGAAAAGAGTATAAGAAAGTAAATGCAAACAAACTAAAGATAGAAAGTGTGCGAGAATTGTATACGGAGGAAACTAACAAAAGACTGAGACAAATAGAGTGCCAAAAAAACCATGGACAATGGAAGAAAGATGAAATACTTACAATGAAGTATTAAAGACAACAGCAGCTGAAGTGTGTGGAATTAAAAAATATAATAAACAGAGACGATTTGTAAAAAAGACAGTCACACAAGCAAAAGCAAAAACATGGAAAGAATTTGGAGAAGAACTTCAGGAAGAATATATAAAAAATAAAAGAAACTTTTGGACGACAATACGACACATAAGGTAAGGAGGACGAAAGTAAATAAACGCAGTAAGGGATACTTCAAACCAAATACAAATAAGCCCAGAACAAGTAGCTAGCGTATGGAAAGAATATTATGAGAAAAAATTTGATACCGAAGTGATAAATGAAGACAATACAAACAATGAAGGCGAAGAAAACACAAAGCTAGAGCAAATAAGTAGAGAAGAAGTAATAGAAGGATTATCAAATATAAAAATAGGCAAGGCAGGTAGATGGTAAAATACATGGGAGAAGAAGGAATAAACTGGCTATGGAAAATATATAAAGAGGCGTGGGAAAAACAAACAATCCCTAAAGACTGACAGAAGAATATCATCGTACCAATATACAAAAAAGGAGAACATGTAAACTGCGACAACTATAGAGCAATATGTCTGTCATCGGTATGCTTTAAAATATATACGAAAATAATAGAGAAGAGACTGTGACTATGAAATTTTAAGACTTATAATACAGGGAAATATTCAAGGAAGAACATCTAGCGGCCGAAAGTAGAATTTTTGGTACCTCCGTAGGAAAGACGGCAGTCTAAGAAGAAGAAGTGACATAAAACGTGACATAATATGTGACATAAAACGTGTCATATTATGTCACGTTTTATGTCACATATTGTTAGGGGCAGTATGTCGATAGAGCACGATTATCTACTGCGTTATCGCGTTAATGCGGAACTGCATTATCTCGTACATGCCATAGAATACGTTTTGGAGACCAATAGAAGATGTTGAGTGCTTTATAAAAGAAAATACACGATACGTTTAAAAAAATACACAAAACAAGCTGAAGATGGATAAAGTCCAATCTAAGAAGCCGTGAGATATACGTAACGTTACTAGAGAAACACAGTAAATTCGAAAAAAAGCCTAGAATAGCGCATCGAAGAAATATGTCAGTTTTAATAGGACTTGACATCCGAATCACACTAACTCACCAATCAATCACAGAATACAGAAAGCTAAATCATGGAGTATAAGCGAAATATGTAAATATATTAATTAATTCGTAACATATTCATATTTATTAATATTCAAATTATATATTCAACCCCCTCTGTGGCTCAGTGGTAAGAGCGCCTACCTTTGAACCTAAAGGTCGTGAGTTCGAATCTCACCTGGATGGAGAAATTTTTGTTTATTAAAAATTAATGAATAGGTTAGAATAATAATTTCTATCCTTGTACGATCGGTACTCACCGGAGGGACCGCAGACGTTCGGACACAATTAGCGTCTCTTAGCAAAGACAATGACGTCGACTTTGCTAAGTATCAAGACAATTACTCTACACACACAACACACACACAGACCACACTAGGTACCTGACTGTAAAAATTCACTGTACCATGCCAATGACCATTAGTTGTCGACGCATTAAACTCAATGAAAAAAAAATATATATATATATATATATATTACTTGGAAATATCGAAAAATGATGTATATTGTTAAAAATATCAGGCGTAAGAAGTTTACAATCTTTGACAGATACTTAATATTTGTGAAAATACAAGTGTAATTGATTCCATATTTTCGTAAAGCTAGGTATACAAAATTGATATTTTTGTATATTTTATAAATATTTTTATAACATAACATTTAGTCTCGAAAACTATCAATGCCATTCTAGTTTTAATTACTGAAATACTTAAAATTAAACAAATAAGAACTCTCTGGAAGATATTACCGTAAGTGGTAAAAATATCTTAGAGCTTTTTGTATCCGTTATAGTATGTAAAACCACTAATTTATTAATTTAAAAAGTAAATTAACTTACATAATACTATAAAAACTATCATTAAAATAAAGAAAATTATTGCTAGAACTAGAAAAAGTATTGACAGTCTCTTATAGAAATGTGGTCGTTTAAAACTGAAACAAAAAGAGATCATTAATATTATTACAAATCTGTTATACAATCTGTAGTATATCATGTGAGGGCTTAGGTTGGAAAGCTCAAATTATATGTAAGTATATATAAGTATATATATATATATATATATATATATATATATATATATATATATACTATATATATATATAGTTATATATATATATATATATATATATATATATTTATATATATATACTATATATATATATATATTATATATATATATATATATATATATAAGTTTATATATATATATATACACAATATATAGGTCGGTTGGGAACCGTAAAGTATATTTACTAATAGATAAAATATAAACAAAATCGCAGGAATATGACTTCTTTTAAAATATGTTTTCATTTATTTTCAATATCCGTTTAAATAATACCATTACAACGATGGCAGAATGTAGAACCACCGAAAAAAACCTAATTAGAATAGTCGTCTGCGAAATCGAAATAACGGCAGATTATGATTTTATAGTGTATTTTTATGTATGAGAGAGTAATAACACAATAAATTATGTATGCAAATCCCTAAACTGTTGATACGGGTGACTCAATGAAAAACAGATATTTGTCAACAAGTTTACAGAAGTATATAGGAAAACAATTTTTAAATTGAGTATGACCACCAGGTATAAAGGTTGGAGCAAGAAATAGAATACAATAGTTTGTGAGGGTTACTAATCCCTAAATAAGGTTGCCAGTGTCGGAGTGATGGAGGTTAACAGTACTAATGAATTTGCAAGAAATGAAAAATGTTTATTTTATTGGTTATATATAACCAATAAAAGTTTAATAAGTACCTACCTATTTGCAAAATAAAGTTTAATTCTTTAGATAAAATAAAACGTTTTATATTATCTGAAATGAGTGCATTCCACGAAGTAAGGGTTTCAACAATCAAACATTTAATTCTTTTAATTCCAGGAATCTACGACAGTGATTGACTAGATAATTACCTTCTAAACTTATTCCACAGAAAATGTGATAGTGGGTTTTTCCATTTTGTAGGAAGGTCTAAGTGGCGTATTCAAAATTCGTAACAGTTCACTAAAAGTAGGTACTTCAGTTGCAAGGTGCAGTTTATTGTGTATACTAGTGTTATGGAAAATTTGGAAGTGCCGTGTAAACGCCGAAAAATTGGTCCTTTAACAGTTAATGAAAAAACATTAATATTTAATTGTTTTTAAATCATTTACAGACAAACGTTTATGTGAAAGTGTTGATGAGACCGTTGAGTTAGTTAGCAGTACACTTGGTGTTGGGAAATCTACGATTTACAGAGTTATTAAAGAAGAGAAATGTGGTAGTTTTCAAATGCCACGTAATGCTCCAGGGGAAACCAAAATTTCAAATAGAATATCATTTTAAAGAAGGACTTCGACGGAAAGTGCATGAATTCTTCTTTAGACAAGAATTTCCAACATTGGATAAAGTTCTTGTCTCAATTCGAGATGATAAGGATTACCCAGAAATGAGTCGAAGTACGTTATGGAAACTTTTAAAAGAAATAGGCTTCCGCTGGAAAAAAGAATCCCAGAAAGTCTATTTTATTAGAAAGAAGCTATATTGTCATATGGAGAAGACATTTTCTAAGAACCATAAAGGAAATGAGAAACCAAAAAAGAAAAATATTTTATCTTGATGAAACATGGATCAACGAGGGTCATACACCAAATAAATTTTTGGCAGGATGAAACTGTTACAAGTCAAAGGCACGCTTTTGTAAAATAACTTATCTACTGGTTTAAACCCACTATCAGGAAAGGGACGCAGGCTGATAGTAGTACACATTGGCAGTTCAGACGGTTTTGTTGAAGGTGGTTTATTAACTTTTGAATCAACTCGTACCGGTGACTACCATGAAGACATGATTGCTGATGTCTTTTAAGAATGGTTCGAACAAATGATAGATCTTCTTCCCAAGAACTGTGTAATAGTAATGGATAATGCAAGTTATCACTCCAGACTTATAGAAGGACTGCCCACAACCAAGTGGTTAAAAAAAGACTTGCAGAATTGGCTGAGTTCAAAAAATATTAAGTACCATCCCGGATCTATAAGAAAGGAACTTTATTCGTTGTGTGCCCTTCATAAAGAAAAATTTAAAAAATACGAAATCGATGTAATTGCCAAAAATCGTGGAATGACAGTACTTAGATCCCCACCATATCATTGTGAATTAAACCCGATTGAACTGGTATGGGCACAGATAAAGAGTGAAGTTTCAAGAAAAAATACCACTTTTAAAATTCATGATGTTAAACAGTTGTTTTTGGAGGCCGTAAATAATGTAAAACCTGAAAACTGGGAAAAGGCAGTAAATCACACTATTAAAGAAGAGGAAAAAATGTGGAGCTGGACAAAATTACTGATAAAATGATCGAGCCAGTTATTATAAATCTTGGTTCTGAAAGTTCATCTTCTGAATCTGATTTGGATTTGTAACAAGTAGCTGTAAGTTTTATATTAATATTTTTATTCATCTATTTAACATACCTTAGACGGTTTTATAAAACTCTTTTTCTCTTTTGTAATTTTTAAAAATTAAAAAAATGTGGAATTTTTTAAAAACCCTTTTTAATGTAGGCCAGTCAGTTCTAATATAGTATGTGATAAAAGAAGGTCACTTTTGTTTACATACACATAACACTTTATAACACTGAAATAATTCATTTATTTTTTACAATTATTCAAAGTAATTTTTCAATTAATCTTGAGCACGCCCATGGAGTGGTCGGAGGTACCAGTTAAAATTATGCTAATTACTCTCTCGTTCATAAAAATAAACTATAGCCACTTAAACTGACTAACATATACATAAACTAAGTTTTATTGTTTACTATTGTTTACTATTATTAAAAAATTGAATACAGTCCGTTTATAAACAACACTTATATTGACAAAGCTAATGTCATGCACTATAATTACATTTATTATGCGCAACATCACTGAAATGCGAGCCATTAGAATTTATGTCTAAAATCCACAACGTACTTAGCCTGTTATGGCAATTCATTATTATTTTTTTCTACTCTCTTACTATTATAGTAAATTGTATATTACCTACTATTTGGATGCTAAGTAAATACATCAAAATAGCAATACAACAAAATAACACAAATACAACAATACAACAAAATACGTACCTAATGACTAGCAATAGTAATAAAAAAAATTGAATTACTTTAAAGTTAAATCGGATTTGTATGCATTCTGTGATAAAATTATTCAATTAGCAAAATAATATTAAATTACTTTTTTGTGTTATTTGTGTACAAAAAATTATAATAATATAATATTTAAAAAACTATAAGAAGAAACTAGACGAAAATAAGTTGTTTAATAATTACAATCATCGTAGACATAAGGAAATTTCCAAACTATTTATTAAAGATTATTTATTGATACATACAAAAAACTGACATTACGAACGTGACTCTAGCAATATGTCCGATTAAGCATATCTATCTCTTAGTCATAGCACGTTTATGATTATGTGGTCATAGTATCATGGCTTCTTAAATGTTCTATACCGGTCGCTATTGCCAGTCCGAACTGTCTAGTGTATTTGGTAATTATTTTTTTGCAAAGTTAGTTACTTTTGACATACTAAAAGTGGCTGGAAATTACTATACAACCCAGCACACGTACTCATAGCCAATATTAATAGTAAATAAACTAAATAGTAAATAAAATAGAACTTTGCGAATTACCGACAATCAATATTTATTTATCTGCACAATATAATAAATGTTATGTTAAATTATAGCAACTAAAATATATTTTTTAAATATATATACTACCCAAAATTTGATGGGTTTAGTATACACTTTCACTATTTCGAATAATTCTTCTTTTTTTTAAGAAAGAAGTCTGCAATAGTAGTATACTTGAACTATTAATACTGAGAAGTAGGAATTGTTGTGTTATAGGTTTCCGACAATGAATCTGTTAAAATATGCCCGAGCTGAGCGAATGGGTATATCACATAAGCCCTGTAAGTCAGTTGGTCGAGTTACCAGGGAAACGAATTAAGAGACGTTATTTTGACAGATTAAAAATTATTAATCTGTCAGTGTAAATATAGTGGTAATTTAAATACAGATAAATAAAATGAGTTCATCGAATAGTTAAGATGAATTTAGTAGCACACCACCCAATATTTTAGCTGCGAACACTACAGAGAACCTATTACCAGAAAAATCTAGAGGAAGATATGAAAAGGTATATCAGCAAGTTATGGATTGGCGTACAACAAATAATGTAAATTCATTTTCTGAAAACATAATCTTGGCATATTTTGGAGAAATCGCTAAGAAATTTAAACCATTATCCTATTCTATGCTAAAAAGTGTTATACCCGAAATTGCAAGCTTATCTAAAAAGGCAATCAGGTTTTAAAAACAAAAAATCTAAAATTTTACATCCTGATGAAATAAACTTTTTTTTAAATGGAGCTCCTGATGTACAGTACTTAATAAAGGTATGTTATTTAAAAGTATAACATAAATGTGTATACTTATTTTCTTTTTTTTAAGGTTATTGCAATTATTGGAATATGTGGAGCTTGTAGGAAAAAAAGCTTAAAATTTGTGACATTGATGATTTAAGTACCATGTTATTGGTTAAAATTCCTGATACGAAAACCAAAATATGTTGATCTCTGTTATTTCCGGAAATTCTAAACAAATAGCCGAATATTTAAAGTTACCAGATCCCAAAATGTACACAGGTCACTGTTTAAGACGAACTTCTACCACTATTTTGGTAGATGCAGGTGGTGATTTAATGGCTCTTAAACGACATGGCGGATGGAAATCTTCAACAACAGCCGAAGGATATGTCGATGAGTCAATAAATAATAAGACGTCAACAGCTAATGTAAATATAAATTTAATTGAAAGTAATTTACAGACTAAAATAAATGACGGTTGCGTTTCGATTTAATTTGAGTCTCTTACCACTCCCTGACACGTGTTTCTGGGTCTACCCGTCATCAGAAGGAGTTTGTAAGAAGACTCAAACCAAATCAAAACGCACCGACTACTAAGGCAATTATAGTAAAAATAATTACCAGAGTATGCTACTAGAGGTCTCTAGTGAGGAAACATGAAGTTAAATATCGATAGCAATTAAAGTTCAGTAAAGTATTCAGTAAAGTATTCAATTATACAGTTTACTTTAATTGCTATCGATATTTAACTTAATTTACAGACCCTTACATGCACTGAAAATACCAATATTTAAAAAGAATACACCGTACAGTTTACGTCATCTCACCATTCACCACGTATTATTGAACAACCGCCAAACTCGGATAAGGGTATAGTTATAAATAATTGCCAAAATTTTTTAATTAATTAATATAAATAAATGTTTAATTTAAATTGTTCCCGAATTTTGTTAAATAAATAAAAGTTACTTATTATACTTTTTATTTTTATAAATGATAATAATCGTAGAAAAAGTATAGAACACAACTTGAGTTGTAAGCTTATTACATGCTTGTAAAATTACTGCGCTAGCCGCTACGCGCAGTAATTATGTAATATACTATTAAACAGAAAACTTCATTTTTTCGTTAAAATTTCAGTACAGTACAATAACTATACTGTTGTGGATGTTCCTTTCTTCCAATATAAGGGGAGAACCAAACTTCTAAGTAACTGATTATAAAAGACTCCGATTAATTAATCTTCGTCGAAGCAAAGCATAGTCCGATGTTAAAGTCATATTGTAGACTGCGAGTTTAATTATTTTTATTTTATGCGAGCACAGTTAATTTAACAATTTGTCTTGAACTATACTTCATCTAATTTAGATAACGACTTACGTCATTATCTACGTCAGAGATCGAAGTTGACATAGTTGCCAAAGTATAAAAAAATTCTGACTCCATTTTAAATCAAATAGGTCACATAATTATTGCAAAAGTATTACCATCTCTTTACAACGACTATTTAAATTTTTACGTGGCATTTTTGAAATAGAACACACTAATTTTGTTCTAAAAAAAACAGATTTTATTAAATAGGTAAAAATATAAAACAAGAAGTATTTACTTTAAAATTCAAAATAATAAAGTACAAAAAGTGTCAACACCGCAACTGTCAAAGAAGTGTTACCAATTTATGCCAAAATTTTACCTTCGTTCGATTACAGTTACAGTGTGTTCCGAACAAATGTTCTTGATAAAAACTCTTTATAATGGATTTATACAAATTAAATGAAACATATTATTGTGTATTTCTTTAAGTTAACATTAATAGAAATTTTTAAATATTATTTCAACGCGTATATAATAAAATATGTCTAGTTGCTGTAATGCCAGTGTACTCGGTAAAGTGATTCTAAAAAGAACACACCTAAACCCTAAATATTTCATGTTGGTATCATATGACGTCACAGGCTATGACGCCGATGACGTGCATCGTTATATAAATTAGATGAAGTGTAACTATGTTTAAATGACCACTTTGCTATGTTGAGTATGTACGGTTAATACGTAGAAATAGCGAGATACGTGCTAAGGTGAAATATGTTATTGTGCGTAGAACCAGATTCAAAAAAAACCTCGGACTGTTGACTAGAGAATTATGTGATTCTGAGAGTGTTAGATAAGTCTGAATGTATGTGGGAGAAAACCAGCCTTTTATAGAAACTTTTTAGGAGATTTTACAATCATTTTTTTATGGTTTTCCGGTTAATTAATTCAAAATCAATAAAATACTTTACCACCGAGTATTAACAAAACCTTTTAGTGAGAATAAAAAGATACAAAATACAGATGTAATATACAATAGGTGTATTAATTCCATATTTGTGTTGCTTTGCTAGAATATATAACCGAAAACTTCACCGGCGTCTAAACGGTATCACTATTTTGTTGGTACAGATTTTCTTGCCAGGAATAAAAATATTCTTAAACTTTTTAACTATACCCTTTTTCAAAGTAAAACACTTGCACGTCACGATTTATACAAAGTGACGTCACTTGTATATAAAATTTCCAGAACATCAACCTTATAGTTCAAATTTTCCTAACACAGTTAATAATACGAAACCCATACGGAACTGCTCGATCTTTCATAGGCGTCAACATGGTGCAATAATCAGAAAAATATAATCATCATATGAAATCGTAGGCTTCCACGGCCAGAGTCAGAATTATAGTTTATTCGTCTTCCGGGTTTGGACCGTGTCATTTGTGAGTGACCCAAAAGTGGGTTCATCTCGACGTTTCGCTACAATTGTATGTAGCTTCTTCAGGAGAACAAAGAAAAAGAAAAAGAAAAAGAAGACAGGAAGATGGGTAGTTAGCAACGGTAACTCAGTTACTCAACGCAACCAGAGGCGAATACTAACTACCAAGATGGGCATTTGGTCACAGTAACTCAACTACTCAAGGCAGCCAGAGGTGAAAACCAAATGCCAGGACAGGGATTCACGTCCAACAGCTCAGAACACTAACGCGTCGAGAGGCGGGGAGTGAATCCCGGATTCTTTCTTTAAAAGGGCAAAACCATCTACTTAAACATTCTTATTTGATGTGAGCCATTTGGCACGGTTTTTTAATCTATTTAAATAATCTTTACTTCATCTTTGCCAGCAGAGTTGTCAGATTTTTGTACCGTTTCTAAAGGTTTAATCTAGATGATGGTATTTTACTTATATTGAAATCAGAAATTACCATGTGTAAGGGCTGACAAATCTCTAGGCTGATAGGGCATGGCACAGAGGGAACGAGAATTGAGGACAGCCTTTATTTGGGTCAATATCAACACTCTGAAGAATTCTTCGAAAGTAAGTATTAGGTTTCCAATAAGCCTGTGGAGATGGTACTTTCCACTTTTAATTACGCTTTCCCAGATTTCACCATGATGAGAGACGTGAGGAGAAATAAATTTACAAGCTATATCTGAAGGGACCAGAAAATCCATTATTGAAGTTTATGTATTATTGTTCTTTACAAATTGTGCAACTTCCTTCAATTAATTTTTTGAGCCAAAAGAAATGGACACATACTTTTCCTTTATGGTCCTTCGAGTAGGATTTTATGTTGGGCGCCACAAACCCTTGTGGCAACCTGTCGAATTGGCTTACAGGATTTTAATGGTTTCAGG
Organism: Diabrotica balteata; assembly: GCA_918026665.1. Taxonomy (NCBI): domain Eukaryota; kingdom Metazoa; phylum Arthropoda; class Insecta; order Coleoptera; family Chrysomelidae; genus Diabrotica; species Diabrotica balteata. The sequence goes on along the minus strand of OU898281.1, from coordinate 90,858,527 downwards.
TTGCTGATTCTTTATTTTGCCTCTTGTGAGGTGAAATTATACACACCAATACACAAAACACTTGTTAACTTATATACTTTGTTCTCATATCGAACGAGTGAGCGAGAGGCAGAGAGAGAGGGAAATTGAGAGAGAGAGAGAGAGGGAAAGGGAGAGGTTATGTGATGAGACTGCTAGAGCGAGGAAGCGGAAGGCGGAAGTTGTAAGTGTTTTTTTTATAAGAAAGCGGAAGATATCTGAATGTCAATGAATGGCATTTGACAACATAAATTAATAAGCTTATATCCAACATTTTGTAAAAGGAAATACTACAAGATTGCCTAAAATAATTGCAGCTGATAAGAAAATACACTAACGATATGACGGGTGATTTTTTCCACACGATTGCATGTAGATAAATAATACCTACTGTGTTTTACTTATTAACTACCTTTGTAGAACTGTTCGAGTACAATACAATTAAAATTTGTTAAATTTTTATCATCATATATTTATTTTAACATATTTTTACACCTTTTTGCATTTGCTGAATTTTAATTTGTTTTTTCACCTGGTTCATCATAATCTCGTGAACTTACTATCTCTGTTATAGAATCATTGCCATTTTCAATAAATTCAACAACACTTTTTTTGGCTATTTAACGATTTTACTGTATACTAATCAAAAACAAGTTCACTCCACTTTAAATGATTTCCAGTGCATAAAACCAAAACCGTCAGACGAGCATTCACATAAAAGTACCGAAAATTCATTCTATTGGCGAATTGCCGAAACTGTTCCGCCAGAATTTACAACCTCTGGAATAATTTCTCAACCAAATTCTTGAAAAATGTCAATTATTTTTAAGAATTATTATTCCTAATTTACATTTTGTTTTTTTTTATGCCTTTAAGTACATTGGTTCGATTTTAAGAGAAATAATGAACTTGTTACAATAATTGTATTTATCGATGCAAACAAATTAAACGTAACTAATTTAAAGAAATATACCTAATTTTTACAACAAATTTAAAAAAAAATTGCACTATTATGACAACATTATTTAAACCACTTATGAAAATACAATTAAAACTAAATTTAACATTTTCGGCGTTTTTGCTCCCAGCGATTTTGCTTACACGTTACCTAACGTAGATAAATGAGATTTACCACCCAAAACATTCACACTGTATGAAAAAGGATCGATTCTGATGTTAAATGATATGGGTATTATGTGTGATTATGTATTGAACTTACATTTTCGCTCTTGAATTGATTTCTACTAGATAATCATTGCGGTCGCTCCTAGGTTGATTTCCTGCAATAGGAAAATACTCGATTTATTCATTGAATCAATACAAAAGTAATCAGAGGTAATTTGTGAACAATAAAGACTATTGTTATATGGATTTGGATTAAAAAATAATATATCCCACTCCTTATTTCACTGCCATGAAAAGTATTTTTCATATTATATCATGAACAGGGTAATAAGGACATGATCTAAAAGATATGATAATAAAAATGTAAACTGTACTGCACAAAACCTCAAAAAATTGCATATATACAAAGGTAAAAGGTCCAATTAAGTTTAAATTAGAAATCGAATATTAAGATCAAAAATTAAAATATACTCGATTTGCCGATCTCTGTCCCAACTGTCTAGTAAATTTAGTAATTATTTTTTGCGACGTTGGTGAAATTTTGATTGACTGGAAGTATTTGGAAATTACTATACAACGAAACACGCGCACTTATAGCACATTACTTCTTTAGATTTTACTACATTTCAGTGGAGAGTGGTGTGTACTGCTAACTTAACAAGTTAACTGCCAAGCTATATTTTAAAATGAGACCTACAGAGCCACTGAATTTTGACAATTGTTACTGTTAGATATTTAACGTCATTGTTGTAATTTTTTTAAAGAAATCAATAACTAAAAAAATGTCAATATTTGACTGCCCGTCCGATGGGAATGACACGTCGTAGAAAGAGTTTGAAAATTACTTCACGCCACGTCGGTCCAACTTCGTAGGTAGTGGGGAGAGAGTTTTGGCATGCCAGATACCACGCAGAGATTTATTGTAGTTGGAGTAGTTGTCGATACATGTTGAATCACTCAAATAGTTCAGTATTTGCTGTTACATAATGAGTTCACGAAATACATGAGGTTTATCAGATTATAACTTGAACAAATACTAAATAATATGTCCGACGAAGAAGATGAACATGAATTTGGCGATGATTCAATTATAAATTGTAATTATGAACCTAATTCCGATAAAATCGCTGATAATTCTGGAGACGAACTGAAAACGTAAGTTGGTTTACTAAGTATTATATATTTGTTGTACCCATTGTTATAATATTTGTAGTCTAAGATAAATTCGCTGAAAATGTTTAACATTTTATTATTTTAGCACTAAACACACAAGATAATGAGAATCATCAGAATATATCGGCTTGTCATGTTGGAATATCAAAGAGAGTAGATGATGATTGGACAGAACCAAAACTTTTTTAATTGAAGATGGTGTTAACAGTGATGTAGCTGGCATGCTAGCAATGGGTAAACCAGAAGAATTCTTTTCTTTGGGTTTGATAGCTTGAATGGGACTTAAAATTACCGTAAAATTACCAACATTGTCAGACTATTGAACTCAAGAACGCTTGTTCAAAATGGGTTTTGCATCAAGTGTTATGCCTAGAAATAGGTTTGAAATTCTATTGCAAATGGTTTACTTTTTAAATAATGAGCAATGTATAGAAGGAGACAGATTACACAAAATAAATAATTTATTAAACTTAATTTTGAACAACTATCAATCTGTTTACGTACCTGGAGAAATTTTGTGTGTGGACGAATCAATGGTTTCTTTTAGAGGTAGGCTGCTGATGAAACAGTACAACAAGTAAAACGACATAAATATGGAATTAAAATTTTGAAATTGTGTTGTAAAAATAGTTATACATATAATTTACAAATATACGCTGGTAAAACCTTAAACAAGAAAAAACTACCCCTTTAGACATTGTTGTAAAGCACACTAATATTAGATACGAATGGAACTGTTTGTACTGATAACTGGTATACCAATAACAATCAGACGAAACAAAAAAATTAATACCAAAAGATGTAGCTAACAAAAAACTAAAAGGTAGGTGAAGTAGCAGCTATGGAGAATGGACAAGGATAATTTTTCTAAATTGGAGGGATAAACGCAATGTGTTAATGCTGTCAACTTAACATTCGATTAAAACTGAAAATGTACAAAGAAAATAAGTAACTTCTTGAGTAAAAACCAAAAATGGTTATAGCTTACAATAAGGCAAAGCTGGAGTTGATTTATCAGATGTTATGACAGCATAATTACAGTCCACTACGTAAAGAAAAATAGCAATAGAACTATTACTAAATACTTCAAGTAGTGAATGCATACATTTTGTATGTGCAGGTTACCGGTAACAACATAATAACAAAGCTTGCTGGAACGACATGGGGTGCCACTGCGGATACACTTCGAACCTCCTCACTGGCCCTGGTGTATTCTGTCGCTGAATACTGCGCACCGGTATGGCTAAATAGCGCCCATGTCAACAAGATTGATGTTCAACTAAATTACACTATGAGAGTAATATCTGGTACTATTAAATCAACTCCACTAAGATGGCTTCCAATTCTGAGCAATATAGCACCTCCAGATATTCGACGAACGGCAGCACTTGTCAGAGAATATCAGAAAATCATGGCAAATAATCGTCTGCCAATTCACCAGTATATTCCGCACGCCGCACGAGACCAACAAAGACTGAAGTCCAGACGACCCCCTGTCCAATCCGTTCAGGGAATGGGTGATAGCTACAATAAGCAAGAGCAGTGGACGAAAAGATGGATGCCAACAACAGAGCCAGACGTCATCAAAATAACAAGTACGTCGATCGGCTTCACTGGATCAAACCTGCCACGCCCTATATGGACAAAATTAAATCGCATACGCACGGGTCATGGCAAATGTGCCGATTCTCTATACCGATGGGGTCATGCAGAAAGCCCACAATGTGATTGTGGATCCCCAAGACAGACCATCCAACACATCATGGCGGATTGCCCAATCCGCAGATACAGCGGAGACCTTCAAGATTTTGCAGAGTGTTCTCCTGGTGCAATTGAATGGCTGTGCAATTTGGACATTAATATTTAATATTTAACTTAGATTACTATTCCAATTTGAACATAATTATTATCTAAATACTACTTTTATCGTATTGTAATTATCCATACTCTAAATAAAAAATAAATAAAATAACCGGTAACAAAATAAAGTTTTAAGCTTCATTTTTATATCATTTTTATTAAAAAAAAATATTTACCATTAAAAATATCCCATGCAGGTTTGCACAGACCCTGCTGGGTTATTACATACGTTTTGTACACACTTAGTTATGCCGGTTCCTAGTAAGCTGCATTAAAAGTAGGATTGTAGTGATGGCCCATCGGACCGACGCGACGTGGCATGACGGAATATTGTGGTGGCCAGTTCCACCACACTAAAACTACGTTTTAAAGATTTAAAATTCTTTTAATTTATTATAAAGAATCGATTACTACAACAAAAAGGGAGATTGAAATAGCAAAGTATTGTTGATAAACACAGATCTGACTTAAATTTTTTTTAATGATATATATATATAAATATATATATAATATATAATATATATATGTATATATATATATATATATATATATATATATATATATATATATATAAGGATCACTCAGACGAGTGGTGGGGGTTCTTATATCGGTCTCTAGGGGAGAAATAAAAGACAAAGTTGATAGGCTACTTTAATCTATTTTGAAGACGTTTCGCTTTCGAGTTTGAAAAGCATCATCAGTTCATCTAAAAAATTACAATATGAGAACCACACAATCATGGAAACGATGTTAATTGTTACCTTAAAAAGACATGTAGCAGTCAATGTTATTAACAATAATGTGAATGAAACTAAGTAAATGGACATAATACGCTGATTTTGTATAAACAATTAAGTAACTAACAACATATATGAACTTATAAAATTAGCACAGCAAATGACCATGTGGTCTAAAAGTAAATTAAATGTTATTTAATGTTAATTAGTGAGAAAGAACCAAGAAAATCATAGATAACTTCCAACTATTTAATGAATATTAAGCTTTGATTTTAACTTGGCGTTAAATGAAACAGAACGAACTAAACCGCGAAAGAACAGCCAACCTTAAGGTCAAAAATACTTTCGACAGATCAACAAGGTGTAGGTACCAACCCAAATTTTGGCGGTCAATTAAAGTTTAAATGAGTTTGGATGACTACCGGTTGCAAAAGACAAAACAGTGACAGAAGTTGGTAGTGTAATAGCAACTCCCCTCACTAATCAGCCCATATTTACAAACAGGAGATTTTCATTCAACCTCATAAGTATGTAATAAACGTTAATCATTATGGCTAGTTAAAACAGCCACAGGTGGTTAACGACTCGTCAATTTCCAAACAGCCTAAGGTTCAATGTACTTGGAACTGTGATTTGCAAAGGATTCTATGAATCAATTACAATATTTGTATTATTTAAGTATAAAATTGTTAACACTAATCAAAGTAATCAGTGTATGGAAATGCAATGTAAGTTGCATATGTAATAGTAAATTAAGTAAAGAATATTAAATTATTTTATTAAGATATTCATGTATTTTATTTCTATTTTATGTATATAAATTATTTATGAAAAATGGAAAAATGTTCAAATAGTACACCTAATATGACCATAATATAGTAAAAAGATCACGAGGCCTAATTCTGCAAAATTAAAGCATGATATATTTGGCTCAAGTTACTTATGTCAGTTCTCTTATTCAAAGTATTAGGTGTTTTAGTATTGAACACATTGAAAAAACTGTCTTTTAGCTAGATTGCGTTCAGTGGCAAGGATCTTAACTTCATTGAAATCCACTTAATGTTTGGTATTTATCGCGTGTTGTGCCAGGGCAAAAGTGTGTTTTGATAAATTAATGTCACTACGATGTGAAAGTGAGACGACCTTTTAATGATCTACCAGTTTGACCAATGTAACATAAATCGCAATTAGCGCATGGAATTTTATAAATTGTGTTCACTTGTTCCAAAGTGGACAAGGTGTTTTTAGTTTTTAGAGAACAAATTTCTAACAGTTTTGGCATTCTTAACAGCAATTTTAACAGGTATAGTATTTGGTTTATACAATTTAATAAGCTTCTCAGTAACTTGAGGAAATAAGGTAAAGAAGAATAATGTGTGATAGTATTCTCAAGAACAGTATTATGCAGAACAGTGCTATTTATTGAATTATTTGAGATGTTTCTAAGTTGGTCACCATCGGGTATGTCATAAATTGAGGATCCATAACTAGTAATAATAACTCGAAATTAAACTCGAAAGCGAAACGTCTTCAAAATAGATAAAGTAGCCTATCAACTTATGTCTTTTATTTCTCCACCTAGAGACCGATATAAGAACCCACCACTCGTCTGAGTGATCCTTATATAATATATAATAATAATATATATATATATAATATATATATATATATATATATATAATTGGATGACGGTCGTACTCCTTTTTCTTCCGATATATATAATATATATATATATATATATATATATATATATATATATATATATATATACACTCAAAAATGTTTTGCATAATGTAATATTTCAAAATTATCCACCAAATCTGGTGAAATCTATTTTTTTTTAACAAAATACTTTATTATATATATATATAATATATATATATATATATATATATAAAATTGTATGTTTAAAAAAAAACAAATAAACAAAATTTAAAGGATTAACAATTTAATATTATTATTTTTTTTTAAATAATGTATTAATATTATATATTAATATTATATAATAAATTTTTTTAAAAATAAATAATTATTAATGTAATGTCTCACTATTCACCAATATACCTCTTGACTTAATAACCTCAATTATGGAAGAACATTTTGACCTAATACAACCGAATTGCAATATTCCAAAAACAGTGTTCGTAGAGATTATTGCCTTTTTGTATATTCATAATATTTCTTATTTGATAGTAAATTTTACAAACAAAAATTAGGACTACCAATGGGTGGAGCAGCCTCACCAATCTTAGCTGAAATCGTTATGAATAAATTGTTGTATTTTGTATACCAACAGGTACAATTCCAATTTCCTTTTCTCTACAATATGTTGATGATTTAATAACATCAGTACCAAAAGATGAGATACAAAATACACTCACAATTTTCAATTCATTTAATTGTCATTTACAATTCACTGTTGAGGAGGAGTCAAAACTCTTCGGTACCCTTTCTTGATACAAGAGTTGTTAGAACGGATGATAACACCATCTGTTTAGATTGGTATAGAAAAACTACCAATTCTGGTAGATACATACCCTTTAACTCATATCATCCCATGAAACCAGAAAGTTAACACCGTTCTAGGCAATGAAAAAATAGAATATTAAAAATCTCACATCCAACTTTTACTGAAAAGAACTTAAAACTGTTGTTTGACACACTAATATGCAATAATTATCCAAAAAACTTGCTTAACAAACTGTTGTATTCACACACAGAACGCAGTGCACGTGGCGATATTCTATTCATGATCGATCGACATCTGATGACGTCGTACAGGTGAAGTATGGATCATTACCTTACATTGAAGGTTTAACGCAATCTCTAACTAGACTTTTTAGTCAATTCAACATCAAAATAGCCAATTATAATAACAAAAAACTCAACTTGTTCTACTCTAAATTAAAAGATCCTGTTCCACCAGATAAAAACTGCAACGTAATCTATGGTATACCTTGTGAATGTGGCAAAATATACATAGGCCACACAAGTCAAACGACTTAGTAAAGCGCCTAGCTCTTCACAAAAGTGATTGTAAACACAAACCCCTAGCAACAAGTTTTGAGTATCTATGTCAACGATAATGACCATCGGGTCTTATACAATGAAACTATAATTCTAGATAGAGCTGAAAAAGAAGCTCATCGAAAAATCCTAGAAATGTGTTACATCAGTAAATTTGTTCTAATTCATTAAACCACAAAAAAGATGTTGATAACTTGAGTTCCATCTATACTTATGTTTTACAACAGAAATTTCACTAAAAATAAAAAACTACCACCTTCTTACACGACGAGAATTACATAACCATTGCTGATCCACACTTCACTGAATCGTACGTTTGATGTATTTTCGACCTCTTATGGACTTAGTTGATTGCCTGCACTAAATTTATACTTCTATTCAATTTAACTTACAAGTCAATATGTTAATAATTTTAAAATAAAAACAAAAAAAATTTACAACTTAACGTCATATACAAAGAATGTTTTTCCTTTTGTATATTTTTATGTCAGAAAAATACAACTAGACTATAGATGTCTATTGTTAAATCTCAGCATATCTGTAAATGTCCGAACCCTTCTTGGACATATTGTTGTTTATACTACTAAAAAAAAATGAATGTAAAAAAAAACAACGAAATATCTGTGATATACACTAACATCTAATCCGGATGTATTACTTCCCCCTTTTGAGAACAAGTTCCAACTTTTAATTTTATTTTTATATCCATCAGCATCATGATACACTTAGTTTCTCTAACAGAAAGGTATGTAAATACATACATCTTACCGGAGTGTTTGACCACTATATAACAACACTAAATACCAACACGAATGAATTTTAAACATGATATGCTCCATATAGAACGGGAACTATATACACGTGTAATGAGTGTGTGCATATGTATATATGTGTATATGGTGTATATGGATGTATATATGTGTGTATACATAATATTCCAATTTTAATTGTGATTTTAAACGAAATTTCAATTTTCCAGTCACAATAATGTGACTGAAGAAAGGTAGTGTCTTATACCCAACAAAAAGAAGAAGTAATTGAGACAGGTGCGTATCGATAAGTGACAGTCGATATGACACATGACTTAATTAACAATTGTCTTGTCAAAAAAATACCGGCCGCATGGTGATTAAAAATATAACAAATTTAATAATTATTTAATTTAAGCTTTGTTTGCCGTCTTCCTCTAAGTAGAGATGATGCGTTTTGGTTTGTATTTGGAAAACAATGTGTAGTTCCACATCTGCAATAATTTTACACTAAGAAATAGTGTCAACGTTAAGGTAATATTAAAAAATAACATCTTTAATTACGATGATTGTAAAGAATGTTTTTCCATTACAGCAAGTTCTGATGAAGCCCAAAATTATGTGGCGAAAGCTTGACTACTAATAAAAGACACTCACTTTGAAGCACCTGTTTTTTTATTGCTTTCTTTAGTATTGGGTCGTTTCCCGGTTACCTTCAATTGTCTGTTATATATATATATATATATATAAATAATTATATATATATATATATATATATATATAAATAATTATAATAGCTATGTACGTCTACGTAGCGCAGAGAAATAAGTAAAAAAGGGCTTTTGAATTATTCAGTTATCTACCTATTTATTTATTTTTTTTTATTTAATAAATACCTATAGCAAGAAAACCTTATATAACTTTTCTGCAAAGATTTTTGAATTGTTTTTTAATTTTTACGGATTAGACATCTTATTGCCTATCCTAAAAAAGATCTTTAGAGTTAGCATAGTACTAACTTAAATATCAAAGATTTGGATAAACTGTAAGGGTGGTGTACAACAATCATGCTAAAATCATAACAGGAGCGATATCAACCACCGCAAAAACCGCCTACTGGAGGGCATATTTGACCTTCATATTATTATATATAATATATATATATATATAATATATATATATAGTATATATATAATATAATATATACATTATATAATATACATAATCTATATAATATTATATAATATATACTATATAAATATATATATATATATATATATATATATATATATATTATGAAGACGGAGGTGAAGGTAGGAACATACAGGGAAGCAGAGTAAAAGGTTACCGGGAATCAAATCTAAAAAGATAATTAAAAATGACTTACACGTTGGAAAATAGTACCAGATGCAAAACTAATGCATCCTATATAATTAAAAAAGGCACAGTTTACTTTCTCTTTTAAAAAGGAACGAAAGGAGGTCGAATAAAAGAATGTCATAATAAGCAAATTATTGGTGGTAAAAATATACACCATCGGAAAAGAGAGCCAACACATAGACTCTAATGGTAATGGTTTTAGAATCATTAACTTTGCGATGTCTAAGAACATGGTAATAGCTGGGAAACGATTTCCCCATAAAGGGAACTTGATAATCTCCTGGTAATGAAAAGAATCAAACCAAATAGATTTACATAATCATCGATGCCAAGACAGTTGCCTAACTTATTAGATGATAATGTCTTTAGGAGGAGCAAGCATAGATAGTGATTACTATTTAGTTAAAGCACGATTTAAAAGAAAGAATAATTTAATTTAAAAAAGGGAGATCAGGAAAAGGAGAGAAAAAACGACATTAAAAAACTGAAAGATCCGGACATTTGCAAATGTATACAGACGGCAAATTGAAGATCTAATAAGGACAGAAAAACTTAGAAGAAGAAGAAGGAGGTATTAAACCAACTATGGGCAAATATACGAGATTATTATGTTTACATAAATCGATTGAAATATTGGAAAAAACTAAGTCAGAAAAAGAAAAACCATTGGTTTTGATCATGAGTGCGAAATGGCCACAAATAGAAAGAACGTAGATTATCAAAAAAACCATAGACGCAGGTTGTACACAGAGAAAAAACAAAAAAGAGTATACACGTCTTAGAAGAGAGGAAAAACCGTATCCATTGACCTAAGAAGAGGGAATACGAACAGAAACACCTCAATGAGATACAAAAAGTTATACGAAAAAATAAAAACAAGGAAATACTACAAATCCTTAAATAATAGCCATCAAGAATTAAATCCACGATTAAAAATTTGTAAAGACACTAAACGGTGAAATTCTACATGAGTATGAAATGTTTCATTTATAATAACCAATATTATTTGTTCCCTTTTTCCTTCATTTCTCCGTAACTTTACTTAATTTTACCTTTAAGTAGCATATTAGTCACAGAATATATATATATATATATAATATATAAATATATAATATATATAATATATATATATATATATATATATATATATATATATATATATATATATATATATAGTAATATATATAGTAGCATATTGGTCACAGAAGGTTGTGTTTTTTAAAGCAAAGCTTCTATACTGGCATTGTATTACTTTTTTTTCTTTACAGTAAAATGTCACAGGTCATGGAATAGCGATTCTTGACAACGATTCACTACTCCCGATTAATTCGTTTCTAGTCATCATATATTTACTCTAAGCAGGTTTAAATTAAAAAGTAAAATATTAAAAGAAATATATGTTACTAAAAGATTCGATTCGTAACGATTGTCAAAAATTTATTAAAACTCATAAATGTGATCCGATTAAAAAGTTCAGTTTTTTAATAACTAATTTATCAAAATGTTAAAACTTTTTTTAACATACCTTAAAAATAAAGCCACTAATAATCGATTGCAAAAATATCTCGGAAGTAACTGTTTGGGTAAGTACAGTTGTTTTATTAATCACAACTTGAGATAAACAAATTGATGAACTTGCCAACCATTTGGCCGATCTGTTTGAAATTTGGCCACACTTTTTTAACTTATTACACACACTTTAAACTTATTAAACTGCGATAATTTTGGTAGTTTTAATTACATATTATTATGCAAAAAACAAAGTTATTAACATTATAAATTACTATAAAAATAAGGGTTTCTGTAATTACCTGTCTTTTGTTTATGTACCTATTTTAATTTGGAATCTCTCAAAGTTAAAAACGTTTTATGATCTACAATTTTTAGTTAAACTATTTTTATTAGAAGTGTATAAAAAACGTTTTATGGGCGAAAAATATTTTTTTTATATTTCAAGATTGTTTAAAATAAAATCAAAGCAAAATCAGTTCGTCAGTACGTCTTCACAAATTTTTTATCAGCTACCCCTCGTATGACTTTTAGAACCTTCAAATATCTGTATAAGATTTTATTATTAAGACCTTTTTCTTTCTTGATTGGAGTACTAGTTTTAGGTATACAATCTACTGTGGTATATTCGAGAAAATATACTCCTTAGAAATTAGACTAATCAATACATAATGAGTAAAAAATATATAAGAAAATATTAAATATCCGAAAAAAAAAACATCCTAATCTCTTTAATATAAAGACAATAAAATATTAACAAATCAACAACTAAGAGATGTTAGGAAATAATTTGAGTGTAATTAACTATATAATATAAAATATACTGAAGAAAAATAGAAGAAAGTCATCTAGAGTAAAGGGGTACACTGAACACTGTAAACGAAATAATAGACACTCGAAGTTAATCAGAATGGTAGAAATTAATCATTTAGCAAAAATTCCGGCATATAAATCACGAAATGTACGAAAATGTACGAAATGTAAAAAGCAAATATTATGGAATCAAATTCCTAGCTTAATGTGTAAAGTCAGAAGAAGATTATTATATTTATTAAGTTCACACACTAGCACTACACTATATATTATATAATTTCAAATAAAAACAAATAAATATCCAATGGAAAAGTCGGTATAATATTATTGTATAAGGATCCAGCTTTCGATATATTACATAAAAGAAAATAATATGTAAATAAGCTCTGAGTAAGATAAATACAAAATGAACAACTTGAAAATTTACAAAAATTAAATTAAAGTTTAACAACATTACAAAGAACCACTATTAGTAAGAAGCGTGACCATAAGAGAAATATATTTAAACAAAACTAAAATTAAATAAATATAAAAAGTGATAAAACAGAATCTAAAAATAAATAATAACACTATTGTAATTTTTATTTTTAATTTTTAATTTTGAATTTATTTCTGTGAAGCAAAAATAAAAAAGTTATTATGCCTAATATTTTAAAACTTTTGTTCAACTTACTTTCAACTGTAAATGGTCTTCCGTTACCAGCATTTTGAATGTTTCCCCGATTTTCCGGTTGATTTTCATCGGGGTGGTAAGCATGATTATCCATGTTTACCAAAAATAAAACTCTTGTCACTGACTACAGCGCGATAATACACTCATCGCGCGAGGGACATACCTCATATCTGACAGAGAAATAACAACTATGTATGTTCATGCCCATCAAGTGTCATTTCGTACTGAGAATTTACCTCTTTATACAATAAATTGGAGTAAACACAAAATACAGATCGATTGACATTCGTTTATTGATTAGATAACTTAACTTTTAAGTACTTACCGGCTACATGTAATATCAATAATGTAAATTTAGTTACTCCTTAAAAGGATGTGCTTCCTTTAAGGGGTAAGGTCAAGTCCGAATATAGCAATACAGAGTGTATCATTCCTAGTGAAGCCAGTAGGTATAAATTATTGTTTAAATATTTAATATTAGTAATACGTAAATCAATTAGAAAATACGTACACGCAAGTAATAATTAATGATGTCGACAGACAAAAACCATTTAGTGACGTAGAAATAAAGGAAATATTAGATATTAATTGTATATCAAACAATAATCGTTATGAGAGAATAGGAACACCGTCCAAAAGTTAGATCATAATTTTAACTATTTGAATTTGTAACGTTATATACTTTGGTTATTTTTCTTCAAATAATTATTTCTGTTAATTTTATTCTATTATTAAATTTCTGTTTTGTTTTACTATTTTTATTCTAAAAATAGATGGCGCTCAACTTTCTATTAACTAAATATTCTGTCTAAACTTTATTCTTTAATTTCGATTTCCATTTATTTCAGATATATTTACATTTACTATTTGTATATCACTCGTATTCAAACCCTATAATAGACCGTCGGATTTCAAAATAAAGTTCATCCACGATTTTATCCCTGATGCCTTTTGTGTAATGAAAAATGAAAATATGAGATGAACAGAAATAAAGGAAATTTACAGTTGAACCACGGTGCGTTTTTTTTTTTGAAAATAAAATTTTCCATATTACAAAAAATTTCTTTGGTTTCACGTTTTTATCCCTTATGTCATTTTAAGAATCGACAGATGAATATTGATTCTATTTTTAAAAAAATGACATATTGGTGCCCTAAAGGTATTAACTCAACCTAAACATGTAACGTTAATAGGTCAGTGTCCGTGATTTTATTCTTCATGCCACTTGGAAGCTTGTTGGATTTCACCATAAGGAAGCTTAAAAAAAGGCATAACATTTTTTTTGAATAACCCAAAACAAATCGGAAAAAAGGAAAATTATACATTGAAAAAAAACTATACGATGCTTATAGATAGAATAAATATTTTGTCTCATCGGCATAACGAATCGACAAGCCTATGCCGGAGGCATAAGTCGTACATTGGTTAAAAGTCTGAGTAAATTTCCACGATTTTCTTCCTCATGCCACATAAGCTTCTCTGAAAAAAGGCGTAAGTGCTACAAGTTGCTTTAAACATTTAAAATCATTTCTATCCTTTTTTATTTATTACTATCACTAGGAAGATTTTTTAAATTTTAACCATTTTCTCCCTTATCCCTTTTTAGTATTATGTATGTATAATATGTATATATACCTATCTATTGGAACCAGACTCTTGGCACTTTATCTGTATAAGCAAGACAACCAATCTTAAAATAATATACACTACTGGCCTATTGACAGAAATAAAATACCAGACCTTGTAGATTTGGAGTCACCATGGGTTTACCAAACAACAACACACACACATATATATATATTATATATATATATAATATATTTATATATATATACTATATATATATAATATATATATATATAATAATATATATATATATATATATATATATATATAATTGTTACGAACGCGGCTCGCCTAACGGTCGCATCTCGAAGCACCCAGAAGTTTCCGCGATATAACAAAGCGCTGTAAAATTCCACCCGTCGAATAACGAATTAGAGGTGGGACTAGTCCCGAATATTCTCGAACATAATACTTGTGTATATATGTAACGGAATTAGGAGTTAAGTTTAGTTGATAAGAGAATACAGAACTGTAAAGTTATAAATAAATATATTTATATAAATTCGAACCGCTCGTTTTATTTAAACACGCTACAATATATATATAAATATATTATATATATATTATATATATATATATATATATGTATATATATATAAATATATATATATATATATATATAAAGTATATTGTATATATATATTATATAATATATATATATAATATATATATATATATAAAAATATGTGTGGAGGAGTGAGCAGTGAAGTTCGAAAAGGAGCATGTTAAACTGGAAAAGGAACACTATAAGAACAATGCGGCCATTTGTAGCAATAATGTTAGAAGACTAAGATTTCCAGAGCAACAACTAACACTTTACTCGAATTAACATTTTTCTTGTTGTTTGAAAAGTTCTAAACGTTTAGCATTCCTTTCCTCAGGCAGCTTAGCTTTCTCCGTGGATGTATTAGTTGTTGCTCTAGGAATCTCAGTATTCTAACATTATTGCAACAAATTGGTCGCATTGCTCCCGTAGTGATCCTTTCCCGAGTTACCAAAAAAATAACCGTAAACATAGAAAAACGATTGAGAAAACCATTCTACGGATCTATACAAAACCAGCCAAGAAACATAAGAAGATGATGAAGAAATAAGAGATAATAGAGATGCAGAGGACGCACCTACCTATCTGGAATTTATAGATGTCGTAAAGTAATTTAAAGTAAATGAAACTCCGAAGCTAGATGAAATTAAAAACGAACTAATCATACATTGAGTGGAGAAGATGCTAAAATGGCTATATACACTAATGGTCAAAATTATGTCGACAATACAGCGTCGAACTATTGGTTAACACCAGGAAAGATATTTTAGGACATAGAGGGTTTCCTATTTGCCCTTCAGGATCAGGTTATTTCAACTAAAAATTACTGGAAATATATTTTTAAAGACTCTCAGGTCCAAAACGACAAATGCAGATATGAATGTCAAGCTTAAGAAACCATCCAACATCTTATGGGGAACTACCAGGCGTTTGTGGGGACTGGTTACAAAGAACTCCATGAGTCAGTAGGAAAGATTCTTTACCAAGAATTAGCTAGCAAACTGAGACTTCTCCAAATCGACCATATCCCTTATTATCAGTACGTCCTTTACAGAATGCTTGAAAACGACAACTATAAGCTTTACTGGGACTGAACTGTACTCACAGAACAACCAGTGGCACATAATAGACTGGGTCTCATACTAGTTAATAAACTTAATAGACAGACAACATCAATAGATGTGGCGATACCTAACAATAATAATTTGTACGTTAAATATACCGAAAAAATCACCAATTACAGAGATCTGGAAATACAAAAAAGGAGACAATGGCAAATGGCAAGTACTCAGACGATACCTGTTATTCTCTTTACTACTGGAGATATTGCGAAGAGCTTCTTAGAGAATGTAAAACAGCTGGGTCTTGATGAACATCTCTATAAGACCATGCAAAAAGCAGTACTGCTCCCAACATCTAGATGCGTAAGAAAATTTTTGGGAGATACTCCAACGTACCAAGTCACATAGGGCTCGATAACATTGGAAAGAGTCCCACCAGAGCTTAATCCTTTGATACCGTAGATATCTGGGATAAGTAAATTTTCCACTTAGAGGGAGTGTGAGTCGAATGGCTAAATCTGTTTAATATAAAAATAAAAAAATATTATGACAAAAATTATGCTAAAAGAAAAGCTACTGAGGGAAAATGCTAAGGAAGATCATGGAAATTATTGATCGTGAAAGAGGAATTTAAAATGTTAAAAATAATAAAAAAAAAGTGGTACAGTAATCGGTACTACAGACGAGTTCGAAACTTCATACTACATTTTCTGTATAATTAAAATTTAAATAATATTTTATAAGTATTTCCTGACGCTACTTCCGTGACGCTCGCTTAGCATTTTAGAGAAAAAGTAATAGAACGCTAGTATAGAAGCTTCGCTTCAAAAAACAAAGATCTGAAGCTAAAAACCTGGAGAAAAAATGCAATGGAGACAAGAAGAAACTGCGCCTATATTATATGAATTTTAAGTTGTAGTATGCCATTAAAAACATGGATATTTTGCATAGAAAAAAATACCCCTAGGAATGTACTCCTAGAATACCCCTAGGAGTACATGGCCTACAGAGCCTTATATATAAATTTATTATTTATGTTATATAATGAAGCTTCTAGCCTCTTTAAAAATTATTTGACAACTATTTTTGAGACCTTGTAGAGTTCAGTAAAATAACATAATAATATATAACAGAATATGATAATATTCGTATACGTGGCTTTTAATCTTGGAAAAAGCTAATTACATATAATTAGAGTTGGTGCTATTATGGGTGGCAAAGTAATACTTAATACTAATAAAATAAAAAAAAAACTTTAAGCGCGAGGAGGGACCGCAGAATTTCGGATACAATTAGCGTCTCTTAGCAAAGACAATGACGTCGACTTTGCTAAGTATCAAGACAATTACTCTACACACACACACAAACACACACACACACACACACACACACACACACACACACACACACACACACACATACACACACACACTACAATAATAAACTTATCTTGATTGAGACTGGCTGAATGACAATTGTCCAAGCCAAAACACACACACACAAAAAAACTTGAAGTATACATCTATATTATGTATACTTTTAGAATAAACACGTAGAAAGTTGTTATACAAATCTAAATATATAATTGAATCACATATAATATACTGCGCGAAATAAGTTAGGGATATTGCCAATATAATGGTAATGGTACTTCATTCTGTTTCAATTATTTGCAAGAAAACGATTAAAAAGTATTATAGTTTTTAAAAAGCATGAAAATTTGAGACCTTATAACGATAATCAGATAAAAAAAACGTTCTAAGTATTGACAGAGTACCTGTAAAATAATTTGAAAATGACCTTTTTTCTCTCAAATGGAATAAACAAATAATATGATTGTTTAAAAACCACTTTACCAATTGTTCCCATCTTTCGCAAATGTAGTAACTGCATTTATAAACTCACATTATAAAATGTGTTTCAAATGTTTTTATTGTTTATTTTAATAATTATAAACAATTGAACAATATGCTTACTTTCGGGTTTAATTTACAATAAATTTTATTTTTATAAACATTTTTTAATTCAGAAAATCTCATTTTAACGAGAAAGTATTTTTCAAAAAAGTCGGTTGTTAAACGTTTATCTAGAATGCGTAGTTTTTTCACAATACTAAAAAAGTTTGTGGAATACAGTTATTGTGTTGGAATTTTATCTATTTTGTACAGGTAGATATGCTTTCTTTCAATTCATTATTTTTAAAACAAACACTATTCATATTTCGGCTAAGAACGAAATTGAAATAGGTTGTTACATATCAGACACATTGCGCATTAAAGTCGCTATTTGAAAATATTTGTGGGTTATTTTTGAATTGTTTGCGCTTGAACAAAATATACCTTTTCGTAGAGGTTTCGAAATGTCTCACCGCTTCAGACTTCTTACTCAAAAAAGAACTTGCGAAAGCAGTCATCACTTTGACAGATAGTGAGGATGAGTTCGGTGGTGAACTAGAGGATGATGATGATGATAACCTAGATGTATCACATATGCCAGTAGAACTAGAAGTTGGAGTCGTAATACAACCAGAAGAATCAACCAGTAGTAAGTGGAGACAATATGCAATGGAGACAAGAAGAAACTGCGACTATATTATATGAATTTTAAGTAGTAGTATGCCATTAAAAATATGGATATTTTAATAGTGAAATTAATTCCGTGAATAATACTAACGATCCTCCATCTGTCTTTGTGTCATTGCGAGATACCAAAAAAGGAAGTGCAGGAATTGAAAAACAAGTATTCAAAAATAATATGGCGTATATAAGAAAAATTTAATTCCGAACAAAGACTTTTCAGTTTTCAGGCTAAATTTCGTGCTTCCTGAAAATATTCTTAACCTGTCAACACCTTATAGCTTCTTTAAGTATTTCTTTGATAAGGGTCTTTTTGAAAAAAGCACCACGGAATCTAATCAAATTAATTCTAGTAAAACTGCCATGCTTGCTACTAATGATATAAAACAATATGTTGGCATCTGTATATACATGTCGTTAGTAAAAATGCCAAACGTTAGAAGCTGGTCCAATGATTTGGGACTTCTGAAGGTAAAAGAAGATGCCTTAAAAAAGATTCTAAAAAATTCGTCGATATTTACATTTTAATGACAATAATTTGATGGTACCAAGAGATCATCCTAATCATGATCGTTTACATAAGATTCGTATCATTGTTGATGTACTCAACATAAAGTTTCATTCAGTTCCTCTTCAAAAATATTTATCTGTTCATGATTAGCTATGTGTCACCAGAGCTCGACACCATATAAAGCGTATCTTCCAGCAAAACCCCATAAATGGGGATACAAATTGTATGTTCTCTGTGAAACGGATGATTTTTAATCTAGTTTTGAAATTTATATAGGTTCAGAAAACGAACCAAAATTTCATGGGATAAATGAACCCGACTTGGGATCAAGTGCCAACGTTGTTGTCAGACTTGGCCGAATAATACCTTGTAATCACAATTACAGAGTATATTTCGATAATTTGTATACTTCTATACTTTTGATGGTCTACCTGTTGCAACGAGATATTGTTTCGTTGGGAACGGTAAGACGATCGAGATTACCTAATTGTAAGCTACCTTCTAACCAGCAATTTAAAATAGATCCCAGAGGATCTTCTTATGAATTCTTATGAGATATTGATGGTGGTTCAATGATGTGGTACAAAATTAAAAATGCTGCGATGCTACGTCTTCTCTGTCTTTTTATATGGTGTTGAATCGTGGACCTTGAACGAAGATATGTGCAAAAAACTGAAAGCATTTGAGATGCGGCTATATCGGAGAATACTCAAGATTCCGTGGACTGACCGAGTCACAAATGAGGAGGTCCTTAGAAGAATGAATAAGAACCGAGAGGTACTGACCACCATGAAATCTCGAAAGTTACAATTCTTCGGACATATTATGCGAAATGAATCCAGATATGCTCTCCTTTAAGCAATCCTGCAAGGAAAAATATTTGGAAAGCAAGGACCAGGAAGAAGAAGAACATCTTGGTTAAAGAACCTCAGAATCTGGTTCAATACAACAACAAGAAGAAGAGAAGTCATTTGCTGGATAATAAACCTGTTAGATTCCTTCTTCTTCTTATGGTGCCTTATCCAATTAGTGGATGTTGGCGACAATTCTGACGTACTCCTTTAGATATTGTGTGGTTCTAAAGAGTGCATGGGCATCGAGGTATGTCCAATCCTTTATGTTTTTAAGCCATGAGTATTTCTTTCTTCCGATGCCCCGTTTTCCTTCTATCTTCCTTTCCATAATAAACTTTAAGGACTGGTACTTGGAATTTCGAAATATATGACCCAGATAAGCAGTTTTTCTTTTTTATTACATTATATCTGTTACATATCTATATGTTACATTCCTATCAACATATAAAGGTAAAATGCCACTAACTGATGCCAAACGTTGGGACAGGAAGCAACGTAAGTATGTTAACATTGAATGTCTAAGTTTGGTTCCTAAATATAACGCTTATATGGGTGGAGTTGACTCTGTGAACAGTTATATTGGTTGTTATTAGATAAAGATGCGGACAAAAAATGGTTTCTCCGGTCATTTTATTACCTTTTGGATATGACTATTGTCAACAGTTGGCTCCTCTATAGAAGATGTTGTGCACTTCAAAATAAGAAATGTTTAACTCAGCTCGAATTTCGGGCTGAGATAGCCCAATGTTTATGCAAGGTCAGCAGTATTAATTCTTTATTGAAATGAGAAAGATCTTCTGATCAAAGCATTGAAAAACTGTTGCAAGAAAAAAGAAGACAATTGGCAACTGTAAGTTTTGTTCCTTCAAAAGACATTAGGACTGACTCCATTGGTCTGGATTGGCCTACATATGATGAAGCCAGACAACGGTGTAAATTACCAACCTGTAAATCAGTATCCGTCATAAAATGTTCTAAATGTGGTGTACATCTTTGTTTGACCAAAAATAATAACTGTTTTGTAAAATTTTGTAGGGTTAATAAAATCCATAAACAATTTTCATGTGACTTCTGCAGCACTGCGGAAGAGAATAAATTTACTTGAATTACTTCGAATACAATGAATTTTAAATTCAACAAAAACTGTGAAATGTTTGTATAGGAGCAATTGTAAGAGAAAAGTGCACACATTTAGTATATAATAGATAGTCGTTAAAATTAATGTAGACAAATGTTTTATGTATCTTGCCAAAAATTTATTGTTGGCGGTAGTAACAAAAATGATAAATCTGTTAAAGTTTCGACCTCAAGTGCTGAAAGTTCAAATACTGACAAAATATAATTGGAAATAAAAATCAGAGTATTAGAGCAGTAATGCTCAAACAATCACATAATATTTCTACCTTTCAAGTGTGAATGTGGATATAAAGTATGAAGGGACAATTTTAGCATAAGATTCACATAATCTTAGTGTACATAACTTACTTGAAAGTAGTAAAATAGCAGTGCCCTATAATAAACAGTAACATAATAATTCATACAGCAATATACAGTGTGAACTTTTTGTGTTGAAAACCTCAAAATATCTCCGTTAGATAATATATCAGCGAAACACGCCGAGATAAGTCGATTCTTAAATTAAGTTATACTTTTATTTTTTGTAACTATGATAACATCAGTATGACGTCGTGATGATATTATCCATTTGTTTTTTAAATCGAAACGTATATTTTTTTGTCAAAAAGCTCGGGAATTAGTAGTATTCGATTTACAATTCGGAACGATTTCCGAAGTGGAAATCGAAACATCAGATAAACTTACTTAAAAGTAAAATTATGGTTTATTCCCAATAAAAATAGTACACTGTATTAAGATGCCACAAAAATAAAGTTTCAGGACAACATTCCAGTAGATGGAGTCAAGGTGTCCAATCTTCGCCCTGTAAATGACACATTGTTCATAGATGTGATACATTAAATTATTGATTTTATATAAATGACCCATTATAAATTATTTTATTTTAATAAAATATATTATATAGGCCTATCTTGGCCAAAACAATAAATGATATAATTTCAGCCATATCAGTTAGATTTTAGTTTTTATTAATTTATTGTTCTAAATTTGCTCACTAAAAATTATAACTTTTAAAAGGTTTTTACAATATATTACAAAGTATGTTACAAAGTACGAAAACGCGTAAATTTTCATCAACTGAGAGAGTTTGGTAGGAGGCGGATAGTTGCCTAAAAGAAGCCGGACTTTCTTTAATTAGAAGAATTATATAGACTTAAGATCATTAATGATGAATCTCGATTCTGTTTAGGGGTATATGATGACAGAGCCAATATCACAAGACCCTGGCTCGGCCAGGTGAAAGAAAGGCACGTGCACCGCACTGTTAGGGTTATGTGTGGGGCTATGATGATCTCATCGCTTATGGTTTAAGATTACCTCTAATCTTCGTCAGTGAGAAGATGACAGCTCAATAGTATGTAGAAGAAATTCTGGAACCTCTGGATATTCACATCCGAGCTTCAGATGCTTCAAAATCCAATTTTTTAGCAGAATAACGCAAGGCCATACTTTTCGAGAGTTACCATAGACTTCTTTAAATATGCTGGAGTTAATCTTTTGCCCTGGCATGCCTGATCTCCAGATTTATCCCCAATTGATTCCCATTTATCAGTTTGACACTTGATGAATAGGGGACTTCTTAATTTAGAGCTTCCTCCTATAATTTTAGAAGCACTTCGGGCAGAGTTAATTAAGGCATGGATGGTATATTAACCACCTAATCAGAAGCGAGCTCAGACGCATCCAAAAGTCTGTAGCACCGAAGTGCATCAATACATTATTAGTTGATTTAACCCTATATACATACAAAATATATTAATTTATATTGGGTGTTCTGATTTATATGTCACGTAATATCACTTATCGTCGTTCAGATGTCAAAATCTTGTATCTTAAAATTAGTGTATTTTGGGAAATCACTTAAAACTCCCCTTAGTAGAAAATACAATTTTTAATGTTGTTTATTTTTCTGAAATGTCGGTAGTTTTACCATTTAAATTTTTTGTGACAATGATTAAAATTAAAAAAAAAAATATATTTATTTAAAAAAAAACGTGAGATACGAGTTTTTGAAATCTAAATAGTATCTAATTAAGGACTTACGAGGTTTTGGTAGCATATTTTCATCACCCGTACCCCTTTTTTAAACACAAATAACAATATGACAAAAGAAAACTAAAATTTTTATTCTTAAAAGATATAAAATTAACATGTAACATAAGCATTGTTATATAAAACAAAATAAACTCTAACTAATTTCCATATTTTGAACACAAAAAAAATTGTAACAATAAAACACTGAAAACTTTGTTTTCAAACTTCCACAAAATTTATTTTAAATATTATCACTACAGCTGTTTCGGCTGATTGCCTTTCTCAAGTGATCTATTTTGGCTTGGGTTTACAAATTTATAGTCTCTAATGAAATAGGTTGAGGAGGGGAGAACTGTTTGTCTCAAGTTGGTAATTCAGAATTATATCTGTGTTTTTTAATTTGTTGATTTCCATAGATTCTAACAAAGATAGCTTAAGGCCTTTATTTTGAATGTGAAGAATTTTAAATTTGTCATTAAAAGAATGATTATGATCTAGAAGGTGAAGTGCGTATGTCGAATCTGTTTTTCTATTCTTGAAAGCCCTTTTATGTTCTGCTATTCGTTTATCAAAGTTTCTACCAGTTTGACCGATGTAAGTTTTTGGGCAGTCGCCACATTGGAGTTAGTATACACCACTATTTAAGTGTTTTTTATTTTGGCTCTTGTTATTTTTAATATATTTGCCTAGGTTGTTATTTGTTCGGAAAGCTGGTGTGATTCCTTTCTTTTTTATGTGTTTGGCAATTTTTGTTGTTATTTTGCCTGTATATGTAATCGAGCAGAAGGTACTGGGTTTTTTTCTCTGGTGGTGGAAATACTAATTTCAGGCTTTCTTGTGTAGTTTTTTGATTTAACATTTTAATAATTGTTTGTTCGTTGTATCCGTTGTTTACTGCTATTTGTTTAATTATATTTAATTCTGTCTCAAAGTTGTCTTTTGACATCGGAATTTCTGTTAATCTATGTAACATACTATGATAAGCTGCCAGTTTATGTTGTGTTGGATGGGATGACGAATTGTGTATAGTCGTGTCAGTATGGGTAGGTTTATGAAATATGGAGAAGTCATGTTTGTTTTGAAGTCTGCTAATTTTTAAATCTAAAAAATTTATGGATTGATTTTGTTCTGTTTCTATTGTAAATTGAATATGACTATGAACTGAATTAATATATGATAAAAATTGGTCGAGTTGCCTGTTAGTTCCTGTGAAACATACCAGTACGTCGTCTACGTATCTCCACCAATATAAAAACTGTTTGAATACGGGATGTTTTGAAATCTTTGTCTCTAGATGATCCATAAAAATATCTGATAACAATGGGCTTAGAGGATTACCCATTATAAGTCCTGCACTGTTATTTGTATATATTTTATTATTTATTACAAAAAAAATTATTAGAACAACGGGTGGCGAATCAGATACAATTATGAAATATATAATAGGTATATATTATAACTTCTTTTGCATTACCTACTAGGTGGATCGAGTAGCTTGGTGGGTGATGTTGCCGGTCCCAAGCCCGGAAAAAGGAGGAGGGTTGTAGGGTTAGGGTAGCAGCCTGCCATATATAAAAATAAAAAAAAAGCTCAAAGAACCGGTGACGAGCCTCGGACTAGGACAGAAAATATGGTAACGACAAAGGCGAGAAAAGGACGACGAACTGGAAAACGAAAAATATAATGAGAGTGGCGACGTGGAACATAAAAAGCCTAAATAACCGAGATCGGGAAATAGAAAAAGAGTTGAGAGAATATTAAATAGATATCTACGCCCTACAGGAAACAAAGAGGAAAGGTAAAGGACAGACGAGGCCTAGAAAATATTTACTAATATATAGTAGGGTTCCGAAACAAGAAAGAGCAAAGGAAGGTGTAGCAATAATGATCAAAACAAAATATAAAGATCAGATTAAAGAGTGCCAGTACATATCTCAGAAAATACTTTTGGTACAAATTAGTGCGAACAGCAAAATTATTAACATAATAGGAATATATGCACCAGAAGACTGCAAACCTGACAGCGATAAAGAAGAATTCTATGATGAGCGTCAAACATTAGTGGAAAGAGAAGTGAAGTAAAATGAATTACTTATATTATTGGGAGATTTTAATGCCAGAATAGGAGACGAAGTAATACCAGGTATAAAACAAAGGTTTAACGAAAGAGTTATCAAAGAAAACGGAAAGAGAATGGTGGAATTCTGCACATCAAATGAACTGAGAATAACCAACACATTCTTTGATCATAAAATTCAACACAAATACACGATTGAAAATACAAGAGGACGTAAATCAATGATAGATTATGTGGTCACAAACAGATACAGATAGTGGATGTGAGAAGTTTGACGTCACCCCATGTGGGAAGCGATTACTACTTGATATTTGAAAAAACTAGATTCAATGAAAGATGGAAAGAGAAGCTTAAACAAACCAATTCAAAGAAAATAATACAAATAGAAAATTTAAGAGATAACTCCATAAAATCATTATATTAAAAAAGGCTAGAACAGAAAATACAAATGGAGAATATCGAAAATGAAAGCAATGTAGAGACTAGCTGGAGAAAACTTAAAAAAAATATTCTGGATGTTGCCCGAGAAACCCTTGGAAGGAAAATAATAAACAAAAAGTGGTCAACAAAAACACCATGGTTTACACTAGAGGTTAAACAAAAATGTCACCAAAAAAAAAGCTTTCCTAAAAAATAGGTAAGAAAATCATATGAAGAATATAAAAGAATAAGAACTGAAACTCATCAATTGGTAAGAAAAACAAAAACAGATTACTAGGAAAGATTTACAAAAGGACTAGAGATGGATTTCTATGGACAATAGAAACAAGTATGGCGCTTCATAAGACAACAAAGAAGCGAAATGAAAGAACTAGTTGAAATATAACACATACAAAAGGATACATGGGTGGAATTCCTGACAGAAATGTTTAAAAAACAAAACGAAGAACCTTTACCAGAAACGCCAAATATATTAACTGAGAAAAAGACCGAAATCTCCCAAAACGATGTGAAAGAACGAATAAACAAATTAAAAAAACAGACAGTCACCAGGAGAAGATCAAATACCAAACGAACTTTTAAAATATGAAGGTGATTACCTTGTACAACAACTGCAACTTCTTATTAATAAAATAATCACCAAGAACAGAATACCAAATGAATGGAGGAGAGCGATCATGGCGATGTTCTTCAAAAAAGGAGATAAGAAAAACCCCAATAATTATCGAGCAATAAATCTTTTAAATACAACACTCAAATTGACAACAAGAGTAATAATAAAATAAACGAACGCATATCTCTGCAAGATGAACAGCAAGGATTTCGGATAGGAAGATCAAGCACGGATGCAGTTTTTGTAATAAGACAAATAAAAGAAAAGTCGCTGGAATACAACAAACCAGCATATATGTGTCTAATAGATTTAAAGAAAGTGTTTTAAAGAGAAATTTAAAAGAGTGAGATTTCGGGACGCATATTTATTATATGAAAAGGGAATATCACTGGATTTAGTAAAAACAATTGAGATTATATATAAATATAACATAGCTATGGTAAGATGTAAAGGAAAACTATCGCAACCTATGAAATATGAAACTGGCATTAGACAAGGAGATTGCTGAGCCCATTAATATTTAATCTGATAATGGATGGAATCATAAAGAAAGTTAAAAAACAAGAGGATATAGAATGGGAGAAAAGGAAATAAGGATAATATGCTACGCCGACGACGCCATAATAACAGCCGAAAATGAAGATGATCAACAAAGATTAATAAAAGAATTCGAAGATACGGCGCTCATATACAATATGGCAATCTCATCAGAGAAACCAAAACGATAGTGATATCAGCGGAACCGAGACGATGTAACTAGTCGTAAATAACAAAATAATAGAACAAGTGATGGAAACTGAATACTTGGGAATAAAACTGTCAAGCTACGGAAAAGTGGAAGAAGAAGTACAAAAACAAGTGAACATGGCAAATAGAGAAGCAGGATGTCTCAACAACACAATCTGGAGAAACAAATAACTCACAACGGAAACGAAAACCAGGATATATAAATCAACAATAAGACCGATAATGACGTACACAGCGGAAACAAGAGCAGATACGAAACCACAAAAATATGGTCAAGTCGTGGTCGTTATCATACTCAGCAACACGCTTTGGATTATTTAGCGGAACTAGAACAATTATCTGAAACTGAATTTGACGTTCAAGATGTTCTAGAAAATAACGAAGAGAATGCGGAATTTAAAGCAATTAATTTTGAGAGAGGAGAGATACCATTAGGGCAACTTTGATTTGACGATAGAAATGATTTTGGAATGAAAAGTATGTATTAGACATGCAGTGTTTTATAAGAGATAGTGTGTCTTGGGGGATATGATGTTTAGAGTCCAAGATGGAAATGGTTTCATCGATAGGAATATTGGTGAACAAAAAAACAATGTCAAAACTAACTAGTATATCTGAGGGAGAAGTAGAAATATTTTTCAGAAGATCAATAAATGAAAAGAGTTTTTGCCAAAAGACGAAGCTTTTTCGGCTAATGGTTGTAAAGATAAAGCGAGATGTTTTGCCAATTTCTGAGTGGGGCAGTTGTATGCACCAACGATGGGTCTTAGGGGACATTGGGCTTATGGATTTTTGGAAGGCCGTATATCTTTGGAATTCGGGATGATTTTTCTCTGGGTATAAGAGATTTTTTGATGTCTGAAGGTAGAGTAGACTTATTTATGATGGATTTGGTCGTTTTTTCTAGATAAGTGGTGGGATCGTTTGGGACGCGTTTGTATTCTGTGGAATTGAGAAGTTCGAACATTTTGTCGAAATAATTAGAAGAGTTAAGCATGACGGTGGCATTTCCTTTGTCGGACGGAAGGATGACAATGTCAGGGTTGTTATAAAGTTCTTTGAGGGCGCGTCTTTCTGAAAAGACTGATATTTGACGGTGGGGGTTTGGAAGTACGGAGAATTCTGGCGACATCTTGTCTGGCAACTTCGGCTTGGTTGGAAGGAAGATGAGAAATAGCTTCTTCAGTTTGACAAATAATTTTCTGTTGGGATTGAAAGAGGTGTGACAGAAAAATTGAAGCCTTTTGATAGAGCTTTGGTAGCTGAATCGGATATGTGAATATCTGAGAAATTGCGAACAGCAGTAGAAGGTTCTTGATTCGAAATGGGCTTTGGATTTTGTTGAGAGATAAGTTGGTCCAGTTTGCGTTTCTGGGTTTGGGTTTTGATGTCAGAAATGTGTTGGGTTTTTGGTGAGAAAGACGATCGAAAGTGTCCCATAATAATGGGTGGATATTGAAAGAGTGAATGTCATTGTAGGTTTTAAGAAGTTGGGAATTTGTTGGAGTTGCGGCGTGTGGAATGAATTGAATTTCTAAGAAGCGAAAAACCAGTTGCTCTAAGGATTTTGGAAATAGACGGAGATTTAGTTTGATGTTTAACTTGAAGAGATTTCGGAATGACTTGATGGTCACGACATGATTTAAGAAAAGCAAGATCACAGAGAAGACGGTATTTGCATGTTAGAAGATTAGAAAAGGATTTAGTGAGAATGAAAAATTTCTTCCCGTAGAAGCGAACAAAATGTTCGGATAGATATCCGCGGTCAGATGAATGAAAATCACTAGGTTCTCGGGAAGAACCGCGTTGAGAATTTAATGCTCGACGTTTCGGCTCCCATTTTGGAGCCATTATCAAGAGGGACACGGTTCTGTTCGAGTTCGGGATCTCAATCTGCCTACTCCCCTCACTCGAAACGTACCAATATCGTGTTCTGTATTATAAATACAAGAACTGTCTCTCGGCACTGAGGTCTCAATCTAACTAATCACTGCACTGTCACTACATCTTAAACTAATATTATCACTATTTACATCCGTAATTATATTTAAATTAAACATCCCAAACTAATAAATAACCCCATTTCACATCTGTCAATACAGTGTATAGTTGGTTGCCTATGCATATGGCTCACTTAAACATATTTATTATTAAATAAAAAAACTTTGAAAACGAAATTACAACATATTAGATATTTTGACGATTGCAAAGAAACAATTAGAAACCATTTAAAAGAAGGAGCAGCGTTATGGTATGAAAGCAAGGAAGAAAGAAAATAAATTTCTCAACTATTTCTGGGGGAAAAATAAACAGAGAGAAATCAACCAAGAGCTACAGAATGGAAAATATCACGAAAAAATGGGAATATCTGAAGAAAGATATGCTTTGCAGATATATAACAATTCAAAATATCTAGAATACAAATATTCTACCGAACAGCTGGTAGAAATGATCAGCAGACATTTTGAGGAAACGTTGGAAGATCATGTTATTTTGAGAAACTATCAAGATATTGATAGTTTGTGCCAATTCCTTCAATTAAAAGAAGCGAAAAGAAAAGAAATGAGAAATAGAAGACAACATGACCAATATAATGGACCGGAAAGAAGGTATTCAGCAAATTATGACCAGAGAAACCGACATCCCAGATCAACAAACGAATATAGGCCGAGAAATTACCATAATTACAATAGACAACAAAATTACGATAACAGGAATGACACACAACATAGAACATATGAAAATCACAACAGGAATAGAGATGCACAAAATCCTCCGAATAGGAATACTAACGAACAAAGGGACGATAGAAATAATCAGAGCTTCCAACAACAAAATAGAAGGGAGATGAATCATGTAGCAATAGGAAACGAAAGACAAATTTCTAATTCTAATCTTATATTTTTAGATGCATTTATAAAACATAAAGCGATTAAAATTGTGATTGATTCTGGATCGGAGATATCGCTAATCAATAAAAGACTAGTAAAAGAATTAAATTTGGACAGATTTGTGTATAAGATTCCTAGGGTTGATTTAGTGGGTGCAAACAATAAAAATTTGACGACAGTAAACGAAGGTTTGGGAGTACAGATAAGAGTGGGAGACAAATTCCATATTATGAAATGTGTGGTGATTGAAGATTTAAATCATGATGTGATAGCGGGAATTGATGAATTGAGGAAAAAAGATATCACCATAAATTTTTCGGAAAATAAACTGGAAATCAGAGCAGAACCAGACAACACAGAAGAAGAAAAGCAAACAGATAGGAAAACAAATTCTGGAAGGATCAATGCACAGGAAAAACGCAAAGAAATCGATATGACTGTGGAGGATAAACCGAAAGTACAAGAACAAAATCTAACAGAAGAGAAAAAGAGAAGGAAGAAAAAGAAGAAGAGTTCGAAAAGAAAGCAGGAAAATAAGATGGAGACAAGAGAAAAACAAGAAATAGAAGGTACAGAGGAATTGTCGGCAACCGACGATAAAACAGAATGGAAGCAGGAAGAAAAAGAAGGTATCATCAGAGAAATGAAAGGAATAGAAACATGGTGCTCGGAATACCAAAGGGAATTAGAGGATAAAAAGAAAACAGAAGAAAAAATGGCACTGATGGACGAGAATCCAGAATTTTGTGAAGAAATACTATGGGCAGTGAACACATGTGAACAAAGGGAGGATGAAAGAAAAATAAATTGTGGAGAAAACATGGGAAAGAAAATAGAGAAGATTTTTGGAAACCATGGAGATCTTGTTAATGAAGTAAACCGAGTGGCTAAAAATTATGAACTTTCTTTTAAGGGAAAATACTTGGAAAAATTTAAAACGAAAATATATCCAATCCCGTATAAAGACAGGCAATATACGGGGTATTTTAACATTCACGACATTTATCAGTATCATAAGTAGATTTTAATAACATAGTGAAATAATTTGATCCTAGAAAACTTTTGTCATTTTTAAAATTTAACAAAAGGTTTTCGGCAGATCAAATGGCGGGGATTTGTTATGATATGTAAAATCGAGAAAGATATTGGTTTGTCTAAAATATTTCAAAATTCAAAAACATTAAAATAATTCAGATAATTAGTATAATACCCAACAAACATTTCGAAGAAGGAAAATATGTAAATTTTTGGATTACCTGTATTAAACAAAATGTAAGCTAAGCATAAATTATTTCCTTTGTTATACTATACTTGAGTGACCCGCATAATTTTAAGTGAAATCCCAAAGACAATTGAACCGGGTTTTTCCAAATACATTAACGCAGCGATTATAGACAATAGAAGAGATTTGGAAAGATGTTTTTGTTAGTTTTTAAGAATTATAGAAAAATATTATTTGTAAACAAGTTTTAGGAAATTTTATAATTATAGGTAAAAATTTGTTTGTTATCGGAATGAAAAAATGGGGAATTGTGACGAGTTTTGATTGGCGGAGATTAAAAAAGGTGGGATAGGTATGTAGGAATGAAAGTTTAGCGAGAATTTTGAGGGAGAAAAGATAGTCAGTTGGTTTCCAAGGGTGCAAGGCGAACGGCCGTTGTTCTCGGGTAGTTTCCCAGAGGTAGGAAGCAGTAGCAGTGAAAGTTTGTGAGTTTTCGTGTAGTTAGTGTATCTGACAGAAGCTGATCCAGTAAAATATTGTAAGTCATATTTTTCTACTTATATTCCAAGAGTCACTGTTCAGGCCAACGAGAGATTCAGTTTATCGTAAAGAAAAGATATTCCAAGAGTCAATTTTCACTCAGGCCAACGAGAGATTCAGTTTATTGAGAGAAGAAGAAGCTAGCATAATTTGAACGATTCGTGCATTTGAAGGAGATCATTAAGGACGAGATACTTGCAATAATTTATTGTAAGATTGCTGATTACTTAGGGAGCGGCCACGAGTAAATAGTATAGTCTACAAATAACAAGGATTTGGACCACTCATCATCAGAGAGAGATAGTTTTGTTTTCTGCAGTTTTTCTTTCATTGATAACACAATTTTTACACTTAATTTAGAAAGGATATAAATATTTTGATTAGGAGATTTAGAGTAATACTTGGATTTTGAGATTTCAACTAAAATTGTTTGTACCATTAATTTTGATTGTTCACGTACGTAGAACAAAATTTTGAAAATTATTATATGAGATTTTGTTTATTGAAAACTTTTGAGTGTGAATTATTTCATTATTTTTATTTCAATATATAGTGTTAGATCATATGTGTTTTTTATTATTCCGGTATTCTTTGGACCTTACCTTTCACATGTAATAGCATAGATATTGAAGCACGAATTTAACCCTGAGATAAAAGAATTAAAAATTGTGATAGAGTCATAATCATATCATTTAAATAATTTTAATTAATCAAGAAATTAATTAGCTAATTATTGCTTGGCGCACCAAGACTTTAAATATCACAATAATATATATATATATATATATATATATATATATATATATATATATATATATATATATATATATATATATATATATATATATATATATATATATATATAGATATATATATTATGAAAACAGAAATACAATAAATTAACTTAGAAATATATACAACCAGATATGCAGTGTTGATTAGTAGATTTATTTAAATAGTGGTTAGAGACATAATTTGTAAGTTATATACTAGATATTATTATAAAAAAATAATTATATGAGGGTATTTTTAAGAATTTAGCATAAGAATTTATTTTATGTAATATTTAATATGTTTACTCAGCCATGTGCTATGCAACCAAACATACACTGTAGTGTCAAAGTCAAATAGTTATTTATTTTTGGAATGTTAATTTAGAATATAATTGTGGATGTAAAATTGTAAAAATATAGTTCATATAAATGTTTAAGTTACATATTATAGTGTAGTTCTGATCTGGAGAGCCTAAAGTCAAGTAAATTATAGATAGAAAACTCTAGAAATGTCAATGGGACTGTATACATAATACATAACAGACAAAAAACCATTCTAGAATTTTCAAATAGAATGATTCGAACATTATCTGTTGCTAGAATATTCTGGAAAGAGGAAGGATATATAAAAAGCCATGTAATTTGGAGAACGGGTCAGTTTGAGTTAGAGTTTAGTTCAGGTCAGTTAAAGTTTTAGTTCAGTTATCAATCAGTCAATTACAGTAAAGTTATAATTCAAGAATTTAGTAACAAGAAGATTATTAATTGAGTTAAGTGAGTTAGTTAGAAGAAGTTAAACCAGTTACAAGATTATTATTGAGGAGTTAGTTATAACAATTTAAGGATTATTAAGTCAGTTGTTTATGAGGTTATGAAGACATTCTTAGCTAGCAGAAGGCATTGATTAAGTTAAATGAATTGTTAAGTTAAATACAGTTGGAGATTAATTATTACTACAGTAATATAGTGACAGTTTGAAGTTAATTCATTGAAATAAGCATTCAATAATACAACCACAAGATCCAGTATATTTCAAAGTACATTACACTTCATCTAATTTATATAACGATGCACGTCATCGGCGTCATAGCCTGTGACGTTACATGATACCAACACAAAATATTTAGGGTGTAGGTGTGTTCTTTTTTAGAATCACTTTACCGAGTACACTGGCATTACAGCCACTAGACATATTTTATTATATACGCGTAGAAATAATATTTAAAAATTTCTATTAATGTTAACTTAAAGAAATACACAATAATATGTTTCATTTAATTTGTATAAATGCATTCTAAAGCGTTTTTATCAAGAACATTTGTTCGGAACACACTGTAACTGTAATCGAACAAAGCTAAAATTTTGTCATAAATTGGTAACACTTATTTGACAGTTGAGGTGTTGACACTTTTTGTACTTCATTATTTTGAATTTTAAAGTGAATATCATATCTTGTTTTATATTTTTACCTATTTAATAAAATCTGTTCTTTTTAGAACAAAATTAGTGTGTTTTATTTAAAAAATGTCACGTAAGAATTTAAATAGTCGTTGTAAAGAGATGGTAATACTTTTGCAATAATTATGTAATCTATTTGATTTAAAATGGAGTCAGGATTTTTTTATACTTTGGCAACTATGTCAACTTCGATCTCTGACGTAGATAATAACGTAAGTCGTTATCTAAATTAGATGAAGTGTAAGTATATGGAAATTACAAGGAGTTAAATATATATTTATATGGTGAGTGGAGATAATTAATAAGGAACATATTAAAATAGTTGGATAACCAAGGCTTAGTAAGAAGATATCGAGTGGTGATAATAACTTTAATTTTGGAAAAACTTTAGGCGTTCAGTGAAAGAAGGTACCAAATTTTGTTAATAATTGTAAGAATTTCAAATTTTAGATAGATTGTGTTAAATTGATATTGCTTATATTAGATAGATAGGTTTGTTTCATAATATTTATAATAAAGATAATTTAAAAAAGTACTTATAAACTAATTCTTTGAGAACCGCGATAAAAACCCTATACATACATATATATCATTCAAATTTAATCATAGCTCATACAACAACAACACATCATAACAATTTTGTCGCCCAACGCGGGGCTCTCTCTATTTAAAGAATTAGTTTGGAAAGATAAGTGCTCTCATATAATTAAATTAATTTTATTTGAAAGAAAACACAATTATAGCTTTTATTTTTAATTAAATTTGAACAAGTAAAGTCTCAATATGTCTCAAGGAAAAAAAGGTACAAGAAACAAAAAGAATGAAGAATATGTGGAAATAGAAACACAAGCTGTACAAGAGGAGATTTTAGTCCAAGTTCCACAAGATACAGTGGAAATGAATCAAGACGGAGGAGAAAATGTCAATATGGCAGCTCTGATGGCAATAATGATGCAGATGAACAAGACAATGGAAGAGAACTCGAAAAAAATGGAACAGAAATTGGAAGAGAATTAAAAAAAATGGAAGAGAATTCTAAAGAAGTCAAAGAAGACATAAAAAAAATGGAACAGAAAATGGAAGAGAATTCGAAAAAAATGGAAGAGAATTATAAAAAATTAGAAAAGAAAATAGAAGATAATAATAATAAAATTATAAAACAAATAGAAAAACAAATAGATAAAAAACTTGAAGCTGTAGAAAAAAAAGTAGCAAATGAAATAAAAAATATAAGGCATGACTATAAGAAAAGGATAGAAAATGAGAGAACAGAAGTAAATAGGATTATTCAAGGTAATATAATAGATATAGAACAGAAAATAGAGTTGCAGAAATGTAACTTAAAAATCAAAATGAACGAAGACAGGAGAAACACAGAAGAAAAATTAGACGATATGCAACATAATTTCCAAATAAATAGTAATCAAATAAGAAATGTGGAATAAAGAATTGATGATATTTCACAAATGTCCCAAAATAATATAAAGAATAATTGTAATGAATATTTAAGGAATGGAAAAAAGCAGATGGATGCCTACGAGGCGGAGTGCGTAAAACTGGAAGCAAGGAATAATGATTACACAATGAAAAATAATTTTATGTGTAAAGAAGAGGATATGATAAAAGTTTTAAGTTGCCCTGAAGAATATAAATCAATAGTCATTTCCATATTGCAGCAACACAAGGGACTTGTTAATAAAGAAATGACATAAGGAGACCTTACTTAAATTTAACAAATGACACTGGGATTAAATTTTCTGGTAATATAAAAAAATTTGCATCCTAGAGTATACATAAATAGTTTAAAACATAAATTAAGATTAGTGAATAATATTAATGATATTAAAGATTATATTAGAATGACATTAAGTGATAATGCGGCAACTTGGTTTGCCAGTGTTGAGAATGATTTGGACAATTTTCAAACATTTGAAAATAAATTTTTAAATTATTATTGGGGTGAATTAGAGCAAGCTAGATTTAGGGAAGTTCTTTATTTTGGAAAGTATAATCCTAATTTAAGATCTGATATGGTAGATTATGCATTAAAGCTGATAACAGTTGCAAAGTATTTAGAACCACCACTTAGAGAAGATGAAACAGGTTTAAATGTATCTAGACATTTTGATGCAGATGTTGTACAAACAGTAACTGTACAAAATATTCAAACAATAGATAGTTTTATTAATTTTATTCAAAGAATACAAAGAGGTAATATGACAAGTAACAATGATAACAATGATATTAGGATGAATAATAATAATAATAATAGAAAAAACAATAATAATTTTCAATATAATAAGAATAATAATCAACAATATAGACAATCATATAATAATAATAGATATGGTCATAATATGCAAAATTTTAACAACAATAATAATAATCAAAATAGACAAAAGTTAAATAACAGTACTAATTATTACAATAGACAAAATGTTAATAACAATACTAATTATAATAGACAAGATTTTAACAATAGGAGAAATACAGAACGGCCTAATTACAACAGACAGGTAAATCATATACGAAGGAACAGAAGCTGCGAAGATAGAGAACGAAATAGTTCTTCTTCTTCTTCGGGTTCCTTCTCCTAGCCGAGGTTGGAAATCATCATCGCTATTTTAACTTTGTTGGCCGCATTTGGCCGCATTACGAAATAATACAAGGCAGGAAAATATGAGTAGAAGTCATAGTAGTGAAAGACACAGGACATTAGAACCAATTGGTCAGACACAATTAGAGAATAATTCTAACAATCCAAATTTTATGCAGTAAACTTTCTGAATTACAAGTGTGGTCATTGTCATTATGAGAAACCTTCTGAATTTATTTCTTTAAATGAAGATAAAAGTATTGAATCTATTAATTTAATTTATATAAATGCTATGACCAAAAATAAAATGATTAAGATTATGATAGATACTGGTTCAGAAAGTACTTTAGTCTCGGAAAATTTTATTTTTAATACATTAAAACTATCAGATATAATGAAGATTCCAAAAATTAAAATAGTTGGTGCAAATAATAAGAAGTTGGGTGAAATTGATAAACTAGCCAATTTTAAAATTAATATTCTTAATAAAGAAATTAATATGCAAGGATTTATCGTCAAGGATTTATGTGTTGATATATTAATGGGAAATGATGAATTGGAAAAGAAGAAAGTGAAGATAGATTTTGAAGAAAAAGTTGTAACTTTGGAAGGGCAAATAATTAAGTTTATGCAGAAAGATGAGGAGGAAGAAGAAATAAAAATTGATAGGATATTATTAAAAGAAAGTAATGATGTTTATGAAGAAGAAATGTATTTTGATGATAGGGAGATGTCCCAAAATAATGTAAAGAATAATTGTAATGAATATTTAAGGAATGGAAAAAAGCAGATGGATGCCTACGAGGCGGAGTGCGTAAAACTGGAAGCAAGGAATAATGATTACATAATGAAAAATAATTTTATTTGTAAAGAAGAGGATATGATAAAAGTTTTAAGTTGCCCTGAAGAATATAAATCAATAGTCATTTCCATATTGCAGCAACACAAGGGACTTGTTAATAAAGAAAATAGAATTGCACACAA
This sequence comes from Diabrotica balteata, assembly GCA_918026665.1. NCBI lineage: Eukaryota > Metazoa > Arthropoda > Insecta > Coleoptera > Chrysomelidae > Diabrotica > Diabrotica balteata. The sequence goes on along the minus strand of OU898281.1, from coordinate 90,820,778 downwards.
TTATATTCATAGTATAAAAGTAAAAGAAGAAAAAGATTTTAAAACAAAATCGTACCCAATACCATATAAATACAGAGAAGAAGTAAATAGAACAATTAATAATATGTTAGAAGATGGAATCATTGAGAAGGCAGATACACGTTTCATTAACCCTATAGTGGTAGTACGAAAAAGATCAGGTGAAATCAGGCTATGTTTGGATGCAAGGAATATTAACAAGATCACTGAAAAGCAATTTGAAGCACCAATGAGCATAGATGGAATACTAGGAAGAATTACAGGAATGTCATTTTTCACTAAAATCGATTTACAGCATAGTTTTTGGTTAATACCTCTAGAAAGGAAAAGTAGACAATATACAGGATTTCAGATAGATGGAGTAGTATATCAATTCAAAGTAGTACCATTTGGACTTCAATCATCGTGCAGTGCTCTATGTAGATGTCTTCATGATATTTTGGATCAATATGAACAATTTGTAATTCATTACATTGATGATATATTAATTTTTTCTAAAACTGCTGAAGAGCATGCGGAACACCTAAAAATAATAATGAACATATTAGACAAAGTTGGACTAAAAATAAATCAAGAAAAATGTACATTTTTTCAAAAAGAAGTAATATATGTAGGTTATAAACTAAATACTAAGGGAATTGAAATGGATCCAGAACGGACACAGGTTATTCAGGAATATAGAACACCACACAATTTAAGAACTTTAAGAGGATTTATTGGAATAATTAATTATTATAAAAGGATGATACCAGATCTAAGTATAAAAGAAATTCCATTACTTGAACTACTGAGGAAAGGTGTAAAATGGAAATGGGACCAGCGAAGAGAACTAGCATTCCAAGAAATCAAAAACATTTTTCTGTCAAATTTAAAAATATACCATCCTGACTATACAAAGCCATTCATATTAAGAACAGATGCCTCAATAGAAAGATTATCAGGGGTATTACTACAAATACATGATGGGGTCGAATACCCGATACAATTCATATCAAGAATTACAAAGCCACATGAAAAAGGTTATTCAGTGTCAGAACTAGAACTAGCTAGTATCATACACTGTGTCACAAAATTAAGATTTTATTTGTTGGGTAATGAATTTACTATAGAAACAGATCACCAAGCTTTAACATCTATATTAAATAACAAATATGGAAACAGTCGAGTACATCGTTGGAGCCTAATACTGAGTGAATACAGTTTTGAAATCAAATACATTTCTGGAAAATCCAACATAGTGGCAGATGCTTTGTCAAGGTTAGAAAATACATCACAAAAAAGGCAGCGAACAATAAAAATTGGATTAAATCAGTTGGTAGAAAACACTGGATTATATTCTAAAGAAGAAATCATAAGAGATCAAATCAATTTGGATGAAAAACAAAAAGTCCTTAAGAAAAATGGGGTGTTTTATAAAATAATTAATGGCTTAGAAGTGTATGTAATAAGTAGAATTTTGGCAAGAAAGATATTGAAAGATTTACATAAAAGTTACATGCATATTGGTTCAAGAAAACTTTGGATGTTATTTAGAGATAATTATTTTGCAAAGAATGACCTAAGTATAGCAAAAGAAATTACTACACAATGCCAAATATGTCAAATAAACAAAGAAAAGAATTTCAAAAACCAGAAACACATATAAATCCAATGTTGCTTATGAAAAACTAAATACAGTTGCCATGGATTTCATCTCAAATTTAGTTCCCAGTCCAACAGGAAACAAACATATATTAGTGATAGTTGATTTATATACAAAATTTTTTAAACTATATCCATGCTCAAGAACAAGAAGAAGAAGAAGAAGAAGAAGAAGAAGAAGAAGAAGAAGAAAGTTAGTTAGAAGAAGTTAAAACCAGTTACAAGATTATTATTGAGGAGTTAGTTATAACAATTTAAGGATTATTAAGTCAGTTGTTTATGAGGACATTCTTAGCTAGCAGAAGGCATTGATTAAGTTAAATGAATTGTTAAGTTAAATACAGTTGGAGATTAATTATTATTACAGTAATATAGTGACAGTTTTGAAGTTAATTTATTAAAATAAGCATTCAATAATACAACCACAAGATCCAGTATATTTCAAAGTACATTAAGTATATGGAAATTACAAGGAGTTAAATATATATTTATATGGTGAGTGGAGATAATTAATATGGAACATATTAAAATAGTTGGATAACCAAGGCTTAGTAAGACGATATCGAGTGGTGATAATAACTTTAATTTTGGAAAAACTTTAGGCGTTCAGTGAAAGAAGATACCAAATTTTGTTAATAATTTAATAATTGTAAGAATTTCAAATTTTAGATAGATTGTGTTAAATTGATATTGCTTATATTAGATAGATAGGTTTATTTCCTAATATTTATAATAAAGATAATTTAAAAAAAGTACTTATAAACTAATTTTTTGAGAACCGCGATAAAAACCCTATACATACATATATATCATTCAAATTTAATCATAGCTCATACAACAACAACACATCATAACAATATATATATATATATATATATATATATATATATATATATATATATATATATATATATATAATATATATATATTATGTATGTATATATAGAAAGAAAAAAGTGCAAAACATCATCTTGTTATAACAAAACTAGTGATTTGTGTGACAACAGTACAAAAAGAATTAATGCTTACGGTGCGCGGTGCATGTAAAGAATACTTTTTTTAAACAAAATGTTTATTATGTATTTTTTTCAATAAATGTGTTTCTTAATAAATTTTTAGTTAATTCGAACACCCCGAAAGCAAGAAATGGTCAAAATGACCACCGCTGTCCTTGCAGGTAGGTCACTTCAGTCGCCCTTCTAGTGTTAAAAAGTGGAAAAAACAGTACCTTATATTGAAAAAAAAATGAAAAAAAGTAAAAAAATGGAAAAACAACCTTAAGGTAAAAACCCACATATAATAAGAGCTTAGGGGAATCATGAAATAAATATAAGGATGAAACAAGAAAACAAAGTGAGAGCAATAAAATTACAAAGAATAAGATGACGGAATAGATATCATCAGGAAGAAAGGAGAGGGGTAATCTAAGGTAAGATGTTGGGAACGGGTAGAAGAGAATTACAAAAAAACATTAAACCCAATAAAAAAATTTCCATTAAATTGATATCAGGATAACCTTTGGCATTTGTTTTTCTGTCCTTTATATGGATTTTGAGGTTCTTGTATAGTTTCTGTAATTCTAGGGAACTAAACAGATGGCAATTAGCATTACCATTTTGACCTTTGTTAATAATATATACATTTTTATTTCATAAAAAAAGCAAATGGACGTCAAAAAGTTTCTTACTTATAATAAGGACAAATTAGACTTTAAAAATAGTAGTTGTAGTGAATAATTAATTAAACGTTTATAAAGTCGTAGGTATTACAGTCTGCTATAATGTTTTCTTTGTAATGATAAGAAGCGGACTATCAATATAAATAGTACAAGGTTGACAAAATCAATATAATTAATGTTATACTTTATCAAAAACTTCGAATTGGTTACTCATTGTTTGCAGGACGAATTTAGATATCAACGTTTTTATCGCTATTATGCTTCAAATTGTCCATTACAGGAGTAAAAACCTGAATACGAATATACTTTGTGGATGTTCATATAGAAGTCACGCTATATAGCGTTTTTATAACTTGATTTAATCGGGAAATATTTATTACAAGTTGGTTTATCATATGAGCTTGGATGATGTTAATAAAAAATATTGGTTACCTTTTTATTTTTTTTTTATTTATTAACCGCATCAAACACTGAGGTTTATTAGCGGGAGAAAAAACTACAATAATTACAATATAAAATTATAAAGTAAATTACAATTTCAGTTGGTATGTCCATTAAAAATTAAATTTCTATATTATTGAGATCTATGAGACATAAAACTTTTATAAAATTTAAATTTATTTCATTTATTAAATTAAATTTATTTAAAATATTAAATATAATTTGTCAAGTCCTACCCCAGGTTGGACATCTTGGACAACCTCTGAAATTGGCTGGGTGTTGGCCTTGGCAGTTGGCACATTTGGCCTTCTGCTCCTTTGGTATCGTGCAGCTCCTCGTCTCATGTCCCTCGCCACACTTTACACATCGAGGTGCTTGGAAGCACGCTCTCTGCGCATGGTGGTATCCTTGACAATTGAAACATTGTGTGGGTCCTGTTGCTTTTCTGAGGTCTTCTATTCTAACTTTCATATACATCAGGTTAGTAATGCGCTTTAGTTTCTGAACTAAAAAGTTCAGCTCGGACTTGGTCGTTGCAGCTCCTCGGCGGTGTCGCTCCTCTCTCTTCGGCATGTCTGCACTGTTCGACTGCTAGTGTCGAACTGATAACTACACTAACAAGCAGCGGTAGATGTGCTGACAGCTTATATAGATGGAGAAAAGCCCTTACTCCTGATCATCCACATCTGTATCTGTAGAGTAGGGAGGGCGAGTTAAGTTTCACAGCACTTAGGCCACAATTAACCCATTGTGCATTCTCCCAGAGAGCTGTCGCCTTTAGCTCATTGTCCATCCTGCCATTTCTAGGAAGGTGGACAAGTCACCAGGAGACATCTCTCTTATGTGAACAGGTGTGGGCCAGCACTCGCCGAACGCGAACTCTCGTATTAACGATAACTCCGGGCATTCACATAGGACATGCTCAACAGTTTCGTCTTCTCGTTCACACTTTCTACACAGAGGTATGTCTGCTAGCTCCAGTGTGTGGAGATGTTTGCTTAGCTGACAATGACCAGTTAAAAAACCAACTGTAAGCGTAGGTTTTTCCTGGTCATTCCCAAGTACTTCTTTGATGCTGACTCTTCAAGGTTACTTAGTGTTACACTGGCAAGTTTACATCCTTGCCCTTCTTCTTATCTTTTTACGGTTTGCATATGGAAGTGACATTTGACAATTTCCGCGATTGTTGTAGTTGACCAACTAAAAAGATCTCCAGGTCCTAAGAGTCTTAGGGCTGCCGCATTCCTAGCCAATTGGTCAGCAATGCGGTTGCCTTTATTCCTATTGTGTCCCTTAACCCACTTTAGGATGATGGTATTACCATCTGAAGCCTGAGTTAGTGACTCGTGAGACTCCATTACTAACCTTGATGTAACACGTGGTCTATTCAAGGTTAGTAGCGCTTGTCTGCTATCTTTTCAGATTTCTAGTTTTCCCTGCTATACCTTTTTGGGTTATCTCTTTTGCGGCTATGGAGATACCAGCCAGTTCTGTCTGAACTACGCTGGCATTTTTCCCATGCCCCACTTTATTCTTAGGTTCAGTGATCTGGAGTATATCCCGCATCCTGAGCCTTCTTTAATTTTGGAGCCATCGGTGTATATGCAATAGGCATTTGCCACGTTTGTCTCCCTATACTCTCTTGTTTCGATTTTGTAGGGTTTCTTAAAGACAAACTTTGATTCAATTGAATCGCAGCCTGCCTGTAGCAGTGGTAACGCATCCAGCTCTCCTCGCCAGAAACGAGTTCTCAATTGCCCCATACCTACATCAAGGTTTGCACCAGCTGAGCGCAGTCGCATCATTGTCACTAGCGCCACCTCCACATATTGACAACACTGTAAAATTTTTAATATGTACCGAGTGATTATCAAGCCGTACAATGATTGTAATGTTCGAGTAAATACCCTCCTTTTCTGGCAGAATACTTTTTCTCTCTGCGCACTAGAAGCCCCGTTTCACGAGATTCCTGTTCACCAGTACGTATCGTCTCATAGCATCCAATTTCCAAAATTCTTGTAAGTAGTTTCGTTTTAATGCCTCCAGAACTCTTCTATTTAGAAAAATGAAAACCAGTACGACTATTTATTCTCCAGATTTGAATCGATTGGCGTCCATTTTGGGTAGATCAATGGGTATTTCAACGCATAACTTTTTTGTCTGTAACTTTTAAGCATTCGTGATACTAGATTATTAGATTTTCGGGTATTCTAGTAATAAAAGGTACTCCTATTTTAAGTCGATAGTATATACAGTTTTCTAGAAAAATAGATTTGAAAATTTTTCGTTGTTTCGTCATGAAAGTTAAATTAATATTTTTTGCACTAGTAGGCTTTGAACTGTCAAAGTTCTTACGTTTTTCCTTGTCAAATTGTTGTCAGTTCGTGAAGTTTCTCTTTTAGTTTTTAGTTTGTGGCATTCAAACAAAACAATTTCAATTC